>OY282452.1:55616381-56216381 GCA_958295655.1 Palloptera scutellata | reverse complement strand
ATTTCGGAACTTAAAACTACCTCAGTACTTTTGAGGTTTAATGGAAATACTATTCGCTAATCGATTTTGAACTCCCATGTATGAATGGATTCATTACGAGTATATCCCTGTAAGTAGCTGCTACCTGGAATTCTCGTAATTCAATATCAGGGCCTTGGTTTTATTCTTAGGAAATACTATTCGCTAATCGATTTTGAACTCCCCTGTATGAATGGATTCATTACGAGTATATCCCTGTAAGTAGCTGCTACCTGGAATTCTCGTAATTCAATATCAGGGCCTTGAACTGATATTATTATACCAGGCGGATTGCTCTTAGTTTGTGTGAAATGTGTTATTCTCTAATCGATTTTAAGCTCGCTGAATGATTTTTGTTGGAAAATACAAAATAAACATCCATATCAGTTCTTCTACTGGCAGTAAGGCAGCAGGAAGTGTCGCATCTAAGAAGAATCAATGGCGAGGCGGAGCTATCCAGATTGTTTTTCTATACTTGATAACACATGAAAACTTCGTCTGCAATTAGATGCTTGTAGATGTCATCCTTTCTATTTTCATTTTATTACAGTCAACACATAGGGTGTACCCCTATGAAAGCAGAGCCTAGTGTTGATTCGAAAGAATATTGATAGGTGCGAAGAAGAAGGAGGGAGAATGAGAGACGGAATGCAACCACAGGACAGCGATAAAGAGATAGACAGCCATTGTAGCAAGTGTTATGCCTTTACCACAATGAATACTTCAGTTTTATCAATGTCGACTATGACCGCATATAGCGCCAACGAAAGGGATAGGAAGGATAGGGAATATGTACCGTTGCCTGCCAAGAGGTGGTGCTGTGTAGAAAAATTATTATGTTTCTAATTTTTAATTTTGCCCCGAAGAGTTTCCTAATATTTTAGTCTGGTTTTTGACATTTTTTTTAACCTGTGTTGTTTAATTTTATTTTAAGTCTGACTTTTGGTCTAAATTTCGTTTAGATTTTTATTTTCCGTTTAGTCTAAGGTTTGGCTTTGATTTATGGTCTGAGTTTTGCTATGAATTTCGATATGAATTTTAGTTTAATTTTTGGTTGAACTCCGTTTTGATTTTTATTCTCCTTTTGTCCTGAGACTCCTAGGGGGAGCAACGGGCCATAATGAATCGTCTCCATCGAATGCGATCTTTGACGATGACTTTTATTCCTTTCCAAGACTTTCCTGAATCACGAATTTCCTTCTCTAATTCTAATTCCCTAGTTTTAACTTTTGATTTAAATTTTAGTATGATTTTTGGTCTGAACTTGGGGTTGAGTTTTGGTCTGAATATGTATCCGAAATCGGTCTAAACTTTAATTTAAATTTTGTTTTGATTGTGGTTTGACTATTGTTGTGATTTCAGTTTGGAACATTTATCTGATTTTAAGTTTGAATTTTCTTGGATATTCAGTTTGAATTTGGTCTAACTTTCAATCTGATTTTCTGAAGTCTGAATTTGCTGTAATTTTTTATATAAATTTGGTCTAATTTTGATTTGAATTTTGGTCAGAATTTCGTCTAAATTTTAGTCTGATTTTTATTCCTATCTTAGTTTTTAATTTATGGTCTGAGTTTATGTTTGAACTTGGTCTGAACTCTGGTCCGAGTTTTGGTTTAATTTTTGTTTGGCTATTGATATGATTTCAGGTATGAATTTTTATCTTAATCTGGTCTAATTTTTTATTTGAATTTTGGTCTGACTTTCAGTCTTAATTTGTTCTAACTTTCAGTCTTGATTTGGTCTAGCTTTCTGTCTGATTCATAGTCTGAATTTGGTTTGATTTTTTGGTCTGACTTTCAGTCATTTTTCATTTGAATTTTTCATCCATTTGATTTGAATTTTGGTCAAAATTTCGTTTAAATTTTGATCTAATTTAGGTCTTACCTTGAGTTTGATTTTTAATCTGAATTTGTGTCAGAAATTTATCTGAACTCTAGTCTGAATTTAGGTCTGATTTTGATTTGACTATCGAACTGATTTGATTGAGGTGGGTGGGTCTTTCGATCTGAATTTTGGTCTGATTTTTTATTTGAACTTGGTCTGACTTTCTGTCTTAATTTGGTCTAACTTTCTGTCTTAATGGGGTCTAACTTTCTGTTTCAATTTGGTCTAACTTTCTGTCTTAATTTGGTCTAACTTGCTGTTTGATTCTTAATCTGAATTTGGTTTATTTTTTTTTTATCTGATTTTTGTTTTTACTTTTGACTTAAAATTTTGGTCTGATTTTGTATATAATTTTTGGGTTAACTTTCTGTCTTAATTTTGTCTAACTTTCTATCTTAATTTGGTCTAACTTTCTGTTTCAACTTAGTCTAACTTTCTTAATATGAATTGGATTTATTTTTTCTTTTTATCTGATTTTTTATTTTACTTTAGACTTAAATTTTGTTCAGAATTTCTTTTGAATTTTAGTCTAATTTTTATATAATTTTTGGATTGAATTTGATCTGGCTTTCGATCTGATTTTGGACTAATTTCTATTATGAATTAGTATTGGTTTGAATTTGGTTTAATGTTAGGTCAAAGGTTCGTCTGAATTTTCGTTTGAGTTTGGTGTCCAAGATATATGGTATGAACTTTGGTCCGAGTAGTTAAGGTTTTCAATTTTTGGAATAATTTGATGTTGATTTAAATTGGTTTGAATTTCAGTGTGAATTTTAATTGAATTTTGGTCTGATTTCAGCAGTAAAATTGGTCTGATTTTATTTTATTAATAGCAGGAATATTGTTTTTAGCTTTGATCTTAATTCTGGTCCGAATTTTTATCTTATTTTCGATTTTGGATCTGAATTTGATCTAGATCATGCAAAAGGGAAGTGCGACAAGAGAAAGTGCATGCAAAGTAGAACACAGTAATCTGACATTTTTATACCTAGCCGAAATCTGACATACTTTTTAAGGACTATCTAAAAAAAGAAAGTTGCCAGACAATAAATTACGAATCTGAAGTCGTTTCTCGAACAAAAACAATCCGTTTAGGAAGAAAAACATATCACCTGAGCAATGTCTGAGAGTATTTAAGATAGTCTCTATAGCAAATTCTCAAAACCTCTTTGGTTCACCTCAATTTCAGGATATTACAATACACCGAAAACAAATGGTCAGTTACTTATTAGAAGCGATGTTTCTGTTCAATTCAATTTCTCAAATTCGCAGCATAATTTTTCATTTCATACTAACATACTAATAAATAAATAATACAAAAAAAAAATTTAAATATTCTTAACCTCAAAAACCAATACAAAAAGTGAGAGGATCGTAAATTAATTACTCATCATGTGATAACTGGTAGATAATTATAATTTGGCTATGACTCAGTGTTGATTAGTGCGATGAACTGTTGACTGACCGAGACTGGCTGTGTGAGGTCGGAATTTTTATAATACACACCAAAATAATTTATAATTATAGAAAATTTCCAACTGTATGCAATCATAAACTAAACCGTCAAAAGTGATGAAGACTTAATAAAAACATCGGAAAAAGAAACGAAAGAAGAAACATAATAAAAAAAACCACATGCACCTACTTGGATTCAAATTTCCTATATCTCATTCATGTAGTATAGGAAATTAAGATAGATGCTCATAGATATGTATATTCTTGTACGTACTCACGCGGTATCTTGTGTATTATTATGACAAATTATACAATTTAACATTAAAGATTAACCAATCAATCATTTTTTTGCCGTAACATTTTGCTATGCCACAATGGCGCATGTCAATCGAGAGCAACACTGAACCATTCATTCATTCTCTCCGCTCATGTGTGAGCTCTAACATCAAAATTATGGTAACTGTGCAGTATAAATCATGAAGAAATTCTCAGCTCAATTCTTGTGAGTGAGCAATTGAAAAGTGAGCGCCGCGCACTCACGTTGAATTGGTCAAACGGTTGACTTAACATCGAACATCTTTGCTAGCAAGAAATTGCCAAGTTTAAACTCACGCTTCTACCGCTTTAAACTTCAAACTATCATCATCTCTTTGTGTGATGTTTACTCTCGACTTATTTTAATGCTTGAAATGTATACAGCAACCAGTAGCGTATTAAGTTATCAAAAGGCCAGCGATTTGATGGGATTAGTAAGTGAAATTATAAATAATGATTTATGATTTATTAATTTTTTGTTTCCGAGTTGTCTTAATATGTTTTCCAAATTCGCTAAGTTGAAGCAATTTTGTTGAGAGTCAACTTTTCAACTTTTCAATACTTTCTCCAAATTAAAATGTCTCCGATATCAAACCCTTTTTCAGATATATAATTAGGCTTAAAGAACCAGGTATATAAGCAACCGAAACAGAGACTTCTCTCTCCGTTTCGGTGATATCATCACAATAAGATGAGTAAGTATTGTAAAAGATGAAACATACCTTTGGATTGGGTCTGGAGAATCCTGAAATATCCACAGTGTCATGTGTAGTTTTGGCCAATGCCAATATTTAATAGTTTTTTCAAATTTCGATAATTCCTGCGATTTTTTTTTCCATCCCAATAACTTTTTCAATTCATTTTATACACATATAACAAAAAAAACAACTAGAGAGAGAGATCTTGATATGGAAAAACTCCAGCAAGTGTTTGATAAATTTTTAAATTTTAATGAAAAATAAAAACTGCTTTTACACACGCGTAAATTCTTGACGAGTTCTTTAAAACACGGTTGATAAATGCAACCATGCACTTAGAGACAGAAATTTGCGTACCACATCATTTCTATGTGTAATTGTTGTTGTTTTCCGTCCTTAAATTTTCGAGTCTCAACAACGATTAATATCCTCTCTTTGTGAATAATAGAATTACCAGCTCAGTTGAAATGAACTACATAAGTATGTATACCAAAGATGGACAAAAAGAGAAGAGAGGTTCACTGTGTACATAGATAAAGTTCCCATTTTCATACACCTTTCAAAACTTGAACGTAAATTTTTGAGTTTACTGGAGAGAAGGGTAGCCAAAAGGTTCACGGGCATACGAGTTCAAAGGAGAATAGTAAAACTTGACGTTGAAGTAACCAGTGTAAATGGTGACAAATAGCGCGAGAGCATATCTTACGATTTGTATGCAATTATGCAATTGTTATTATTTTTCACAACAAATTTTCGTAGGTTTTTTCTTTTAATTTTGATAGTTTTTAGTACAATTTATATTTCATTCATTTAATTAAAAGTAAGCAAATAAATGAAAAACTAAATTAAATCAATGAATCCCCTCATTGCATAAAAACGATATTATTCATTAATATTGTACCAAAATCCCTGCGATTTTTTTTCCATCCCAATAACTTTTTCACTAGAGAGAGATCTTGATATGAAAAAACTCCAGCAAATGCTTTTAATACATTTTAATGAAATCGTTCGTTAGTCTTTAATGAAGATAGTTATTCATTGATTTTGCCAGAATAATTATACTTGATATTTTCTTTTTTATTAATTAGTACAGTACGCCTAGTGTGTAGCGCAGTGGACTTTCACCCACTGGAGGTTGTGGGTTCAATGATATGAATGAATTGAATACAAATTACATGAAAGTCACATATGTTTTTTTAGAAGTTAGAAGTACAGTATTCTTTTCATAAAAACAAAATGTCATTGCTTTAATGTAGTTTTTCATGGGATGCGTTTTAATAAACATTTTTGGTTCCGTATACATAAATCGGGAAATTGGCATTTTTGTTTTAATTTCTCAAGAATTTTTAATTTCTCAAAGAAACAAATAAGTATGTATGTATCTTTAATATAAACTTTCGCTTACCCAATCTTGACCAACCGGTACAGGGTATCATGTTAATCCTGTTGAAAGCATCGCTATGAAGAAATGTTCTATCTGCCAATGTATTGCATATGGCATGCTCAAAAATCATCATGTATGCGAGCAAGGGGCTGCCCTACAAAGAACTTTGCATACTTTCCTTTTCATCTTAGAGAGCGCATTTAAGAAAAGCTTACTTCAATGTCGAAGCTTAATTTCATCATAATTTCGAGTATGTTTATATACATATCTATATAATTATCTACAAGTATATAAGCATGTATTACAATGAAAATCCCATCAAGGATATTTAAGGTCTGCTTTCAAAACTTAATTACCTGAAAATAAAAAAAAAATATTCCAAAATTAATATGCACTGTAAAAATAAAGTAAAAAACAACAATGTGACGGATCTATCAGCAAGTTAGAGAGTTAACCGTAAGATAGAGAGCACCAGATAGAGAAAAATATGTATGCTTCATATTGGATGAGAGCGTAAATGAAAAAAAAATAAAACTCCCACAGTTAAAGAAAGAGTACATACTTGTGTATAAGAAATCCGCAAACAAAATATTAAAACAAAAACCAAAAACACAACAACGACGATGACAGCCTCAACAACAACAACAAAATAAACGAATGCAAAAATGACACAAAATACATCCACACGTACTAGTACCTACATGCATAAATATTTTAGTATGTATGTAAGTACTTCACATGCATGCAGCAAGATTTAACTACAAAAGACACTGGCACTAGCACTAGCCAGCCAGCAACAACACCGGTTTCACTAACAACCAAACCTAACCAACCAACCAGCAACAACAATATCAACATCACCACCGCCACAAAACAAAAACAACAGTAATGCTCCCTATGTATACTCTTGGCCTCCTTCTTTCCTTTGTCCCCCTGAAAATGCTGTTTGTGTTCGCTGTTGCTATTGCTGTTGGCTCAAAACTTAACCGTGGCTCACATAAACGTTCAGTGATCAACGGACTTTCAGCGGCTTCGGACGGATATTTCGGTAATAGCAAGAAGAAGAAAAAGAAGGAGAATAAGAAAGAAAAGTGTTGGTGTTTGTTGTTGGTTCGTTCGGTTTTTTAGTACGTGCGCGTGTGTATGAACTAGTGTGTTTGTGGTTTTTGCTTTGTTTTTTTTTTTTTTTTTTTTTGGAGAAAAGGAAGAGCTTGTAAAATAAATAAAAAGAGGAAGAGTCAGAGAGAGAAGTTTGTGATATAACATACTCGTATACTCTACGTTAGCTCTTGCGCTGTTGACTTCTTTTCTGCGGGCAAGCCAACAAAAACAACAGCACAATGTTTAAAACTAACCAATATCTAAAATAATGTCAGCTTCTTTGTCTTTCTTTATTTCGTAGTACTTATAACGACAGGCGTTTAGTTATTAGTTAGTTTGAAGCTCCCGCTCCCCCTTCCTTGGGTATTTTTTTTGTTTTGTTTTTTGTTTATTATATTCAAGTTATGCGGCAACATCTTCCTAGCCACTAACAACCACAAACAGTTTAAGTGTTGCCTGGCATTGTTCGAATTTATTTAATAAATACATATACATTTTTTTTAATTGTATTTTGTGGGTCGTTGGTCTCTTTTTAGCGACTTTAGTACACAAACACTCAGGTAAAGCAGCGCTGCAAAAATTGTTCCTCGTCTTCATGTCTTTAACTGTTTAACTCTCTTCGGATCTGCACTCACGCCATTGTCTCTCTTTGCCTATGCAGTAATCATTGAAAATGTTTTTGTGGTTTTTTTTGATTTTCTTTTGATTTTGATTAATGTATTTGTTTTTGTTTGGTAAGGTACTTTCCTTGGACTTTTTTGTTATTTTTTTTTGTCGTTCGTATTTGTCAACCTACCTCTCTCCCTCGAACCTTGTCTTACCCTTTCCGCTCAAAAAATTAAATGCTCTTTTCGTTTAAATTAATTTCGGAAGTGGTTACACAGTGATGAAGAAATCAAAAGATTTCTTTACAAATAACTAAAAGTTAAATAATTTAAGTGGTACAACAACAACAACGACAACGAAAGCAGTGACGTGTATAAATTTTTATCGCTTTCAAATTGTTATGATTTTGCTCCAAAGTTTGAAACGCAAATGTGTGAGAAGAGAAGAGAAGCAAGAGAGAGTGTTTGGTTGTAGAGCACACGCGTAATTGAAATGTTGCGCATGCGCACAAAAGCTGCAAAAAAACACGAGCAAAAGCAATTAATTTTTAATAGAAAAATTTAAATGTTACTACAACAACCATAATAAAAAATAAATATAAATTTATCTTAAGTGGGAGGAAACATGACAAGCTGAAATCATTTGCAAAACAATTTTTTAATCAAATTTCATACCTCAAAGTTAAAGAATTAAAGCCAAAGCGGAACTGTCGAAAAAGCGTGTTTGTAATTTGTATACCCTACAAAATCTGTGTACAGGGTATATTGGTTTTGATCGAGTAACGATTGCTTGTAACGTCCACAATTAGGCGTCGTAGGAATGAACATATACATATATATGTATGTATATATAAAAATGATCAGCGTATATAGCGGAGTCGATTTAACCATGTCCGTCTGTCTGTCCGTGTATACGATAACTCGACTAAAACTTAAGCAATCTCAACCAAACTTGGTACAGACTTTTGTTATTGGCAGGAAAAGGTTAAGTTCTGAAATGGGCAAAATCGGTCAATTGGGCATTGGGCGTGGTTCCTCCCAAACAAATGAAATGTTCAGAGAGTGATATTGAAGGCAATTCTGAAGTGAATTGAACAAAACTCGATACACATCATTGAAATAGATCTCATAAACAACTTTTCTAAAAATTGCCAACATTAGGCAAAAGCCACGCCTACTTCCCATAGAAAAGAAATATCAAAAGAAATAACTAGTGAAGTAATTGAAACCAAATTTGGTATACAAATTTAGAATAACTTTGAAAATATCTGATGCAAAAATTATCATCATTGGGCAATAACCACGCCTACTTTCCATACAAAATTTTATAGTAAATTGGTGAGTTAGAATGATAAAAAAAATATTTAACCCAAGAACCATAAAAATTTAACCAGTCGTTGAACGCAAAAGGTGATTTATTTTAAAAGGTTAGTAGGGCGGCCAAGGCCGATTATCGGTTGTAGTGCCAGTTAGGTAAGTACGTAGTAGGGTATATAAAGTTTAGCTGAGCCCCGACTTTCTTTCAGGATTTTTTCTAGTTAATTTTTTTAAATTTAATTTAATCACTTTGTTTATTTGCTTGCTATTTCTTTTTCTCATAAGCATTTTTAGACCATTCGGTTAGTTGCTGTTTTTTTACGCTTACTGCTTCTTTTCTGACCTCCCTGACCTTTTTAAGCCTCTTAATTCATTGATTTGTTGTTTTTTGTTGTTTTTTATTCAAAAAGCTGCCATTACATGCGCTCTTGAACATTTTCTTAGGTAATCCATCAGCGTGTTACATGGCGAAGAAAAAACATAACTACAAAACACAGAAGAAATATAAGTGGAGAGACAGAAACCGAAGAAAACAAAAATTAAAATCCGGAATAAAAATTAGAAAAAAATTCAACGTCATTATTTTGTGCGGTTGTGTAATATTTCAAATTACAATATTTTTATTTTATTTTCTCAGTGGCTGTTGTTGTTGTGGTTGTTGTTGCTTTTGGTGGCTTTTTACCTTACCTCTTTTTTTTTCTTTATTTCTTTTTGCCTAATGGTCTTAATCGCTCCTAAAGAAGGTCTTTTAATTTTCGGAAATTGTTTGTTATTAGTTTTTTTGCATTAAAAGGTGCAATTTATAGTAATTTTTGTATTTGTTTGTCGGCTACAGAGGCGGCAATGATGAAAACAAAGAAGAAATATTGTATTATTATATCGCAGTAATAGTTGAAATACTATTTCATAATCATTTTTTATTCACTTGTAGTAATTCACATTTAACATGCTCGTATAACAAAAAAAAAAGAAGAAAAATTGCGGGTAACCCAATGTGCTTTTTTTAAATTTTTTTTTAGTACCTATCTTATATTTTGTATCTTTTATTGCAAAAAATATCGATTTTTTTGCACATAAAATTGCATACAGATTTTAATAATTATTAATCATTTGTAATTTCGCAATTTTTTAGCAATTATTCGTTTTTGGGTAGCAAATTTTGTAAAAATATCTAATTATTTTTATCACTCTTAACACAACCTTTTCTTTTTTTTTTTTGTAATATTATTTGTTGTTACATTGTTAAAGAAAGACATTCCTAGTGTATAAATATTTAACTTATTTTGTATTGGAAGTAAATTTTACAAATATTTATATGTAATTAAAACTTTCTAAACATGAATAATTATGAGCGAAGTATAAAATGTCCAAATATTTCCCATCTCTCATGTTTTTGGTATCATGGGAGAAAAAAATTCTTGGGACTTTTCATTCGTACTCTTTTGACGGCCATGCTCTCTCTTTTCTGGCTCTTTACGTTTATACTTATTATTTCAAAAAATAGGTACTGGATTAATCGATTGAAGGATTATATACAGGATTATATCTGGCAACGCAATTTTGCCAACTACGTATGTCAAATTCATACCAATGACAGCTGTTTATATTGTTTACAAGCTACCACAAGCATTTGCCTCTAAGTTTTATAGGACAGAAGTTATTTGCAATGGAATTCAAACGTAATAGTGTGATTATATTTGAGTGGAAAAAGCTCAGGCAACTCGAATAAATGAATTAAATGATTATGTATCGCATCATAAATCGTTATAATGATACAAGAGAATGTTATCATGTTATGTATGTGGCAAACATGACTAGAAGAAATTTCAAGGTTGCAGGATCGTTATTCTATTTAATGGTCTTGAGTATTTCTAAAGATATACCGCCCTATTCCAGCCCTAACCTAACCTAGCCTACTTAGACAGAATGAATTTATCTCGGGAGATAAACATATTCTATTTCGTATATCCCGGGAGAACGTTTTCATTTCGAATGAAATTTTAGATTAACTACTTATTTTTAGCATTTGGGTCATTTTGCAATAAAAATAAAGAAAAAAAATAGCTGCAAAAATCAAGAGCTATTAGTAGGCTCTCGGATCACCCGACATCGAGCGATAAAGCTAATAGGAGACTGTAGAGTTTCCAGCTCCATTGATTCCTTGGAAGATCATCGGAACGTAACTGTCATCTCTCTCTTTTACCGTTACTTTCACGGTATATGTTCCGCTGAGATGCGCAAGCTGATGCCGCCAGTTTGTATGTTCACCAGAACTATACGCGAACAGCAAGCGGAACTCACGCATTCCACGTAGACGCAGTATTCCACCGCACTACGCTTTACAGAGAAAGTTCTTTTTTCTATCGTACCGCCGCCCGTATTTGGAATAAGCTCCCTACAAATATTTTCCTCGATTATTATGACCCTTGCAAATTTAAAGCAAACGCTCATAACTACTTCCCTCTCCTGCTTTCTCCTCTTCTAATCAACACAATGCTCTGCATTCATAGGGACACCCCAAGTGTGTTGACTGCATCGCAAAAAAAAACAAAAAAATATATATATATAAGATTTTAGAGTTTAAAATCGCACGGTCGAAATATAAAATTATATGTTGTCATTTTTTTACTTATTATTTTGGTCAATATTTGTCCAGTTTTGTTATGCATGACTTGAGAAAACTAAATTTTTAATATTTCTTTTTGAAATCTCATCTTTCTTTCTTTTAATGGCACAACAAACCATGGAGGACCTAGACTGAGCTTTTGTCGCATCTACTCATGTTGTGCATGTTATATGGAAGTAGAATCTGTAAAATTCTTAGTTAAGGTTACTCAGATATCGGCTAGACTTTCGGCACTTGATTCAATTTAATGTGATTAGGATTCTTTCTATCTCTATTAGGTTCAAGAGAGATACTTGAAGGAATGTTTGTCCTTAAGACTTCAGACTTGACTAGTACCGTCAAAATAAAATCAATGGTCGAATTTTCGGATGTATGTTCACGGATCAGACGTCACGTAATTCACTCCGATATTTATACAATTTCATGCAATTTCGGATTGAATTACGTGGCAAGTTGTTCACGGATCAGACAATTCAACCCCAGTATTTCAGCTAGAACGGTAGCAAAAATGTATTCTGGGTAATCTTGCTCAAGTAAAATCATCTTTATTTTTCTAGCTGCTTAATTTTTGTTTTACATGCTGGTGTAGAATTTAAGCTCCATTACTTGAACTTAAGTTAAATAATTCAAATCATAGAGCGTTAACGATGCGGAAAGATACCTTCTAATTTTTCATTGGTTTTCTTGTAATTATGTGTTCTTATTTTTGCTTTAAATTTTAAAAATTAATTACAAAAATTATTCATTTCTAAGTATAACATCAATTATATAATCTTTATTTTATTATTTAGTTATTTTTATTTAATTTTTTTTTTAAATTATTTTTTTATTGCACTTCTTCTTTTGGTTTAAAGATGGTATAAATGAAACAACGTTAATCAATATCGAAACTTTAACCAATTTTTACTTTAACGATTAAACCTTATTCGTGCCTTAACGTCAGTGAGTTGAGGCATTTCGAACGACCTTCTTTAAATGCTAATTTAGAAAAATGTGCAGAAGATTTTTGATTTAATTCATTAGCAATCGTAAACTCGAAAACAAGCGTGACGTTTCGCATTTAATAAATATTTAATAAAAATTGAATAAAAAGTCTCAAATATAAAAATTCCAAAACTCCAAAGATCGCATTTTTGCCCTTAAAAAATTGCGTCTGTCATTTTCTCATTAACACTTAATGAATCATTTACATTTATTGTATATATTGATATTTTTATTTTATCATTTTTATTATTAATAATAATAGATAAACAAAAAAATAAAAGTTTTTCCAATGAGCTAAACAAAAAATAAAAAATATCTAAAAGTGAAAAATTCAAATCGTAAATTGAAAATGAAATGTTAAATGCTAAAGTGATAATATGAAAAGCAAATAAATAATACAGCGCACAACTTCAACTTATGTGGAAATTAAGTGATAGTATTTTTAAGTTATCAAAACCATCAAGTAATAAATACCCAACATCTTTCATCTTTACCCAACTGGCAAATAAATGAGTGTTCAAAAGTCACCCCATCGATGGGGTCGCCTGCAATTCTTCTTCCACTACAATTATCAATACAGCAGTATTTCGTTATTCAGAAATCAAATATGGATTATACTGGGTGTGATAATTCTTAATTGTTGCTATGATGTCAGTTGTTATGGTAAGTTTTAAGTACTAAGTATATAATATTATGTATTAAGGTAATTTAGTTTTTAAATGGAAAATTTTGAAGTTGGAATGAGCCCTGATGAGCACTGACGGAGTAAAAATTTTAAAGTGCTCTTAAACCTGTAAGTCTTTAACAGTTAGAAGGCTTCAGTACTTGCCTAAGACCGATAAAAAAAAGTCAAAGGAATAGAAAGTACTAGGTTTGAGCTTCCACGAGATCCACTTTTTGAGGTCTCACGCTTGGTTTAAACCGTTAAAAAAACGTCAAAGGAAAAAAAATACTAGGTTTAAACTTTTTGAGGTCTCACGCTTGGTTAAAACCGCTAAAAAGTCAAAGGGATAGAAAGTACTATGTTTGAGATTCCATGGATTCCACTTTTTGAGGTGTCACGATTGGTCAAGACCGATAAAAAAGTCAAAGGAATAAAAAATGCTAGGTTAGAGCTTTCACGAGATCTACTTTTTTAAGTCCCATGCTTTGTTAAGACCGCTAAAAAAGTCAAAGGAATAGAAAGTACTAGGTTTGAACTTCCACGAGATCCACTTTTTGAGGTCTCACGCTTGATTAAGACAGATAAAAAAGTCAAACGAATAGAAAATGCTAGGTTAGAGCTTTCACGAGGTACATTTTTTGATGTTCCACGCTTGGTTCAGACCGCTAAAAAGTCAAAGGAATAGAAAGTACTAGGTTTGAACTTCCACGAGGTACACTTTTTGAGATCTCACGCTTGGTTAAGACTGCTACAAAAGTCAAAGGAATATAAAGTACTAGGTTTGAACTTCCACGAGGTACATTTTTTGAGGTCCCACGCTTGGTTCAGACCGCTAAAAACTCAAGGGAATAGAAAGTACTAGGTTTGAACTTCCACGAGGTACACTTTTTGAGGTGTTAAGACACTTTTGGTTGGTTAAGACCGATAAAAAAAGTCAAAGGAATAGAAAGTACTAGGTTTGAGCTTTCACGAAATCCATTTTTTAAGGTCTCACGCTTGGTTAAGACCGAGGTCTCACACTTTTGAGAAAAGTGAAATCAATATGACTATTTAGCACCTTTTACATTCTCGATTAAGTAAGATAAAGATTCTCGAAATGTATTTAGTTAGAAATAGACACTAAAAGACCCAAATAAATAACAGAGAGGATCATTTTAAGAGGTTAGATCTGGCACCAGCGTAAATCTCAAGCATAATGAAGGTGTGATTCTGAAAACTCAATGGCATCTATTTTTGATATACCATATGAACTTAAGAAGGAGGTAATTTAATATGGGCAGATAATTTTGATGAGAAAGTAACGGGAGGTTTTTGAAGTTGGAGGAGGGAAGGGAGTTGGAAGTTGGAGGATGGAAGAAAATCTATTAATTTTTTCTATTATTCTCTAGAACTTCCGGAGAATTTCGGCTCACAACGGAAATATAGATTAGATTAAAATAGGGGCTGGACACAATGCACTGTGGAATAAAAAGGCATATTCTAAAGAGCCCATTGAATATCCTAAGATACTCTTCTTAGGCATTTAAAAATGCTAAGATATCCCTGGGAGTCATATTGCTCACTTCAACTGTAGTTGTGTATGCAATAGTACGGTGACGAAGTCAAAGCCTTGCAAGCTTGTCACAGTGGCGCATAATGAGCTCTGCTGTTGCCTTGTTTTCGCCACAAAATCCACAGAATTCGTATCATGTTAGCAAGATATTTCCTAACTGGGTAGTGTCCAGTAAGAAATCCTGTGACAGCTCGGATTCTGTTTCTTTGCAACATCAAGAGTTGTTTTCTGTTCAGCCATGTGTTAAGATTGATCTTTACAAAACTCCATGGCGAGCCGCAGAATGGGGTTGGTCCAAACAATGGTTGGGATGCCCCTTTCCTGGCTAGCTCGTCAGCCTTTTAATTTCCCTCCATACCACTGTGCCCAGGCACCCAAGTTAGGTGAATTGTCTTTTGTGATGCTAGTTTGATCAGTAGTTGAAGGCATTCCCATATAAGTTTTGAACTTATTTGGAAGGAGTTTAAGGGGCGAGAAGTGCAGCCTTAATGTCCACAAATGGTAGTCTCCAACAAAGCGGGGAAATTCCTTATCTCTACTTGGGAATGTAACTTGAAAGTGCAAAGCTTGTGAGTACGAGGATACACAAATGTTAATGGGCAACTCAAGTAAATGTCCTGCATGTTAGCGGGCGTGTTAATCGAGTGAATACAGTAATTTAGCAAAAAATTTTCACATCTGCATTATGTGAATTAAATGGAAAAACGAAAATAAAAATGATTTGACAATTTTTCATAGTTTCAAGTTTAAGTTATTCTCTCATGCGTTTCATTTCACAATCGACGCCACATAAAAAACACATAAAATACATCTTATACACATTATTGACGATGCTTGGGGAATCCGTGATTTGAAGCGTGAACATTCCACAGCGAATGCTGTATAAGTACCTACCTGCCTTTAGTTAAGTTTAGTTAGTAAGTTTTTTTTTTTTTCGAGAAATAGCAAAGCATAAACGTCATTCACATACACTACACTTTTGAGTTTCGATGATGATCGTATATAGTCACTAAACTAAGCAGTGTCTACCCACATAACAGAGTTATGGTAAGTGTTTAGCTAGTATCCCCCTCCTGCTGACACTTAAATGTCGCTCTCTCCTCTTACCCAATTCAGCTGTAAGCAACGCATGATCATTTTCTCTGTATGCAGTATCATCTTCTCTCTTTTTTTCTATACGTTCTCTCTGGTACTTTTCTTTTTAGAGATTGAGAGCATGTATGAGTATCTCATTGCAATGCTTCTCTTCACGAAATGATACCGGATCTGAATTTGAAATTTGATTCCAGCTGTGGTGGCACTGCAACATTCACGCTCGCTCCATATGAGGCTTGCCTTGCGATGCAGATGACGATCGTCGTGGTCAAGCAGCTGTTTCTCGTTGCCGTTGTTGTTGGTTGCTATTTTGTTTTTTTTTATCTGTTTGTTGTTATTTTTAAGCAGAAGATACTGGCTTGTTTTGGGGTTTCTAGTTTTTTGCTGCTTTGTTTTTTGGTTAGTGTTGGCTGCTGTTGTCGGTGCCATTTACGATATTTAAAACTCATTAATAAACGCGCTCAGCAGCAAGTTCTAAAAAAATTTCAGAATTGTTGTTTTCAGATTGTAGTTTATTTATGTACTTGCCTCGCATGTATTGAAACAATGCAAAAAATGCCATTTCTATAGAATTTTGGTATTAAAATATACATTTATAGATACTTACTTGTAAAGGGTGATTTTTTTTGCTACTTGCTTTTTGACGTTTATATTTCTGATAGTTCACACATGATTCTTGACATGTGTTAAAGTAAAAAATCCTCAGTTTAGTTTGCCATTTCATCATGAGTAGACTTACCCCTGAACAACGTTTGCAAATTATTGAAAAATGGGTTTATCGCAAAATTGTCTCCAGCGACGAGACTAACTGGATACGTGAATAAGCAGAATTGCGGTATTTGGAGTGAAGACCAGCCAGAGGCAATTCAGCAGCAATCAATGCATCCCGAAATATGCACTGTTTGGTGCTGTTCGGTTTATGCGTAGGCGACATCATTGGGCCGTACTTCTTCAAAGACAATGAAGGCCGCAACGTTACGGTCAATATAGAAAGGTATCGTTCGATTATAACAGACTTATTTTTGCCGAAAATGGAAGAATAGTACTCGGTCGACATGTGCTTCCAACAGGACGGGGCCACATGCTACACTGCACGCGAAACCAACCATCAATTGAGAGGCGAATTTGGTGAGCGGATAATCTCACATTTTAGTGCAGTCAATTGGCCACCAAGATCGTGTGGACTATTTTTTGTGGGACTATGTTAAGTCTCTTGTCTATAGGGACAAGCCAAACATGATTGCTGCCTTGGAAACCATGCATCAATTGAGAGGCGAATTTGGTGAGAAGATAATCTCACATTTTGGTGCAGTCAATTGGCCACCAAGATCGTGTGGACTATTTTTTGTGGGACTATGTTAAGTCTCTTGTCTATAGGGACAAGCGAAACACGATTGCTGCATTGGAAGCCAACATTGAACGCATCATTGGTGAGATTCCTGTCGAAATGTGTGAAAAAGTGTGCCAAAATTGGACCTTCAGAATGGACCACTTGAAGCGTGGCCGCGGGAAACATTTAAATGAAATTATCTTTAAAAAGTAAATGGCAGGAATTGTTTTATTGATCCAAATAAAAATTTCATTCACTTATGTAAATTTTTGTTGTTCTTTTGAATTTTCAAAATCCAACCAAAAAATCACCCTTTATTTCTATCTACATTTAAGCCTGTGTTTAATTCAAATTTCGATTGTAAACTAAGACATGAACTACCTAAATTAAATTAATAAAGTGCAAAAGCTATAAATTAAATCAATGGCGCCAAATTGAAATTATGCAAACTAACTGGAAATAAAAAAAATATTTGATGAAAAAATGGGGAGTGTTTGACTTATTTTTAATAAATTATTTTTTATCAAAATATGAACGCATTTTTTGTCGTTCTTTTATGTTTTATTTGAAAAGGCACACTACCCCGGATAAAAAGTAGTATTTACAAAGTGTGTTTTGTGATTCATATGCAATACATTGAAGAGAAACAAGATCCCTACGCTCTTTTTCTATCACTGCTTTAAACTGATTTTCACTAACTGTTTCTTATAAAACAATCTAAGGGGCAGCAGTATTTCTTTCTCCAGGTCTGTCAGGTAACCTGCTTCTAAGATTGAGGGGGGCTTCATTTCGTCGCTTCACGCGTTTTTTACGAAAAGTTTGATATATTCAATTCCTCTTTTGTCTTCTTCGGATATCTAGGAGTTGTGAAAGGGTTGGAAGAAAATACTAATAATAAAAGTGGTCACTGTGGTGTAGTTGGTAGTGTGTTGGCCTGCTACGCAGAATGTCCATGTCCGCGGTTCAAATCTCAGCACAGGCAAAAATATCAAAAAGTAGAAGAACCATTTTTCTACACGCCATCACCTCAAATGGCAAACCTACAAGAGTTCCTATGAAAAGCTTTTCACTTCGCCTTTCGGATTCGGTATGAAACTGGAGGCCCCAGTAGGTACCATTCATGTCCAAAAATATAATATGCACAACATGACAAGCTCGGCCTAGGCCTTCCATGGGCTGTTGTGTCATTAACATATTTTTCATAAATTTTAAAAGGTTAGGGTGGAACTTTTAGCTTTGGTCCAATCAACAAAGTTAGTGTTGCATTTTATGGAACTTATAGCAACGGTGGGCAACTATTGATATGGAGAAGATTTGATTATGCATAGGTAGCGTAACGTAAGGAAGCGTAGCGTGACGTAAACAATCCATTGAACACCCTGTCATCGGTATGTAAACATTGAATAATTTTACCTTTTATCAACCGATTGATTGACTTTAGTAAACATGTTTTTGAAACGTAAATTCAGCACAATTTTACCCATGGATCTCTAAACACCGGGGCAGTGGGAGATTGTCCGCAAACCATTCATCAACGCCTAAGACGTTCCAATGAACTGGTTGAAGCGGTAAGAGAGAGTGTTGCCGAGAACCCACATGTGTTGTATCGTCACCGCGCTCAGCATTTTGGCGTCAGTGGAACCACCTTCCGGCGCATTTTGAAGGATGATTTGCGATTGACTCAAAGAATATTGCCGGCAGACGGCCAAAAAGTCGCTCGAATGGTTGAATAGCTGAACTAGATTTTTGGAGGTGTGGTGTCAAAAAATGGCGAAATTGACTGGCCACCTAGATCTGCAGATTTGACCCCCAGGATTTCTTTTTGTGGGGTTATTTGAAAAGTAAAGTGTACCCTAGTAAGCCTCAGACCATTGACAAGCTCAAGGCAAACATTCATCGTTATACTGCCCGAGATGCTCGAAAAAGTGATGGAAATCGCAGAAAAAAGGGCACATTTTCCTTTGGTCAATAACGGTGGCCACTTTATTGATGTTGTTTTTATCGATACATACAAAGTCGCTACTTTAAACACGGATTCTGGAACAGAAGTTATTATCTAATTTTAACAATACCATATGTAAATACCATATATACAACAAAGTGATCGAGTGCAATTCACTTACTCACAATGTAAACAATCAATCAATTAATCAATCAATCAGTCGGATGTCTACTTAAGCATCATGATGTATACGAGTATGTACTCGCTTTTAGATCATAAATATAATGATATGAATTCTAAAGCGCGTAGATATTTAACTACACCACAAACAAATGATTGTTACACAAATGGAACATTGAAGTGAAGCGCGCTAAGAAATTTGTATATCCGTTTAATAAAAACATATACAATTAGTTACGTTTATGATATTCATAAATATATGACAGCAAAGTATATGTGGGAAAATACCAAACAATTTCATTTATCGGTTAAATTTCTATGTACGAGTATGTATGTTTGTACATATATAAGGTGAGGCAAAAGTAAAATTATAATGTAAATGTGCCATAATGCTTGCAAATGGCGTTAAATGTCATTAAGCTTTGAAATTTATGTTGTAGACAGATATAGTATTAGTGGACAACAAGCCTCCAAATAACCAATGTGAAGTCAAAATGTGCATCAACTCTAGAAGTGGTCCACCAAAAAAATCACAAAAAAAAAAATACCCAAACCAAATGACCAAATCCAAAAAATTTCCAAAATCAAGATCCCCAAATCCAAAACCTCAAACTCAATATCTCCAAATCCCTAAACTCAAAATCTCCAAACACCAAATCTCCAAACCCTGTGATTAGATTAAATCTAATCACAGAACTCTATATAGTTCACAAAATCAAAACAAATTTTATTTATTGAAACATTTAACAAACGATTATGTAGCTAAATAAAAGAAAATCAACACAAATTCCAAAACAAATTTTATGGTGATTTATCAAATCATTTCATATACGAGGTATGATCAAAAAATAACCGTTATTTATTTATTTTTTCAAAAAATATTTATTTATTCATCAACAACTATCTTGCCCCTTTCAAAGTAATCCCCCTCAGATATAATACACTTATGCTAGCGTTTTTTTCAATCCTCGAAACACTTCTGAAACGCGCTTTTTGGTATCGCCAACAGCTCCTGTTTCGATTTTTCTTTTATCTCCTCAATCGTAGCAAAACGCTTTCCTTTCATCGGTGTCTTGAGTTTTGGGAAGAGGAAAAAGTCAGCGGGGGCCAAGTCCGGTGAATACGGTGGTTGAGGCATGATAACGGTTTTGTTTTTGGCCAAAAACTTACGCACAAGCGACGTTGTTTTTGCTCAAAATTTAGCAATCTTCGCTGCCGCACGTTTCATGCCTAAAACATCCGTAAAAATTGTTTGGCACGAGCCGAACGATATGCCAACATCATCAGCAACCTCTCTGATAGTTATTCGACGATTATCCAAAATCAGTTTCTTCACTGCGTCAATGTTTTCATCGGTTGTTGACGTGCTCGGGCGACCAGGACGAGCATCGTCATTGACATCTTCTCGGCCTTCCTTAAACCGGTTATACCACAATTGAACTTGTGTTCTGCTCATACTAGACTCGCCAAAGGCCACAGTCAACATTTCAAATGTCCTTGCGCATTTAATTTCATTTTTTACACAAAACTGAATACAGTTCGAATAGTAAAAAATCGAAGAGCACACCAAAACACGACTAACCTTTTTATCTGTCAAAAACAAACTGACAATCCAAAATAGTTGGTATTGCCAACATATATAACCAATCAGGTGTGTGTACCAACATAACAGAAAAAAAAATGCGAAAATCGAACATACGTAACTCACGAAATTTTAAAATAACGGTATTTTTTTATCACACCTCGTACATACATACATACGTGACTTGCAAAAAATAAGCATCTCAGAGGAACGAGTAAACCACATTTTACTACATATGAAAAAGCTGTTTTGAAAAGTAGTGCTGCATACGTTAACAATTCAACAAAAATTCGATCGAAAAAGAATTTCTCAGTGCAATTTAGAACATTTTTAGCAGAATAAAACGGATTTTAAGCGTAGTTTCACAACTGTGGATGAGACTTGAGTCTACCATGATGATCCTAAATTGAAACAGCAACGTTTACAGTGGACTGAAGCTGGATGTTCGGCGCCAAAGCAGACATACTTAGCACTAACGAAAAAGGTTATGGCTACTGTTTTCTATGATGCAAAAGGAATTTTGTTGATTGATTTGCTTGAGAAAGATAAAACAATAAACTCAGAATACTATAGTAACCTTTTGTATAAACTGGATGCAGTAATTCGCGAAAAAAGACCCAGTTTAAATAAGAGAAAAATCCTTTTTCATCAAGACAACGCACGTCCTCAAACAAGTGTTATCACAATGGCTAAATTCAAGAAATTAAAGTACGAATTGCTTGACCATCCACCGTATTCACCAGATATGGCTCCCAGCGACTACTACCAGTTCCGAAACCTGAAACAGTTCCTTCGTGGAAAGCGTTTTTCATCGAATGAAGAAGCTATAGCAGCCGTAGAGGCATATGTTGCAGACCTTCCGGAATCGTACTTTAAAGATGGGATCGATTTATTGGAGGAGCGCTAGACTAGAAACTTTTCAAGTGCCCTGTATATAATAAAAAAAAAAAAAAATCGAAAACCGTTTGGATCCAGACAAAAACCTTACTTTATATCAACATCGCTTAATATTTCACAATTTTTTAGTAGAAAGTGAAATATAATAGATATTACGTATACATAAATCGCAAGTATTTTTTTATTTTTGTATCCAAATGATTTTTAATAATTTTTTTAATACTACATTTCGAAGACTTATTGCATTGGCATTGTTTATTTACTTGAAACGGTGATTTTAATCTGGGGAATTTTCATTTCGGGGATTATTTAAATTTGGGGATTTTGATTTTTGGGATTTTGGTTTTTGGGAATTTTGATTTTAGTGATTTTATATCTGGGGATTATGATTTTGGGTGTGTTTTTTTTACTTAAACTTGGGGATTTCGTCTATTTTACACCTTCAAATAATCTATTTGTGAAAACAGAATCCCATTTTGTTTTTTTCATTTTTTACAAAATAGCATCGAATTGAAATTAGTTTCACATTACTTTTGCCCACACCTTGTAAATGAATGCTTTACTTTGGATGAAAATCCGGTTAATTGCAAATGCGAACTTACCACGTGATTCATAAATATGTAAGTATGTATGTATGTGTGAACATAAATCTCACTCATGAATTCTGAACTTTATTTGATTGATTTTTTATTGTAAATATATTATTTTCTACAGAAATTACGCAGCATTCTAAACAAATATTCATGCCCGGATATTAGTAAAACAAAAATTTTAATTGAAAGAACTACAAACAAAAAAAATCAGCCAACTTAATTTGAAAATTCTTTCCAAAAACAACGTTAAAAAAAAAATTTCCATAGCAATTAATTCCATGCATGAATTTCACAATACTTTATTGGTTTTAAAATGACTACGTCATTTGCATAAAAATCCAACTAAATATGTATAGATAATATACATGTTTATGTTTACACATACCAGTGTTGAAAATGTTAACAGCTTGCGTCAATAATTGCACGACGAATCCCAGCCTGACTGAGAGTGTAGCATGCATTTTATGCTTCCTCATAACTCAAACTGACACGTTCTGCTCGGTGCGAAGTAAATACCATAGTTAGACAACTTCATCGTTGTTTATCATCATCAACTGTTATCATTCACGTTAATATGGTATTGACAACGATATCGCGGTACCGCCACTGCGACCGCCACCACCTCTGCCACCACGAACTCTACCCCGTTGCTGACGCCAGTAGCACTTTCAGATGCGATCAAATATATACTACTCAAACTCCCCGCATTGGCACGCTAATATGAATCTACGTTTGTACTTATAGTAGACATTATGCTAAAGTATTGTTCATCTAGTATCTCTATCTGTTAGTCTTTCAGTCTGCCTGTCTGGTATCTTACCATAGTTATGTCTGGTTGCTCAAACCGCAGCTGGTCACGCCTGATTAGCAAGTAGTAAATGGTGCTGGCTAGAGTAAGTTATGTGTATGGATTGTGTTGGTAATGCTGACAGTCTATGATTATTATTGTTATTGTTATTATAATATTGTATACTGTTATTTGCACTTATGAATAAAAGTCAAATGTCAACGGACCTTTAAACTATGGCACTTGATAAACGGCGGTTATTGGCGATGGTGGCAGGCAATAAATTTAATTTGTTATTGTCTCCTGAGAAATCAAGAAGAATAGCAGAATGCATCTATGGAAATTTCATATTGCAATAGAAACGTGTAAATTTGTGTTATATTTCGATTGCTTCATCTGGAATATGTTTTTATTGAATATTCTTCATGTCACAAATTATTTCCTATAAATTTCATAGGCTTCATGTTTCATCCCTGACAGATTCAAAAGTTAAATATCATTATATTAATTGGATTTTTATTTCAAACTAATATTGTTTACAATTGAAATTTAATCAATGAGAAAACTATTGTAACAATAGTATAAATACTATTTAACTTGATAGAAATGTTATTAAGTAATTGTAAAGCCATTGAATTATGTAGATAATTCATGAAGGAAATATGTGCTTGTGGTCGCTGTGGCGTAGTGGTAATGCGTGGGGCTGCTACGCAGAGTGTCCAGGGTTCAAATCTCGGCACAGGCAAAATAAAAAGAGTAAAAATTGCTATGAAAAGCTTTTCACTTCGCCGCTCGGATTCGGCATTAAACTGTAGGTCCCTGCCATTCATGTACAAATAGAACACGCACAACATGAGTGGATGCGAAAAGCTCGGCCTAGGCCCTCCATGGCCTGTTGTGCCATTAAAAGTAAAGTAAGTAAGTAAGTAAGTAATATGTGCTTAAGACGCTACAGCGGAGACTAGAGAGTAAATCCGAATGCGGATTATAAACCAAAAAAATATCAAACCTATACCTAGATCAAAATCAAATCAAAATCAGACCAAAATAAAGATCAAATTAAGTCCTTAACTCAGACTGAAATGTTAGACCAAATTCAGCAAAAATCAGGAAAAATTCAAAACAAAACTCACATCGACACTCAAACCCAATGTCATAAACCAGACTAAAAGTAGAACCTAACTGAGACACACACAGACCGAGTGGATGAGAAAAGTTCGGTCTTGGACTATTAAAAGAAAGAAAGAAGAACTCAGACCGACCAAATTCAGCCAAAAATCAGGAAAAAATCAAAACGAAACTCACACTCAAATCCCAAAGTCATAAACCAGACTAAAAGTAGAACCTAACTGAGACACACACACTGACCGAGTGGATGCGAAAACAACTCGCTAGGCCCTCCATGGGCTGTTCTGCCATTAAAAGAAAGAAAGAAGCACTCAGCCCGATATTCAGAACCAAACGTCAAAGCAAGTTCAGCCGAAAAATATTCTAAATTCTGGCCAAAATTCAACTCGATATAAGGATCGTATGTCAGCTGAAACTGGTCGCAGTGGCGTATTTGGTGCGTTGGCCTGTCTCGGCCCATAACAACATGAGTGGATGAGAAAAGCTCGGCCTTGGCCGATCGCCAAAGTGTATAAGATAAACAGCTACACCGGTGAATGATTTTTATAAACGATTCCATATTGGGAGGGGCTGCAGTCCGTGTAATCGCTAGCCTGACAAGTTTATACATAACCGGATAGGATTCGATGGGACCAAGTACCCAAAATATTAATAGCTTGAAGCATGCGTTCATTTCCGATAGGATTTGCTGGGGCTGAAATATGAAGAACGAGGGGAAATTAGTATCACCAACACTAGACGTTAGCTTACGAACGTAAAGACATCAAACAATCAGTACAGCTCATCACCAAAAAAGCATAAAAATTCCCCTACAGCGCATTATGCAGTGCATTATGAATGCCAGAAAATCTAGCATCAGAGCTTGCCACTATTATCATTGCAATAAGTAGATAAGAATTTTCATACTCGAAAATATACCATACTTCAAACAATCCAAATTGTATCAAATTGGTGCAAACATACCATAAACTAGAACCTTTTCTCATCGCTGACCATTTTCGTAGCATAGACTTGAAAAACTACCTTCAACCAAATATCTGTAAGCTTCTTTTGTTCCATAGCTTTTTCACTCTGCAAATGTTCAACCAAAAACTACGTCATTTTACGGCCAAATCTGAATGCATGTTCTGGGGCTGTTCATAGCCCAACCGGACTGTGAACATTCAGTCTTATTAAGAATCTACATAAATTTCTTTTTCAGTTCAACTTAATGGGAAAAACATTAATTTGTTTATATTGCATCCATGAGTGGATGCGAAAAGCTTGGCCTTAAGCGCTACATGCGGTCATAGTCGACATTGATAAAACTGAAGTTCATTGTGGTGAAGGCATAACACTTGCCACAATCGCTGTCTATATCTTTATCGGTGTCCTGTGATTGCATTCCCTCTCTTATTCTCCCTCGTTTTTGCTTCCACCAATCTATCTTCCAGCCAATCAACACAATGCTCTGCACACATAGAGGTACAACCTGTGTGTTGAATGTATCAATAAAACTAAAATATTTAAGTACAATAAGTTAACATAAATTAAGCATTTAACGTGGTTTCCTAATTAAAGAATTCATTATATTACCCTATAAAACGGCATTTACTCTGCAGCTTGTGAGCAACATGTAAAATGTAGTATCGATTGCTGATCTCTAAACATCATAATCTTCCACAAAATGCCATAAATAATGTGTGGGAGTGTGGCAGCAATTTCAAGCAGTTTCAGTCTCATGCATAGCTCCCCTAATCAATATCAATTTGCATTGCAAATTTAATTTATTTATGTAGTTTGTTTTACTTACTTATTTCGCAGCACAGATGCTTAAATACTTTATTACTTACATAGTGTTATTAAGCGGGCTTATAAATAAATACTTACTTGTTAGGTTTGATGATGTTTCAGAAATAAGCGGTCTGCTGAGATACGAGTAATTGCTTGAATTATATGAAATTTGATAGCTTTCTCTAATTACAAATACCTGTTCTAGAAAATATAAATACGTACAGTGGTTTACACAAAAATAGAATAAGTAAAACGTAACAATTAAAAATTATCATATCAAAATTTTCAGATCAAAATTAACACACCAAAATTATTACATCAAAATTTACTTACTTACTTACTTAGCTGGCGCTACAACCGATGATCGGTCTTGGCCGCCTCCACAAAGCTTCGCCAGTCACTTCTGCTATGCGCGCGCTGGCGCCAGTTGATAAGGCCAAGTGCAGTCAGGTTGCCCTGCACCTGGTCTTTCCAACGGAGATTAGGACGTCCCCTTCTGCGTGATCCTCCACCGTGGTTCGAATAAAACACCTTTCTAGCCGGAGCGCTTTCTTCCATTCGCTCAACATGACCCAGCCAGCGAAGCCGCTGGAGTTTTATACGCTTGACTATGTCAGTGTCGGCGTACAGCTCATACAGCTCATTGTTCCATCTTATTCGAAACACGTCATCCACGCATACTGGACCGTAGATCTTACGGAGTATCTTCCTCTCGAACGCTCCTAACAGTCTCTCATCATTGATGGTCAATGTCCACGTCTCTGCGCCATACATTAGGACGGGAAGGATGAGGGACTTATAGAGCGTTATTTTCGTCGGTCGAGAGAGGGCTCTACTTCTCAATTGCCTACTGAGCCCGTAGTAACACCTGTTGGCAAGAGTTAGTCTCCGCTTGATCTCAAGGCTGACATTATTGTTGGTGTTTATGCTGGATCCTAAATAAACGAAATCCTTGACGACTTCAAAAGTGTAGTTGTCAACAGTGACATTTTGTCCAAGACGCCGTGACTCTTTGTTTGTTGACACAAGGTATTTCGTTTTGTCCTCGTTCACCACTAGACCCACACGACGAGACTCCCTTTCCAGGTTGGAGAATGCTGCACTGACTGCTCGAGCGTTTTTGCCAATGATGTCAATATCATCAGCGTATGCTAGCAGCATGACACTCTTGTAGAAGATAGTGCCAGAGATGTCGATGTTCGCAGCTCGAATTATTTTCTCCAGCATTAGGTTAAAGAAGTCGCACGATAGGGAGTCACCTTGTCTGAAACCTCTTTTGGTATCAAATGGTGCGGAGAGGTCTGTCCCAATTTTCACTGCGCTGGTGGTGTTGGTCAGTGTCATTTTGCAAAGACGAATGAGCTTTGCAGGGATATCAAAATCAGACATTGCGGCGTACAAGTGATCCCTAATCGTGCTGTCGAAGGCGGCTTTATAATCGACAAATAGATGATGGGTGTCGATCTGTTTTTCTCGGGTCTTTTCCAGGATTTGGCGTAGTGTGAATATCTGGTCGATGGTGGATTTACCAGGCCTGAAGCCACACTGATAAGGTCCAATCAGTTTGTTGACGATGGGCTTCAGTCTTTCGCACAGTACGCTCGATAGAACCTTATATGCAATATTAAGAAGGCTGATCCCACGGTAGTTGGCGCAGATCGTGGAATCACCCTTCTTATGGATTGGGCAGAGTACGCTGAGATTCCAATCACTTGGCATGCTTTCATCTGACCATATTCTGCATAGAAGCTCATGCATGCGTTTTTTGAGCTCTTCGCCTCCGGTCTTAAACAACTCAGCAGGCAGGCCATCTGCACCTGCAGCCTTATTGTTTTTCAGCCGAGCAATGGCTGTTAAGACCTCCTCATAGTCAGGCGGTGGTACTTCAACGCCGTCAGTGATTGGGGTTTCCGGAGTGGGTTCCGCAGTGGCGGGATTATTGCCGTCTTCGCCATTAAGCAGCTGCGAAAAGTGCTCCCTCCATAATCTCATTATGCCCTGGATATCTGTCACCAGATTTCCATCTTCATCCTTGCAGGAAGAGGCCCCGGTCTTCAAACCAAGAGTCAGGCGTCTTATTCTTTCAAAGAATTTTCGGACCTCGTTCCTGTCCCGCAACATTTCGATATCATTGAACTCGCGTCTTTCTTCATCTCTTTTCTTGCGCCTGAAAAGACGTTTCTCCTCCCTCCTCAACTTTCTGTATCGCTCCTTAGCAGCTCGCGTTGCAACTGACTGCAGGGTGGCTCTATAGACTGCGTTTTTTGCTTCAGTAGCATCGCGACACTCTTGGTCGTACCACATATTTCTCCGTCGACGGTGGTAGCCTAGCACCTCTTCGGCAGCCGTACGCATAGAGCGGGAAATGTGCGTCCACTGTGCGCATATATCATCAAGTTGAGGGGTGTTTTGCGAAAGGAGAAGTGCAAGTTGGTTGGCAAAGACTTTGGCTGTCTGTTGTGATTGCAGCTTTTCGACATCCAGCTTTCTCTTTGTACCTATCCGTACGCGATTTGCTACACATATACGTGTGCAGACCTTGGCTGCAACCAAGTAGTGGTCTGAGTCGATGTTTGCACCACGTATTGTGCGTACGTCTAGTACATTGGAAGCGTGCCTTCCGTCGATCACAACGTGATCAATTTGGTTTCGTGTGTTTTGATCAGGGGACAGCCAAGTGGCCTTATGGATATCCTTATGTTGGAATCTGGTGCTACTAACTGTCATGTTTCGTGCCGCGGCGAAGTCGATCAGTCTCATACCGTTATCGGTGGCTTCGTCGTGGAGACTGAATTTTCCGATCGTCGGGCCAAAGAGACTCTCCTTGCCCACCTTGGCATTAAAGTCGCCTAACACGATTTTAACATCGTGGCGGGGGCAATGCTCATAAGCTTTGTCGAGGAGCTCGTAGAAGTCATCTTTGGTCGTTTCATCCTTCTCATCCGTCGGGGCATGGACACAAATTAGGCTGATGTTGAAGAATTTTGCCTTGATGCGGATAGTGGCTAGGCGCTCGTTCACCGCTGTGAACCTCGAGACTAGATGACGCAGTCTCTTCCCAACCACAAATCCAACACCAAATTCGTGTCTCGACGCATGACAGCTGTAGTAGATATCACAGGATGCTCTTTTGGAGCAACCCTGTCCCGTCCATCGCATTTCCTGTACAGCGGTGATGTCAGCTTTATATTTTTGGAGGACATCCACCAGCTGGATAGAGGCACCTTCCCTGTAGAGGGTTCGGACATTCCAGGTGCATATCCGTAAATCGTTGTCCTTTGGGCGTTTGCGGGAGTCGTCAATATTAGAGGGGTTCATTATCCGAGGCTTGTTTGGAGGTTTCATTGGAGGGTATTTTAACGTGGTGGGTTCCAAACCCGACGCACAACCATTCATTCAAGGCCATGGAGAAGCCCGCCGCACACATTAGTTAACTCACTGACGGTTGTCAGATCGCTATCCAGGGGACGCCACGAGGAGGCTGTGTGTCGACTTGAAACGTAGAAGCGCAAGGATCGACCATGGACGCACCTGCGACTGTCACGAACTTTACCTTGTGTCCTACGCCCCAGGCCCCCCTACACATCAAAATTTACACATCACAATTATCACATCTAAATTTACAAATCAAAATTATCACATCAAAATTAACACACCAAAATTATCACATCAAAATTTGTACAGAAAAATTATCACATCTAAAAGAACACACCAAAATTATCACATTAGAATTATCACATCACATTTATCACATCAAAATTAACACAACAAAGTTATAACAGCAAAATTATCACATCAAAATTATCACATCACAATTGTCACATCAAAATTATCACACCAAAATTATCACATTAAAATTATCACATCACAATTATCACATAAAATTATCACATAAAAATTATCACATCACAATTATCACATCAAAATTATCACACCACAATTATCACATTAAAATTATCACATCAAAATTATCACATCACAATTATCACATCAAAATTAACACACCTAAATTATCACATTAAAATGTTCACAACAAAATTATCACATTAAAATGTTCACATCAAAATTATCGCATCAGAAGTATGCGAAGATGTTAGGACTCAAACTATAAAAGAATCCATTGTAATACAATTTTTCACATCAAAATAAACACATCAAAATTAACACACCAAAATTATCACACCAAAATTATCACATCAAAATTATTACAACAAAATTTTCACATCAGAAGTATACGAAGATTGTAGGACTCAAACTATAAAATAATCCATTGTAATACAACTTATGTAATATTTAAATCAAAATTCATATCGTTAGTAAAGTGAAAGTGGCCCGTATGAAGGCACTCTAAGATTGGATGCACTCAAAGGCTCACGTCTTTTATCAGAAGGTACATATTTCTATTACGAAATTCAAGCTAGAATTTATCACGCTCATGCCAGACTATCTATTCAAAGTTTTACACCGTGGATACTCCCCAACGAAGCCAGCGTATTCCAGTCTGAATTAATGGCAACTCGGGAGGTGTGCAGATCAGGAATAATGGCCCAAGATAGCTTTATTTACGGACAGTCAAGCTGCTATTAAAGCCTTAGTTTCTTCCATTATAGATTACATAGTTTTGCAATGCAGGGAGGATCTCGCTCTACTTGGTCAAGGGCTAGAAATTACTCTAATATGGGTGTTTCATGCCATAGGAACATCGAGGGTAGTGAAAGGGCAGACGAGCTAGCTAGATTGGATTCGGCTCTTGACATCGCTACAGCGAAATCTGTCGCAATTTTGTTTAGCAGTATTAAGGCCACTCTCGCTTCTCACTACCTCACTATAGCCGGACAGAAGTGGAATACTCGTATAATGACATCAGAATAAAACAACTGATAGAGTGTTCTCGTTCCAATATCTCAAGTATTACCGCTGTTCTCACAGGCCACTGGACTTTGCAGCATGACTTAATATTACATTGAATACTTCTTGTCGTAGCTGCCTGGAAGACGGAGAAACGGAAAGAGTCTTTTTCACTATTTATGTGCCAGTCCAGGTTTGGCTTCGCTCATTTGGAAAAAATTCCACTTAAAAGCCAAGCAGGTGTCTTTGCAATCAAAATTTACAGATATTAGTAAACTGATATGTTTATAATCTAGTTAATTTGTAAGGTGGTTGAATGAGATAATAGTAAAAATACATAATAGATACGTAATATATTTACATACTGGTTTTGCAGTTTTTAAACAAACCACTTACATACGTAAAACCATTTGTCTGTGATTTTTTTGTTTGTTTTTTTTGTCTACCCAACCTTTCATATATTATTTCGATTGAATTGAAAGGTTCTTGCTCTATTATCATAAAATTGAAAGTTGTCAAAGTCAAATTGAAAAGAAGAAAAACAACCTAAGAAATATTTCTAGCTTGTTAGATTTGTTTTTTTCTTTGTACAGGGTGGACCATTTATAATTTAAGAATGCGATTTTGGTGTAAGAAATAATTTTGTTTTGAATGTACTTCGTACTTAGCTGGCACCCCAACAATGATCGGTCTTGGCCGCCTCTATAAAGCTTCGCCAGTCGCCTCTGCTATGAATGCGCGCGTTGGCACCAGTTGATAAAGCCAAGTGCAGTCAGGTCGCCCTGTACCTGATCTTTAAAACGGAGATTAGGACAACCTCTTCTGTGTGTTCCAGCACTGTGGCTCGAATAAAACACCCATCTAACCGGATCGCTTTCTTCTATTCGCTCAACATGACACAGCCAGCGAAGCCGCTGGATTTTTATACGCTTGATTATGACAGTGTCGCGCGTAGAGCTCATACAGCTCGTCGTTCCATCTTATTCGATACACGTCGTCTACGCTTACTGGTCCGTAGATCTTACGGAGTATATTCCTCTCGAACGCTCCTAACAGCCTCTCGTAATTGATGGTCAATATCCAAATCTCGGCGCCATACATTAGGACGGTAAGGTGAGGGACTTAAGTATAATGCGTTATTTTCGTCGGTCGAGAGAGGGCTATGCTTCTCAATTGCCTATTGAGCCAGTAGTAACACCTGCTTGATCTCAAGGCTAACATTATTGTTAGGATTAATGTTGGTATTAATGCTGGATCCTAGGTAAACGAAATCCTTGACGCCTCCAAAAGTATAATTGTTAACAGTAACATTTTGTGCAAGACGCCGTAACTCTTTATTTGTTAATACATGTTATTTCGTTTTATCCTCGTTCGCCTCTAGACGCACTCGACGAGACTGCCTTTCTCCCGCGTTGGTGCCAATGATATCAATATTAACAGCATATGCTAGCAGCATGACACTCTTGTAGAAGATAGTGCCAGAAATGTCTACATATGTTCGCAGCTCAAATTATTTTCTCCAGCATACTAATGTTAAAGAAGTCGCACGATAGGGAGTCACCTTGTCTGGACCCTCTTTTGGTATCAAATGGCGCGGTATTTTTGGTATCATTCATAGTAGCACCGCACTACTCACATTTCCGATTCGCATCCATGCACCTACGGACTAAATCTACCTCCTACGAGCGCTGTCCTGTGTGTCCCCGCAGCACTACCAGCAAAGGATTTAATTCGCGTGGCAGGAAAATGGTTTCGAACCACTTCTCTATTTATTTGTACAAAGCGTCCGTGTCGTTATAGGAACTGTGTGAGTTGATAATTTATCTCCCCATTCTTCAATGCATTTTTCTGCAACGGCTGCGCTACCTTCACAATATTCTCTGCCTTCTACAGCTACTTTTGCCCCTATCTCTATAGGGCATCTACTTGCTAGTAGGTTCGCCGCATCGTCAGTCACTGTTCTAAATGCACAGAATACCCTTAGTAATGACAGCCTATACACTGAGACAGGTGGTTTCATGTACGTTTGTACCTCTGTAGCTGTTACCCAGATTGGTGCCGTATACAGTAGGATGAACGTACTAACACTTGCCAGAAGAGTTCTCATTTTTTGCCTTGGGCCATCAACATTAGGCATTAATCTTGCAATTGCCATGCTTACTTTTCTTGCCATTTTTCGCTTGAATATCTGAGGTGCTCCTTGAAGCTTATACGGTAGTCAAGAATGACTCCGAGATACTTGATGGAGGGGCTAGATGTTACTATGACTTCAATATTTTTCACTTTTTTGCGGGTAGTCATCAAAAGCGCTTTGGTTTTATAATCAACTAGCTGCTGGCTGTTTTCAACCATGATTTTACGCCAGCTATGGTTTCATTGCTTTTTTGCTACAAGTACGATTGCAACATCATTTGCGTATGCCCAATGATGGGCGTCCCTAATGGTTTCCTTCCTATGAGTAATCCAATCGTACATAAGTAATGTAGCATAACAGTGGGCCCAGACACAGAACCCTATGGCACCCCAACTGTAACTTTATGCTCTTTTGGTCCCTCCGTAGTGTCGTATAGCAACTTCCCGGTTGTGCGCCCTGTAGGATTATGAGAATGTGTGTCTTTTTTTATCTACCATACATAATACGCGCTCGTTTCACAAATTCGGTGGAACGCGCCTTCCCTTCTAACGAATTTTGAGCGTAATTTTCTTGCACTTTCTGTAGAAGTGCAAGCATTTTGCAAGTACATTTTTAGTAGTTACCAACGATGTTGTATCCATTTCGTTAACCGGTGGTGGCTGTGGTGTAGTGTTAGTGCGTTGGACTGTTACGCAGAGTGTTTGGGGTTCGAATCTCGGCACAGGCAAAATTAGAAAGAACAAGAAAGAATTAAAAAACAATTTTTTACACAGCACCACCTCTTGGCAGACACCGGTACATTTTCCTTATACTTTCTATCCCTTTCGTTGGCGCTACATGCGGTCAAAGTCGACACTGATAAAACTGAAGCGTTCATTGTAGTAAAGGCATAACACTTGCCACAATCGCTGTCTATCTCTTTATCGGTGCCCTGTGATTGCATAGCATAGCAACTTCCCGTCTTGTAGGTTTGCCATTGCCTGCCAAGAACTGGTGCCGTGTAGAAAAGTTCTTTTTTCTACTTTTTTTTTTGTTGATTTTGCCTGTGCCGAGATTCGAACCCCGGACATTCTGCGTAGCAGCCCAACGCACTACCACTACGCCACAGCGGCCATTAGATTGACCACCCTTTATATAAATAGGCTCATATCTTCAAATAGGTACATTCGTTATTAGTTGTTTTGTTGTGAGTTTTCCAAGAAGCTTTTACAAACCAAACAAAAAGCAACTAACAAATAACCAAATTTGTGTTTGAGTCTCGAATGCACTTGAATGGTTATTTTAATTAACGCACAAATTAAACATGTCCATTATTTGTAGCTGTTAATTGATACCATTTACAATACAAAATACAAATACCAAAATACGCACATGACTTCATTAAAAGCAAACACCACCAAACAATCCACCAGCAGATTGTTTTTTTCGGATTTTTTCTGTTTCGTTTTTGTTTCTTTTTTTGTTGACTGAGACTGAGACTATTGCCATTAAAAGTAAGTAAAGAGACTATTGTTGATATCGATCGTAGCCGTTGCCGTTGTCTCTTGATTACTTCAGCCACTGATAGATACAAAAACCTGCCACTGCCAACTGAAATCCGAACTTTTTTGTAAATAAGTAATTGGAGGTCTTGGCTTATTTTGGTTACAATACTGAAGTACTTATTATTTATTGGTTGTGGATTGTACATACTACACGAGATACGAGATGTGTATAAAATAGCCTACTTCATTTAACTTGGGTATGAATAGAAAAGCCATTAAAAAATGATATAAAAAAAAAATTTAATTAAAATTGCTCTGAAAAAGTTTTTCAAACCTATTTTGTAAACTCTCGAAAATTAATCAAAACGGTCGGCATCACTTTGTCTTTTTTATCTACTGATTGATTTTAAGTTAGCAATTATTTAACTTTGATTTTTTTCTATAGGTTTTTTGTTTTTTTGTTTTAACAACTTTGCTTGTTTTTCATTTCTTTGTTTTTTTAATATTAACGAATTAATAGATTTTTTTTTTTATCAAGACACAAGGAATTAAGTATCACTAAAATATTTCTAGATTTTTATGTGCTATAGTAAAGTAAACAATTTTAATATGTTTAATGTTTAGATTTTTGTTAACACTTGAATTCTTAAATAAGCATTTTTAATTAATTAATACGAGTACTGTGCAAAAACGAAAACCTACAGCTTCTTTTTGCATTATTGAGAACGTCGATGATTATCGCAACGTGAACGAAAATAAAAAATATTAGAAACAAAAATTTTTGTTTACCATTACACCTCACCAGTGGCGAAGATACGGGGAGCTAAAGGGGATATATCCTGTGCCTATCAAAATTAGACATATTTACGTATGCTAAAAAATTCAATTAAATTTCTTACGTAAACTGTTTGAATTAAAAAATAACAAGTTGTGAAAAATTACACTTCTACAGTACCAAAATTATGATAAGTTGACAACACTTGGTTGTAGAATAATCGATTGCAAATTGACTATCGCACATCACTAGGTCTTGCACAATTTGCGCTAACGAATCGCTTACATAGTTTTGTGAAAATTTTACATAATTTTGTGACCCAATCAAAATATGGACATATTACATTTTTTACAAAGAAATCTCGTATAGATCCAGAAACATTTTCGAACGAAAATGATTCCGTCATCCATTGAACAGGGAGCTTTTAGTAGTGGCTCTTCGAATGAAAAAGAGCAGGAGGCCTCCAGCAGCGAAGTAATTCCAATTGCTCTAAGAAATGATATTGGCAAATACTTATATTGACAAGATATTGGACGACTTGGAAAGGTTGCAACTGCTAAGAGAAATTTGGAGGCCACATCGTAACTACGTGTTCCCTACGTGTTGAAAAAGTTTGAAGCTACAAAACTTCAATTTCGACACCAGTGGCTCGATGAATATGGATGGCTGTCATATTTCGAAATGAAATCTTGTGCTTTGTGTCTGCCGTGTGTGGCTTTTGCCCCAGCCGGCGGCGGAATGGGATCACAGCCACTCTGTCAACTAGTAAAAACACCATTTAATAATTGGAAAAAGGCCACGGAAGTAAACAAATAAAACATTTAATCTGAAATCAGGTCTATTTTCAAATCGATTTCAGCTTAATCCTTTTATTATAGGTATATAAATTGACCATTCTAAATTCAACGGATACATATTTAATTTAATTTTCTTTTGAATGTGGTAGCTAAAGTGGTGCTCTCTAACTACAATATTTCAAAAGTGATAGCATAGTCACCTACTTTCTTACATTTTTACAATTGGCAAAAAACTTGCTCTTTTTACACAGCGTTAAAAACGTATTAATAAATAATTTTTGATTTTAAATAAAGTTTTAGATTTTTACTTTTTACTTTACTTTTAATGGCACAACAGCCCATGGAGGGCCTAGGCCGAACTTTTCGCATCCACTCATGTTGTGCGTGTTATATTTGTACATGAATGGAAGGGACCTACAGTTTAATGCCGAATCCGAACGGCGAAGTGAAAAGCTTTTCATAGCAATTTTTACTCTTGCAGGTTTGCCATTGCCTGCCAAGAGGTGGTGCCGTATAGAAAAATTATTATTTCTACTTTTTTTGATTTTGCCTGTGCCGAGATTCGAACCCCGGACACTCGGCGTAGCAGTCCAACGCACTACCACTACACCACAGCGATTTTTAGATTTTTATATATCCTCAATTTTGACAAATCTCAATTTTGACAAATCTCAATTTTGACAAATTCTAGCTACGCCACTGCACCTCAACTCAGCCGTTAATAATTTGAATGATTGCTTTAATCCTTTCAAGCCAAACGAAATCTGTTAGGCAATTAAAAACGATTACGGGTACCTTGTTCTCTGCTCGGTGAATCACAATTAAGTTCTAATTGACATATATTCTTCCTTTAAATTAGTACAAAAGTTTTCGCATCAGGGTGTTGATCGGTGATCCCTGGTCACTTGCTAGGTGTATTTCAAATCAGTATCTACTATTTGATATGCTTTTATACTTATAAGCTTTGCCTCAATAATATTGGTCTTTTGTATTATGGATGCTGAAAAATATGGGCAAGTCATTAAAGGAAATCTTAGTACCAGCTCTTGAAGAGCATTTATCCTGCAGTATGAACCCAATTTTCCAGAACGATTCTGCGCCTTGCCACCGTGCAGAATTGGTAAATTTTGGATGCTATCTTTTGTTTGATTCTTATAGAATGTAATATTAAAAACAGAACATTTAAAATTAAAATCCTTATCTACAGCTTGAAAAAATATTCACGGACATCGGAATTTCACGCCTGACTTGACCGGAAAACTCGCCCGCTTTGAATCCTATCCAGCACTTATGGCATATTATGAAGCACAAAGTTGCTGACTAGGAGCCCGAAAAAAAAAATAAATTTTAGCATTAAATAAAGTTTGGTATGAAGTTATTACCAAAGATAACCTACAACTTTTGGTTGATTCAATGCCGTCAAGGATAATGGCTGTAATTCGGGCTAAAGGAGGAGCAGCATCCTACTGATATTTTTTTTTTTGTAGCTTGATGTTAGTTCTTGAAAACCACTTTAAAGCCTAATAGATATTGTTTAGTTTTGAAAATTATAAAAATAAATTACATTTTCTTAAAAATTTCGGCCTTTTTTTGTATTTAAGTTTTTGTCAAAAATAATACGTTTTTGAGCTCCAGTAATATCCAATATATCCAGTAATAATTTTAAAATCATAATAATATTAAAAAAAAAAAAATAAATAAATATTCCCCAACATAATCCAATCATTATTTTCGTATTTTCATGTTATTTTGAGGTGGTGCAGTTTTCGTGACCGCCAGTGTATATATAACCAACAACATGAGCAAGATATGGTGTGTTTGCGATTTTTCTCTCTTCCTTTCGTTTTGCACTCATATCATTTCTATGTAAAAGTTTCGATACAACAACAAAAACCGTTAACACATCAAATTTTCTCCAGAGAGAAAGATTAAAGTAACTGCAGGTGGTGAACTTTAAATGTGTAAAGATGGCGGATCACCTTATCAAAATGGTTGCAAAATTCTCTGGGTTTCCTCTTATATCGAGCAACAAATGCCGAATTTGAGTAAGCGCTACAAAGTGAATTTCTCAGTAGAAGTTTATCTTTTCATTTTCGACGCTATATGGGAAATTCATAGTTTCCAACTGATTTTCTTTAAAATTATTTAAAAGGAACTTCTAGTGGAAAGATGCTTCTAAGGTGGTAAAGTTACATTTTCGATATGGCGCTGGCAATTGTTAGTGCGTGTGCATTGGAAACATTTTAGAATATATGCTTAAGATTTTCCAATCGATATATAAGTTAAAAGAAATAGATTCCTTCATTACAATTATCAGGAATTTTTCCAACAAAATCTTCGGGTTGACAATCCTCTCAAGGTGTGTAAACTTAGTACACTTTTTTTGGAATCAATTAACAAGTTCCAAATAATTTGTGTGGTCGACGATTTCAATGACATTCAGAGTTACACTTAAATATTTTAACGCATTAAGCAATGAGTAATGTTAGTTAAAGTTGTGGGGCGAACAGGTTACTGCCTCGATACGTATATATCTTTAATTAATCAATTTTATAAACGAATAAATTGAAATTGAACATTAATTAATTCATTTTATGGCACAGAAAACGTATTTTCGGAATTTTTGCGTATTTCGCATTAATTAATGAATCGAAAAGATGTTGAAAACTTTGATCTGGTTAGAGTGTGCTAATTGCCAAACCACACCCCACATGTAACAACAACAAAAAACCAAACAAAAAACAAAAAACATAAAAAACAAAACACCAACAATGATATTTTAAATAATTATTATTTTAAGTTTGTTTTGTTGCGCTGTGAAACAAGTAATTTATCAATTTGCTAGAATTGTGTAATAATTACTTAATATTGTTTTTATCTTAATTATTCCCCAATAAAACAAATCAATTCCAAAAATTTTTTTTTTATTAGCACGTGTTTTTCTGCTCACTAATTTCTTACTTTTATTTACGGCACAAAAATATGTCATGTTACGAAAATGTCATGCTATGAAAATGTCATGTTATGAAAATATCATGTAATTAACTTATTTACTTATGTAGTATGTTATATTAAAGTGTCATAAACTAATGGACGGGAAGTGGGAATTTATTGAAATTTATTGTGTACCAGCCAGTTTCCATGCCAGTGTGCGTTAGTTTAGTTCTGTATTAAAAGGGTAAATGGGTAAGAGAGGTCGCGTAGATTTTAGTAGATTGAATTTACACCGAACAAGAAAGAAAGTATACATAAAAATTACTTCTGCTGAAGAAATAATGTTCAGGCTCCTTCCTGCCCAGCGTAGACCCAGACTTATTGCGCCAGTTTCTCTTATATAGGGTTGACCAAATGAGGCGCAGGAAAGTAAACGCAAATTAAAACTATAAAATCTTATTTTTGAATCAAGCTGGGTACTTTATTTTGAAAGTTCATCAATACCATTAATGTATGGAAAATGATATCACTCAAATGTTCACCACGGCAATGTTCGACATACGTCGAATCGAAGGTCAAAATTTTTGATAACATCTTCCAAAAGGGACGTTTGTATAGCATTTATCTCGGTAATGATGTTGTTTTTTAGGTCCTGAATATTGGCTGGCTTATCTACGTAGACTTTGCTCCCATCCCCATTTAAAGAAATTCAATGGTGTTAAATTGCATGATCTTGCAGGCCAATTCACATTTCCTCTACGCGAAATTAAGCGATTTCCGAAAAAACCTTGCAAATCTTAAAAAATCCGCGAAACGTGTTTTTTTATTTTTTCACCATTTTTGAAGTGTTTTTTATTATATTTAATGCGGTCTTCAATCGAATATGACACCATAGCGATAAATTGCAAACATTCAACTAGCAAAATGACATAAAGATGACAGAAAACAAACATGGTGTCCCTGTCAAATTGATGTTTACTTTCCTGCGCCTCATTTGGTCAACCCATTATGTATCAAGATCTACACTTTCAGGCGATTGAAGTTTTACCAATTTCACAACGGTATATCTTTCAATGCGATATTGCCAACTATGTCAAATGCATACCAATGACAGCTGTTTGCTTATATTGTTTCCAAACTACCACAAGCATTTGCGTCTAAGTTTTATAGAACAAAAGTTATTCAAAATGGAATTCAAACGTAATAGTGTGATTGTGTTATATTTGAGTGGAAAATCACAAGCAGCTTTTGTTCGTGAGCTCAGGCATCTCAAAGTGAATAAAATGTTTGTGTATCACACCACAAATCGTTATAATGATACAAGCAGCATTGCCAAACGCTATGGTGGTGGAAGAAAGAAAAACAGCAACATCACCTGGAATGGTTAGGAAAGTGAATGAAATCCACGTCGTAGTGGCAATCAAATGGCCAAGAAACTGAAAATATCCCAGCGAAGCATCCAAAGCATATTCCAAAATGAGCTCAAGGTAAAAAGGCACTTGATCTTACACCGAAGCAAAAAAAAGTTAAAACTGGAAAGAGCAAAGGAGTTGTTACGCTTGCACGAACGTGGCGAATTTCCAAACATTGTGTTCTCAATGAGAACACACGATGAGAACAATTTCCCTATTGAGCAGTTCATAAACTCTCAAAGTGATCGTGTTTACTTAACTGAACGCACTTACGAAAAGATAGCCATATCAAGCTAAAGTGAATGGATTCTGAAATTTTTATTATTTCCACATTTTTGTAATATGAAACAATAAAAAAAAAATGCCACACAAAAAAAATATGGTCGTTTGAATAGGTAACAGCTCAATCGCCTAACCATGTATGGTATCTTTACTTTTTAGCCGCTTGCGGTATTGACATTGTATGTATGTGGGAAGCTTCTTGCTAGACAATTAGGATGTGTCTTCAATTTCAGGGTATACCAAATGTATTTATCACAAAATTTCTATATTTCTTCATATTTCCATGGGTACATTTTCTTTATCCTCCCTATCCTTTTCATTGGCGCTACATCCGGTCATAGTCGACATTGATAAAACTAAAGTGTTTATTGTAGTAAAAGCATAATACTTGCCACAATAACTGTCTATCTCTTTATCGGTGTCCTGTGATTGCATTGTATCTCTCATTCTCCCTCCTTCTTCCTCCGCTGGCATTACAACCGATGATCGGTCCTGGCCGCCTCAATCTTCCTTCCAATTAACACAATGCTCTGCATTCAAATGGGTACACCCTGTGTTTTTAATTGTAATTAAAAAAAAACTTATTTTTAAGGTGGTTCAGCAAAAGCGTTGCCTTTTTGCGAATCGTTGCATGCCCATTTTCCATTGAACAATCAAATTGGTGCATCCATGCTAATGAGGATGTTTAAATCACGTGCAGATTCCCATAAAGAATAGCCTTTCACACGCTTTTGTGGCCCCAAGAAAAAAAAAATAACTCTTCACGACTTTTATTCATACATTGCCGAAACAAATAAGTTTTGCTAATAGAATTTAGCATTTCTATTTTTAATCTAATCATATTGTCTGAAATCTTGAATGCTCTGGGGAAGGGAAACCTTTCAACAGAAAGGTACTTCGCCTTCGATTGTTCCCGAAATTTTATCTTTAACGAGTTCTAGATTATACTTCAAAATAGGTCAGTAAATATCTCCTTATATTGTTACAAAAAAAAACCGCTCATAGAATACTATAGATCATACTTAAAATCCACTATCTTTTCAAGGTAATACTTAACAGATGAATTTTTAAAGAGCTCTTGGCCTAGAACTCGTTTAAAATTCATCTATTAAGTATAAATCCAAAGGCCGTTAAATGTTCAAATAATAGGTGATACGAGTACTTAGCGATAACTCCGCAAAGTTCTGCAAAAGTTGCCTGTTCTGTTCTAGGCTAGGCTCTCTGACAATTAACGTTCGTTAACCTTGATCATTAGAATTACAAACGCATAAGCTAAGCTTTTAAATGCATAGCTGTTAGAATTAATTATTTAAACATTTAAGTTATAGAAAAAGAGTCAAGATTGTAAAGGTTTGTTTCAGATTAAGTGTATGTAACATTACAGTGTATTGAAACTGCAAACAAGCAACAATTTAAGAATTGTGGTCCTCTGACAATACGTTTTTGCTGTCAACTTGTAAATAAATTAATTTAAAATTCATGCGTTCAACAGATTTTTTACATAATTTTCTATTATGTCGTTTCACAATACACAACGCACTAATCTGAATTAAATCGCTTCTTGACACGGTGTCTGTCGTTGTATATTGAAACATAAAATTATTCTAAACAATGAATTCACACAAATTAAATACATATAAAATACGAAAATCGATTGACTTGCAATAAATAAATATGCATAACTAGTTTTAGTTTTTATTAGTTATTTATTATTATTTTTTTTTTTTACAAAAATATTTTTATATGTAGAATATTTTTGGTTGAACTTGCTCCAATTGAAATCCACCACAAAAATGTAAAAATTATGTAAAGACTGAAATGTTTTTAAATATTTGAATCTTAAGGCTTTTAAAATTATGCATACAACTTAGAAATAATATTTGCAACAGGGTGCGCCATCTTTTACCATATGTCGGTATGTCAATATTGAATATTACTTAAACAAAAACAACCGATTTCCATATATGAGGTATTTTTATTTAATTTGATCCTCTACAATTTATTTGGACTAGATTTTGAATACAACATCAATCAAGTGGCCGCCGTTATTGGCCAAAGCAAAATGCCCAATTTTTTGCGTTTTCCATCACTTTTTCGAGAATCTCGGGCAGTATAGCAATGATTTCGGCACGACTGTTTGCCTTGAGCTCGTCAATGGTCTGAGATTTATTGGCGTACACTTTGCTTTTCAAATAACCCCACAAAAAGAAGTCCGGACGCGTGAAATCTGGAGATCTCGGTGGCCATTCAATGTCGGCATTTTTGGACACCACACGTCCAGGTAACTTTCGTTTGCAGAAACTTTGCAATAGAGTGTACCCCTATGAATGTAGTCAGATGTCGACTATGACCACATGTAGCGCCAAAGGCCGAGTTTTTCGCATCCACTCATGCTATACGTGTTATATTTGTACATGAACTGCATTGTTTGATTTGTAGTGTGGCATGGCGTCTTGTTGAAACCAATAATCGTCCAGGCCTTTTTCACGCATTTGTGGGCAGAAATAATGAGCCAACCGTTATCCACCCATTGGCCCAATGATCATATTGGCGCAAACTCCGGCCCAAACCGTGGTCATTGTGGTCATGCAATGGTGCTTCATGGATCTCGTGTGCATTCTCTTTCCCCAAATGCGACAATTTTGCTTGTTAACGGCGCCATAGAGTGTCAAATGGGCCTCGTCGATCATCAAAAATCCTTCCTTCCAAAGGTTCAGTGCCAATAATTCAAGCGACTGTTTGGACGTATTCCAAGCGACGTGGACGGTCTATCGGCAATATTCTTTGAGTTAATTACACTTTATACGTAGTTAACACAACTGAAAAAAATATTTTCAATGAATAGCGTCAGTTGTTTCGATGTGAAGAGATTCGTGGTTAAAACTTGTACTGAATTGACGTTTCAAAACCATTTTTACTCAAGTCAATCGGTTGATAAATGTTAAAATTATTCAGTGTTTACATACCGACATAAAAGATAGCGCACCCTGTATATACAATAGTTACTGTTAAATAGTAATTTTAAGCTGACTTAATCTTCATCTGATTAATTTTTTATTATTCTATTTTTCAAATTTCAGACAAAATCTATAGTCAAACAGAAAAGCAAAGATACGATGGGTGGTATAATAATTTAGCACATCCCGATTGGGGTTCTGTAGGTAAGTCAATTATTAATATTTCATCATCATCATAGTTATTTTTGTCTGGAAGATTGCTCATCCTTCAACACTTTTAATGAAAGTAAGCTTTTTAATCTTTATATTTTTCTACCAAACGTTTCATATACTTAGTCCTTGAGTCAAGGAAAACCTCAACTTATCTATACTTGTAGCTTGTAATTTTCGATGTATGATGCAACCCTTTCATATCTTCTTAAATTCAAAGGGAAACCTCATCTTATCAATAAACACAATAGCTTATGATAGCGCAGCTCTTTTCCCAGTTAACCAATTTTTTTCTATCTGGAAACTCCATTCTCCATAACTTTCACGTTACCCCCAAATCTGAATTAGGTTTTTTGTATCGATATACAGTTGACTTAGGCCATATAAAGTTCATTTTTGATGTAGATCGATCGATGCAATAGAAATTTCATTACAAAAGTGAATGAAATTTTTATTTAGATCGATAAATCAATTCCTGCCATTTATTTTTTAAAGATAATTTCACTTAAGTGTTGCCTCTGGCTACGCTTCAAGTGGTCCATTCTAAAGGTCCAATTTTGGCACACTTTTTCACACATATCGGCCGGAATCTCAGAGTCTCACCAATGACGCGCTCGATTTTGGCTTCCAAAGCAGTAATCGTGTTTGGCTGGTCCCTATAGACAAGAGACTTAAAATAGCTCCACAAAAAGTAGTCTAACGGGTTCAAATCACATGATCTTGGTGGTCAATTGACTACACCAGAAAGTGAGATTAACTGCTCACCAAATTCGCCTCTCAGTTGATGTATGGTTTCGCGTGCAGTGTGGCATGTGGTATCGTCCTGTTGGAACCACATGTCGGCCGAGTCCAATTCTAGCATTTTGGACCCAAAAAAGTGTACCTTTTTCCATTGACCATAACGTTGCGGCCTCAATCGTGTTTGAAGAAGACCGACCCAATGATGCCGCCTGCCCATAAACAGCACCAAAAAGTACATTTTTCGGGATGCATTGCTAACTGCTGAATTGCCTCTGGCTGGTCTTCACTCCAAATACGGCAATTCTACTTATTCACGTAACCATTGAGTCAAAAATGAGCCTCGTCGCTAAATGGACGTAGCTTGCGAAACACTTTTTTCACAGCGCATGAATTTTGATAATAAATTTCAATAATTTGCAACGTTGTTCATGCGTAAGTCTATTCATGATGAAATGGTAAACCAAACTGAGCATAAATCAAGTGACAGCTGGTCAAAAAGACCAACTCCAAAAAAAGTATTGCCAGATTGAAAAATAAACTTCTAGAAAAAACACCCTTTATATTATATGCAAAAAAACAATCTGTTCTGTTAGTTCATTCATATTAAAAATTATAAATTGAATGCAACAATAGACTAGACATAAATAATTGGGTGTAATTAGTAACGATCTCATATAAATAATCAAAAGATTGGAAGCACTGGCTTTAGTACAACTAAATGTCAGCACTAAAGAATGTACAAGTATCTTAAAAATAATCTTTCTACTAGGAATTTCGTAACAAAATTTTACATTGCATAGCAACAACAAAACAAAAAAAGTTAAATGTTTTCAATTACGTTAACTAAAAAAACTATTAATATAATAAAATTTTATACACTGCTGGTGTTAAATTCAATTTGCATAACTACTCGTGATGCACACGGCGTAGAAGATCGTGACCCAATTTTATGTAGTATAATCGCAATACTGAGCCAACCAACAGTCCGATTTCACTCAAAGAAAGTTCAGTTTATTAAGCATTTTTTAAACTATAGTTCACAAAACACTTTATTCAATTGTTTAACATTTTTCTTGACGTTCTTAGTTAGAGACTGGGCAGTACGTTCGGTGACTATTGCATAGGCTTGATTCCATCAATTTCGGAATTCCACATAATTTTTCCAAACTTTCTTTGTTGTTCTTAGGGTTTGGTTCATTATAGCCCAATATCTTTCAATAGGCCGATGTTCCGGGCAGTTGGGAGGATTTGCCTCTTCTGGGACCACTGTGGCATTATTTTCCTTATACCATCCATAGTTGACCTGGAGTAATGACTTGTGGCTAGCTCTGGCCACAACAAAACGGTTCCTTTGTGCTGTGCAATAAATGGTAGAAGGCGTTTTTGCAGTTAATTGTTCCTGTCGTAATGAACGCATTGCTCCGTAGACCGCAAATGCAAATAGCTTGCCAAGCCATGAAGAGTTTTGGAAATCTGGTATATTTTACATCAGCGTATTTTCTGGGTGTTGCATCCCTATTCTTTATTGTGACTTCAACCCAGGCAACTGGTTGAAGTCCGCCTTATAGTAGGTCTCATCATCGACAATCACGCAATCGAATTTGGTTAGGTAATTGTCATACAGCTTTCGCGCACGCATCTTCGCTATTGTTTCCTTTGCTTCCAACCGGTCAGGTGCTTTCTGCTGTTTTCAGCTCCTTAATCCTTGACTTCGCTTATATCGCATTACAGTACATTGCGATGTACCAACTGTGACTGCAACATTTCAAGTCGACCTCGTGGGATCAGCCCGATATGTACTAACAACCTTTTTCAGCACTTCTGGGTTATTTGGACCCTTTTTTCTGTCTGACCCTTCGGTTCTGCAGATTGAGTTTCCCGCATTGTAGTTGTTTATGATGTCATAAGCCGTCGCTAAGCTCGCTGTGCTTTCCCTTGCAATGCTTAGTCTAGACTTCGTCTTATCAGTCAAGTAATTAATTTGCAGTATTAATTTGCGGAGCAGTTTTTGTTGGCTCGACAACTTAAGTAGACTTAAGTAGATCCAACATGAAAATGCACTATTTATAGATACTTTCACTTGAAGATAAAGGAGTCCTAGTTCTTGACACACCTTATTTATTACCCCATATTTTTTCTTTATTTTCCAGATAGTCATTTAGTGCGCAAGGCACCGCCATCCTATTCCGATGGCGTTTATGCGATGGCCGGTTCAAATCGTCCCTCGACACGGCGTTTGAGTCGCCTCTTTATGGGTGGCCGCGATGGACTCGGTTCGAAATATAATCGTACCGCTTTCTTAGCATTTTTCGGCCAAGTTGTAGCAAATGAAATTGTGATGGCATCCGAATCGGGTTGCCCCATAGAAATGCATCGCATTGAAATAGAGAAATGCGATGAAATGTACGATAAAGAATGTCGTGGTGATAAATATATACCCTTTCATAGAGCGGCATACGATCGCAATACGGGACAGAGTCCGAATGCGCCGCGAGAACAGGTAAGAATACACTTTCCTGTTGGCTTCATCATCATCGATCTATCTATGTACCTTTTTTGAATAGCTAAATCAAATGACTGCTTGGATTGATGGCAGTTTCATTTACAGCACCTCAGAGGCTTGGCTGAATGCGATGCGCTCCTTTCACAATGGCACATTGCTAACGGAAAAAGGTGGCAAAATGCCGGTAAGGAATACGATGCGTGTACCGCTTTTCAATAATCCAGTGCCAAATGTTATGAAAATGTTAAATCCTGAGCGTTTATTTTGTAAGCATAACTGTGATCTTTACATAACTCGAAGTAATGGAATGGAATCTAATTTATTCTGAAATCTTTCTTTCCTTTTGTAGTACTCGGTGATCCGCGTACGAATCAAAATCCCGCCGTGCTGTCATTTGCAATACTCTTTCTGCGCTGGCATAATACGATCGCACAGCGGATTAAGCGTGTTCATGCAGACTGGAGCGATGAGGATATATTTCAACGAGCTCGGCATACTGTCATTGCCAGCTTACAGAGTATCGTTATGTATGAGTATTTGCCGGCATTTCTAGGCACCGAATTGCCACCGTACGAGGGTTACAAACAGGATATACATCCCGGCGTTGGTCATGTCTTTCAGGCAGCTGCTTTTCGTTTTGGTCACACAATGATACCACCCGGTATTTATCGACGTGATGCTAGCTGTAATTACAAGAAGACACCCATGGGCTTTCCAGCGATACGTCTGTGCTCAACGTGGTGGGATTCGAGTGTAAGTTGAAAATTGAAAATCTATTGCAATTATTATAGTAGAAAATCTCATTTCCTCTGGCTTTGACTAGACTACTTCAACTCTCAACCCTTACTTCAGCTCCCTGTTTGACCAGGGAAACTGAAACTGTTAACTTTTGAAACTTGTCCACGACAGATTTTAGCTTGGTTTTCTTATTTCTAGAAATTCTGGCTCAGTTTGGCTTTACAATTTCATTTAGAAAATCAACTTAGGCTCTTGTCCTTGAAAATCAAACTTGCTATCCAACTTAGGGCCATGACTAACTTCAAGTAGGTTTTTTCTCTTTACTATTAGAAACCTAGAAGCTTGTTCTCACTCAGCTTGCCTTCATGATTTCATTTTGTTATTCTTGCTTGTTATTCCGAAAATCAACTCGCAATATTGTCTTTGCAGTCCACAACTTCACGACTCCTACTCACAACTGTTGCACTCATTGAAAACTAAGAACTACTGAATATGTACATAACTATTTATTTTTTCTATCCCAGGACTTTCTAACCGATACCACAATTGAAGAAATGCTAATGGGCTTATCCTCACAAATCTCGGAACGCGAAGATCCTGTACTATGCTCAGATGTCCGAGACAAACTCTTTGGACCCATGGAATTTACGCGGCGTGACTTGGGTGCCCTTAATATTATGCGTGGGCGAGATAATGGGCTGCCCGATTATAATACAGCACGTGAGGCTTTTGGGCTGAAACGGCGCAAAGACTGGAAGGAAATCAATCCAGAGCTCTTTGAAAAAGAACCACAATTGTTAAGGTATAAAATTTACCTTTAAAAACGATTTTTGAGTAATTCATTTCCTCCTTCCTCATTTCCCCAGCATGTTGATATCTGCCTACAACAATCAGCTAAATGATGTCGATGTTTATGTGGGTGGCATGTTGGAGTCCTACGGCAAACCGGGTGAATTATTCACCAGCGTTATCATAGAACAATTTCAGCGTCTACGTGATGCTGATCGTTTCTGGTTTGAAAATGAACGTAATGGTATTTTTAGTCTTGAGGAAATCGAAGAGATCCGAAAAATTCGTATGTGGGATATCATAATCAATAGCACCGACATCAAAGAGGGTGACATACAACGTGATGTATTCATTTGGAGTGAGGGAGACCCTTGCCCGCAACCAATGCAGTTGAATGCCACTGAACTGGAGCCGTGCAATTATTTAGAGGGTTATGATTATTTCTCTGGCTCTGAGTTGATGTTCATCTATGTGTGCGTATTCTTAGGATTTGTGCCCATACTCTGTGCTGGTGCTGGCTACTGTGTGGTGAAGCTGCAAAATAGTAAACGGCGTAAGTTGAAAATACGACAGGAAGCGTTGAGATCACCGCAACATAAAGGTTCAGTGGATAAAATGATTGCACGCGAATGGTTGCACGCAAATCACAAGCGTTTGGTAACGGTCAAATTTGGTCCCGAGGCTGCGATCTATACAGTCGATCGTAAAGGTGAGAAACTGCGTACGTTCAGCTTGAAGAGCATCGATGTGGTGACCGTAGAAGAATCGTCTACAAATCATATCAAGAAGAAGGCATACATACTGATGCGTGTACCGAACGATCATGATTTGGTCCTGGAACTGGAGTCGTACGGTGCACGACGTAAATTTGTTAAGAAACTTGAAGATTTTCTCTTTTTGCACAAAAAAGAAATGACGCTGGTGGAAGTGAATCGCGACATTATGCTGGCGCGTGCCGAAACGCGAGAGCGGCGTCAAAAGCGTTTGGAGTATTTCTTTCGTGAGGCGTATGCGCTCACGTTTGGCTTGCGTCCTGGAGAGCGGCGCCGTCGCTCTGATGCTTCGACGGACGGTGAGGTGATGACTGTAATGCGTACGAGTCTCTCGAAGGCGGAGTTCGCTGCAGCACTCGGCATGAAACCGAACGATATGTTCGTGCGGAAAATGTTCAATATAGTGGATAAAGATCAAGATGGCCGTATTAGCTTTCAGGAATTTCTCGAGACAGTGGTGCTATTCTCACGGGGCAAAACCGATGATAAATTACGCATAATATTCGATATGTGCGATAATGATCGCAATGGCGTTATCGATAAGGGCGAACTCAGTGAGATGATGCGTTCGTTGGTGGAAATAGCGCGCACCACAAGTTTAGGCGATGATCAGGTGACCGAGCTGATTGATGGCATGTTTCAAGATGTCGGTCTCGAACATAAGAATCATTTGACTTATCAGGACTTTAAGCTTATGATGAAAGAGTACAAGGGTGACTTTGTAGCGATCGGATTAGATTGTAAAGGTGCAAAGCAGAATTTCCTGGATACATCAACGAATGTGGCACGCATGACGTCATTCAATATTGAACCGATGATGGACAAGCCTAGGCATTGGATGCAAGAGAAATGGGATGCTTATATAACGTTCCTGGAGGAGAATCGCCAAAATATATTCTATTTATTTTTGTTTTATGTCATAACGATAGTGCTCTTCGTTGAGCGTTTCATACGTAAGTGAAAGGGGAGGAAGTATTTGCCCATAAGAATTTAACTTAATTATTATTTTTGTTTCAGATTACTCCTTCATGGCTGAGCATACAGATTTGCGTCACATTATGGGTGTTGGCATTGCTATAACGCGTGGCTCGGCAGCCTCGCTATCCTTTTGTTATTCTCTGCTACTGCTAACAATGTCCAGGTAGCTGTTGTAAACATCAAAATCGCGTTTGCTCCTCCATTTTCTGTATGCTTAAAGTCATTAATCATTAAATATTCGATATGATTAATGCCTTTCGCTGCATTCCTTAATAAATTAGAGAATAAGCGGTCAGAAGTTGGTGCACCGAACTTGCCTAATTGCAGTGATTTTAAGCTTTTGTGTTAATATTATCTTCTTATTTTCTAGAAACTTAATTACCAAACTGAAAGAATTCCCCATACAACAGTACATTCCACTAGACTCACACATTCAATTTCATAAAATCGCCGCCTGCACTGCGCTCTTCTTTTCTGTCTTGCATACAGTCGGTCACATCGTGAATTTCTATCATGTCTCTACGCAATCCCATGAGAATCTACGCTGTCTGACACGCGAAGTCCACTTTGCTTCGGACTATAAACCTGACATAACATTTTGGCTCTTTCAAACAGTGACAGGTAAGTAATTGGACCTTTCCGGGACTATGCGATTGTTTAATCGACCATCGGATCATATGTATTTGTTATTTTAAGAACTTTATACTCTATAGAAGTAAATTAATGTCAACACACTCAAATCATCCTTTTCACTTAGTAGATTATAGACCATGACCTTTAACAGGAGCTATTGTAGCTATAACAACTGTTAGAGTTTTTCCATCCAACAATATCCTGATCGATTACTAGTATAATCGATCAAGTTAGATCAACCCGGAAACAATCAAAGGTCTATTGTACCCCCAATAGTAGCTTGGTTACAATTAGTCCGATAAGCCCATATTTTTGAGGAATCTCAGTAGGAAATATGGCTTCAAAGTTTTCTGGATGGTAGTGCCTCAAATGTTTTTTTTACCATACGAGTTCCTCGCAGTATCTTAGGTTGTGTTCCGGAGTTTCCACATTGCTTTGGCATAATATCATCAGTAGAGAAACGTTCCAGATTTCTGTTTTTAAGGACCTTCCTCCCCATAAGTTTCCTGTTTGTAGCTGCCTTTATAATTCATTTGTATGTAGAGACGTAAGATCTAGCCGATAATTGCATAATAGATGAATCAGTTTTCTGAATATAGAATAATCGATTACCATTTAGTATTCTGACAAATCGATCAATCAGTCATCCGAATAACTCAGAATTTTATTCGATACATCACAAAAATCGTTGAAAATGAGATTGATTAAACAGCTAGTACTAGTACCAGCAATTTTATGTACAATATTTAACAATATATCCATTTATTCTCCACTTAGGCATCACCGGCGTCCTCCTGTTCATCATTATGTGCATCATATTTGTTTTTGCCCATCCCACAATACGCAAGAGAGCGTATAAGTTCTTCTGGAATACGCATTCTTTATATATCGGACTCTATCTACTCAGCTTGGTGCACGGTTTGGCACGCATAACAGGTGCGCCCCGTTTCTGGATGTTTTTCATTGGGCCCGGTATTATTTATACGCTCGATAAAATAGTCTCTCTACGCACAAAATATATGGCGTTAGATGTTATCGAAACGGATTTACTGCCATCTGATGTAATTAAAATAAAATTCTATCGTCCACCAAATCTAAAATACCTCTCCGGTCAATGGGTGCGTCTGTCATGTACCGCATTCCGTCCGCATGAGATGCACAGTTTTACCCTGACATCAGCACCGCATGAGAATTACTTGAGTTGTCACATTAAAGCGCAGGGCCCATGGACATGGAAGCTGCGCAACTATTTCGATCCATGCAATTATAATCCCGAGGATCAACCAAAAATACGCATCGAAGGACCATTTGGTGGCGGCAATCAGGATTGGTATAAATTTGAGGTCGCTGTGATGGTCGGTGGCGGCATTGGTGTTACTCCATACGCTTCCATACTCAATGATTTGGTATTTGGAACCAGTACAAATCGTTATTCGGGCGTTGCTTGCAAGAAGGTGTATTTCCTTTGGATTTGTCCGTCGCACAAACATTTCGAATGGTTCATCGATGTGCTGCGGGATGTGGAGAAGAAGGATGTCACAAATGTACTGGAGATACACATCTTTATAACGCAATTCTTTCATAAGTTCGACTTGAGAACTACTATGTTGGTGTGTAGGACTAAAACAAAATGAAATTTTTAATGTACTTATTTGTATTTTTGCTTCTCTTTTTTCTGTTTGCAGTATATATGTGAAAATCACTTTCAACGTCTTTCGAAGACCTCAATCTTTACGGGTCTTAAGGCGGTTAATCACTTTGGGCGTCCAGATATGTCGAGCTTCTTGAAATTCGTACAAAAGAAGCACTCATACGTAAGTTTAGCCTTATGGAATGGATTTCTGTTTAATCGAGCTTCCCGAATATGGAGAATAATCGATCACAGATAAAATTCTTCTTAATTGAAGTTATTTGATTGAAATTCACCACCAGTCACCAGAAAACTTGATAAATCTCACAACTCCAATTTCAATCTATAAAGTTAATCTCTTCTTTTGCGTGTTATTTTTCTTCTTTTTATCCCAAAGGTATCAAAAATTGGCGTCTTCTCTTGCGGTCCACGGCCGCTCACAAAAAGTGTCATGTCTGCTTGCGATGAAGTTAATAAAACACGCAAGCTACCATATTTCATACATCATTTCGAGAATTTTGGTTAAGGAAAACCAACAGCAACAGCAACACCAACAATTACAACGACCATACTACGGAACTTACGACTTTAGAGCGGCATTACAAATTGTATGATAGTTCAAAATTATGTAGTTTTGAATTTATAGCGCACGCGTGCATTTTCTCGTGTTTTTAAGTGAATTTACTTAGAATTTCCTTGTTCGAAACTTTGAAATTTTTCTTTAGTCAATTTATTCTATTCCCCTTTGAATTATGGAAATTATTATTTCTATTCTATGCTACTTATATTATTATTATAATCTGTTATCACTATATCTATTCACTACAATTATAGCTCTACTTCTTCTATTGTATGTACTCGTATGTACTTAGTTATTATTTCTTCTCTACTTGCTATTTGCTACTGAACTTATTTATTGAAATTCTTTTGTTATCAGTTTTCATAATCTGATGAAATTATTTATTATAAATTTAATAAATTTAATTAAAAAGTTGTAAATGATTTTGTGTTTTGCCTCCTTTTTGTGCATTATTTTTAAAATGCCTAAAAAGGTGCAGTTAACTAGACTAGACCTTTCCGATCCATACCGTAACTAACAGAACGACAATAGGTGCTCACGCTTAGAAAACTATTTACTAGGAAATTATCAAATTTTACATTGCAATGCGTTGATTTCCTCGCTTCATGTGAAACTGAGTTTTTAGAAGAATGGAAAAGAAAGGACCTATCAATTAAAAAAAAACTAGTTTTCTTGACGGTGTATAACACAATCTCACTGAAATCGCGAAAATAGTAGATGTTAGTTGCCCTGCAGTTTCGAAAATGCGAAACTGTTTAGGGAAGGCAATTTGTTAACATATCGCAAATTGAAATGATTAGCAGCAGAATTCGCAGAAGAAAGAGTAACAAACAAAAGATAAGGAGTCGTCCATCTTGACGAGGAGGTGGGAGGAAAAAAACAGACGATCGCCGTGGTCGCAGAATCATTAAAACTATACTAGAGAACCGTAAATCGTGAGCATTTGAAAATCTTACGAAACAAAAGTGTGGAAATTTCTAAAGTAAGATTGCGAAGAAGGCTAAAAGAAAACATCATAAAAGTATATTTTCATCAGAGGATGAAAATAGCTTGTCTGAAGTTTGAAAAAGCTTACAAAAGTATGAACTCTACATTTTGAATCACTGTAATCATTTATATCCTTCGAGTGATTATTTTCGTTTTCTTTCAGATTTATTTGACTGACGAATACTCTCTACACGTCCTGCCTGAAGCTACGAAATTCGTCAGATGGAGGCGAAGTGAAAAATTGCTGGAGGGTTGGATACAGACACAATGATGGTTTTGACGCGAACGCAGGCCCAAGAAGTCACTTCTTGGTCATGGAATAATGTTGCATGGATCTCGTGTGAATTCTCCATTCCAATTTTGCTTGGGAACGGCGCCAGAGCGTGAAATAAGCATCGTCGGTCATAAAAATTTCCTTCGAAAAATCAGGTTCAGTGTCAACCATTCAAGCGAATGTTTGGCCGTATTCTATGGTAAGCGACGTGGACGGTCTGTCGGCAATATTCTTTGAGTCAATTCCCCTTTATACGGAAACAAATGCAAATCGTCCTTCAAAATGCGCCGCAAGGTGGTTCCACTGATGCCAAAATGCTGAGCGCTGTGACGATACAACACATGTGGGTTCTCGGCAACACTCTCTTGCCGCTTCAGTTGGAACGTCTTGGGCGATGATGAACGGCTTGTCGATGATCTCCCACTGTCCCGTGCTCAACAAAATTCGACACCAAACGACGAATAGACGGTGTCAGACGGTGCTTGTTGGACACCATACTATCTACGATATGCACGTTGAGTTGCCACAACTGAATTACAATTTTCATTGAACAGATTCAGTATTTCAGCTTCAGTTGTTTCGATGTGAAGCGATTCTTGGTTAAAATTGTACTGATTTTATAGGTTGCTAAATGTTCAAAAATTATTCAATGTTTACATGCCGACATAAAAGATGACGCACGCTGTATGTTAATATTTAAGCAGCTTGTTACTGGCTTACGATCATGTTGCATAGTTTTATCAGTAGCGAAGAACTGTGTTTGAAAAACACTACAGTATTAACAGGATGCCAGTAACACTTTATAATTTTAGAAGATCTCAGATCCAGAACCCACCTCCATCCTAGAATCGTCAGTCTAGAAGATGGTTATCGGAGTAATAACCGCGTTATCTTTCCATTCTTCTCTAATTAGTAGATCGGTATCCTTCTACTAAAGGGTGAATTTTATAATGAAAAAACACACTGAAATTTTACAAAAGTGAATGAAATTTCTATTTCGATCGATAAATCAATGCCTGCCATTTACTTTTTAAAGATAATTTCATTTAAATGTTGCCCGCGGTTACGCTTCAAGTGGTCCATTCTGAAGGTCCAATTTTGGCACACTTTTTCACACATTTCAGCCGGAATCTAAGAATCCCACCAATGACGCGTTCAATGTTGGCTTCCAAAGCAGCAATCGTGTTCGGCTTGTCCTTATAGACAAGAGACTTAACATAGCCTTACAAAACATAGTCTAACGGGGTCAAATCACACGATCTTGGTGGCCAATTGACTGCAACAAAACGTGAGATTAACTGCTCACCAAATTCGCCTCTCAATTGATGCATGGTTTCGCGTGCAGTGTGGCATGTGGCATCGTCCTGCTGGAACCACATGTCGGCCGAGTCCAATTCTAGCATTTTCGTCCAAAAAAAAGTGTTATAATCGAATGGTTTCTTTCTCCATTGACCATAACGTTGCGGTCTTCATCGTCTTTGAAAAAGTACGGCCCAATGATGCCGCCTGCCCATAAACCGCACCAAACACCAAACAGTGCATTTTTCGGGATGCATTACTAGCTACTATGCCTCGTCGCTAAAAGGACGTAGCTTGCGAAACACTTTTTTCACAGCTCATGAATTAATAAGTTTCAATAATTTGCAAACATTGTTCAGGCGTAAGTATATTCATTATGAATTGGCAAACCAAACTAAGCATAAATCAAGTGACAGCTGTCAAAAAGACCAACTCCGAAAAAAGTATTGCCAGATTGAAAACCACACTTCTAGAAAAAACACCCTTTACTTACACTTACACTTGAGGAGTGATGTAGTCTGTTGTTGTTTCTGGTTTGTGTTGTATTATATTCGTTTAGGAGATAGACGCAGGACCTAAAATGTTATGTTAGGCAAAACTAATAAACACTTAGTGGAATGTATTCCCACTGGGGTGGAAGACGAAATTCAATTCTGCTCGCTGATTTAAATTCAAGTATAGAAATAACGAAATACGAGAAAACAGTTGCACAAATATGATTCTGCTATCCATTGCTTTTTATATTACAGTATCCTGCATTTCATTCTACCATTGCGCATGTCCTTGATGCGAATGTCAGAAATATATTAAAACCCTTAATAACATTAATATGCATTATATTAGTACATTGTATTTACGGCCGGCAGTCAACATGAAAAACAGTACACAAAGTTAGAGATAGAATATTACCATATAAACAATCTTTAAATCGCATGTAGCTGTTGGAAAATGGAATTTATATTTCATACAAATCCCATTACTACGTTACAACATGCCGAAATCTATTTCAATCAATTCGCGCAGGAATCGTAAGTAAATCTACTTTTCATACGTAAATACAATGCATAGAAATATTACATAATTTTTAATACCATATATGAATTTTGTATTTACTACATAGTTTGCATTTTGCCGAACCTTTATGGGTAACGCTGAGTGAATATTTTTCACCAGCACAATTGCTGGATATATTCGTGCCATTTGCTGGATTATTTCATCATCAGTTATTGGTGCGGCTGGTGTGTTCATTGAGCATAGTAAATGTATTGAGTTCGTTAGTAAAATGGTGGGTTTGCTGATTAACTTGCAAAAACTCAACTGTGTCCATTTCAAGTGATGAGAATCCCTTCCATTCCGTTTTAGGTGTTCTCCTGAATATCGTCCTTATTGGTGGATACGCGAATATGAAAACATACATAATTATACGTTTCAATTAAAACAATACGATGTAACTTGTGAAACGACAGCGGGTTTTCCATCGAGCCATTCCATTTCATTTACAACCTTTTGTTATCTTCTGACAATATTCTCATTGGCCACATGCAATCGCAAGTGGAAAATCACCGAGCAACGTTTAGAAGTTATATGCAATATGATGATAGTGTTGGCTTCATTATGCATGTGGCTAAGTCGCATGTTTTTGGCGACACAATTTCTACATCAATGTGTGTTCTCCACATCCGCCGCTATTACACTGTTACATATCTTTGATAAATACTCAGCATTTCTATATACGTTGAGTCGTGGGAAGTCGTTGTTAATTGTTTGCTGTTTAGGTCTGTTGCCTGTGATGGTGTATTTTGGAATGTTATGCAGCGATGTTGATCCGCATTGGTCAGTGCGTATGGTAGGTGCACATGCATACATATCACACATAAGTATGTAAATCTTTTTTATTTAAATTAGTAAAGGACTTAGTGTTTTCTTTTCATTCAGGCTTTTAAATGGTGTGCAGATCCAAGTTTGCTGCGTCACGAATCGGGCCCAATTTTTGTACTTGGACGTGATTTTGGCTACCTTATGGGTGTGGCACTCTCAACACCTATGTACAAAAGGTTAAAATATAGAACAAGTCATTAGCATTAATTAAATATTTCAGCTTAAACTTTTGCCCTTCTCGTTTCATTCAGTAGATATGAAAGTCAGAGGAGTTCATACGCCAAGCGTGTGCCGCTTATGTTAATTGTAGAGCTATTTAATTATTATGCCCGGCAAGAAACGCCAAAACATCTCGGTCGTGCAATTTTTGTGGCTTACGAATTCACAAGGAACATGTTGCATTCATATTCGCTATTAAGTATTGTATCGAAGTTGGCCTAAATTACATTTGGTATCTTTAAGTACTTAGTAAATAATACAATCGGCGTGTTCACAAGGTGTCTCATTCAGTGTCATATCCTTTCAATTGTCATAAATTCTATATTCTTCCTCATACAAAATTTTACGACAACACACAGACAGACAGACACCTTGTGAACACACCAAATATTAAATATGCCAACAATTGGTTCGAATACATATATATTTTTAACGGTAGCATGTATGTATATATGTAAATGAATAATGCAAATGTAAACTTAAAATGGAACAATATAAAAGAAATTCACAAATAATCACATATCTTGTGACAAAGTCAAAGAAAAAATAGAAGATAATAAATAAATAATTCAAGTATAACGTAAAGTGTAATAAAAACTTGTTGTCTTAACCCTAACTCTTAATAAAATAAACTATGGAATTTAAATAAACGAGCAAGAGAATAAATATCACATTGTTACCTTACCAATAAATAATCGAGAAATATTTGTAGTTCATCTAAATTATTTAAGAAATTAAATTGTGCTGTTGAAAATCCACAGTAGAGTAACATCGTATTTATAGAGGCGCGTTGCATAGCAATATGCAATATTGTTGAATTATCTTCGGTCACAAAACCACTGTCAATACTTAGTATGTCATTGAAGGATGTATCGATATCAGATGATATAGCTCCATCGCTTAAGCAATTCTGATTAAGACTACGTACACTTCGAATTAGCAAATTGGAAGACGTGCTGGATGAAGAGTTTGATTCATTAAGTACATCGCTAATGTTATGATATGACAACATTTCATTGGGAACTTCTTCATCGATTCTTTCAAGTTTTACTTGAATTGGTGGTTCAGCGATTTCCTCAAACGGTCTATGCAACAATTCGTTCGGATTAGATAAGGAATTATCTGGCATTAGTTGGTTAGCGATAGAATCAAACTTAAAACGCTTTAAGCACACTTTGAACGGCTGTATCAATCGTTCCCTGTGAAATCTTTTAATGTGCTGACGCTTCTCGGTGGATTGTAATGTGTTGCTACAAGCTAAATTTTCTGATGACGATCCACGGTCACTGCATTCTTCTACTTTAATTGTAAATGGTCTAACGAAATTGCCAATATAATTAGCGGACATAGGTAGCTTATAACTGCCATTACTTAATTGAAGATATTTATCAATATTTAATCTTTTCAAACGCAATTTCGGTTGCAATTTTGGTGATAGTGCGATTTTTTGATTCATTCCAATAAAGTCTTTTCTTAATGCCATTCGGTGTTGGGTCATTTTCTCGATAGTTCTCTTCCGTTGCGAAATGCTATTTTTTTTCGAGCGATTTTTCTTTGTAGAGTGTTTCCTTGGACGTCCAATTTTTAGTTTCTGGAATTTAAAAATTAATTTTTTGAATTAAATGTGTTTAAAAATATGAAAATAGCCACTTAAAAATATCAGTTGGGTCATTTGTATCCGCCCACATGATACAAGGCTACAAGGCATGGAGGCATGGAGGAATGTTTGTAAAATAAAACATGAATATTGTATTTACTTTCTAGTCAATAATGTCCAATGTAATAAGTTCTCGTAAAGTATGTAGATTAAATTTTTCCCATTTTCTGTAAAGGACATACTACAGACTGACCCACACTGTTCTATAGTTAAATTCTTGAGGTTTTCCTTGATTTACAATGCTTTGAGAGCTAAACCATTTTAATGCTATAGACAATTTCTTTACGTTAATTGATTTTATTCAGGTTTAAAGGATTAGAATGGTAACTTGCACTGTAAAAGCTGTAGAACAAACTTATTATTTATATGTATTCCTAGCCCTAAAAAGATTAAGTTTATTCATTTCATGGTGAAAATCAAGCAACATAAAGTAGCGCAATTTAAAAAAAGGGTTGGCACGCTTGGATGTTGCTACAAGTGGTAACAATTCGGAGCTGTGCTTAAAATATAATAGAGAAGGAGAATGAATCAACGTAGATGATACTGTTGATGATAAAAATATTCTTCAACCAACCCGAAGAAATCCGCTTACCAAGAGAGATGAAACAACCAAACTTGTTGAATATACATACATACATATATACATATTCAAAAGGATGCTGTGATAGAACCATCAAGAAGTTCACCGATAGTTCTCGTGAAGAAAAAAGTTGGCAGCACTCAATTTTGCGTAGGCTACTGGAAAAATTGAATGACAAAAGTGCAGTTCAAGTAATCTAAACATCGAAATGCTTTGATGGCGGTTAACTATTTAACAATGTTGAATTGTGTGCTTGTATCTTGAATCTTGGCTTGTATATTCGTTTAGAAAATACGAAATGTTTTCGAAAGATATTTGCAGAAAAGTAATGTACATAACATATTTACTCTACACATAAGTCAACACTTACTTTTTCCATTTTCCTTGAACTTCTTGTTACCCGTTTTTGGGTGTCATTATTTTTTGTCTTTAACTTTGGAACAGTTTTTTTCTTTATTGGCATCAGAAGTTCTGTATCTTCATTATTATAATCTAGAACCTGAAAAAATTGGATATTAAGATAAAATATTAAAATATTATTATATTCATTAGAAAAACCGCCAAATTGAATTCAGAGCGGCAATGGATTTCAAAATTTAAACAAGAATATTCAAATTAAATTCATATTTTACATTTATTCACAGAATGCTCAAATTGAATTCGTTCAACATCATATCAGTTTGAATTCAGAATAATCAGGAAGCTTCAATTTGAGTAAAGCATAAAGAAATTGAATTCAGTTAGCGAAAGTTAGAATTCAGAAATAATAAATCGATTTCAAAATATACAAAATTATATTTAGAATAGTAAATTTAAATTTTTTTAAATAATCAAAATAAAAGAGTCGCTTTCTGAACTTAATTTTATTATTCCATATCAGACAAGTTGATTTCTAGTTCATTTTTATTATAGGGTTTCTTATATTTCCTGCTTTAGAAATATTCTGAAAACCTTCAACTTCAAGATTTATACCTCAATTGGTTTCGAATTCGCATATCCTTCAGCAGCTAATGGCATCTATAATAATTGAAATATATTTCGTATCAGATTATAAGTTTTACAAATGTATAATAAAAATTATAAATTCTATAGTAGACCTTTGAAATATCCAAATTTTTTTTCGTTCCACGCAATTTACTACAAAACTATGATATTGAAAATCTGTTAATTTTAAGAGTTGATAATGGCCCCGGTGCAGGTTCTATTTTGATGATATTTTCTGCTGGCTTTAGCGTTCTAAATTCAATTTCCTTGAATATTTTCAGATATTTCTTTTCGATATTCTTCAATATTTTCTTGAGGTTTTACTTCTTATTCCTTCTCCTCTTTTCTATCTTCTTTAACATGTACTGCTGCATGTAAATTTAAACTATTCCGTTCATTTTCTTTTTTGATAGGCAGAAGATAATTTAATTCCACAAGATTATAAATTTTTTTTTTACACTTTGATTTGTTTTTGTATTTGAAGATTTTACTTTTTTTTCTATGAGCACCGTTGGAGTTTCAACTTCTCTCAAACCATTTCCACTTATGCTTATTGTTGTTTTCTTGCGGTATTTCTTCCAGTACACTGACAAAACTTTTGTATATATATTTATACTATTTATTTCAAGATATAACAATTACATTTCAATGATTTCAAATATGTTGTCTTTTTATTAATAATTATTCCACTAGTCGAAAATATTCGGTTCGGACTAAAAGCTCTGAGAAGTTCAAATAAATTTTTCCTGCTCAATAGTGTTGCCGCATCATGCTAAAAGAAATAGTAGCCAAAATTTTAAATAAGGAACGTTTCAAAAAATCGTTGTTTTAGTTCGTATGTCTCAAGTTTAATACTGATAGGTCAAACATAAATGAAATGAGGGCATGCGCGCCAAGCAAAAATGTCCGCAAACGAGTCGGTTAAACTCGCTTCCCGACATTCATGCAGACACTTATTGCTTTGAAGAAAAATTGTGTACGTTACACAATGGCACACAAACAAAATTGTAGTACACGATCCGGTATAAATAGGTAACTTTAATTGCAACCCTGCATGTAAAATATGAATAACTACTATACCAACAGTTCTGGACTAGATGGTAGTACCGATCTTCAATCAGCTGTTTGTTGTATTTAAAACAGTTAATTACTTTTGTTTACATTTATAAAGACAAAGGTATACATTGTTGTTAATAAAATAATATAAAAATAACAAACATGGAAAATTTTAAATCTTGATAGTCTATTAGGTGGGTCACTAGAATTTTACTCATGATATGGTCTGATAAAAACTTCTTATGAATGAGAATTATAAGAAAATGTACAAGTACAACACTTGGCAGACAATGGCAAAACCACCAAATGGTATCAAATTACCATCCGCAGTTCGGAACCATCGCAGGTCCAACCATGTAGTATCACAATAGGCCGTTCTGGTCTAAGTGTGACCTCTAGGGTAGCTTGTTTGTTTTACCAAGAAATAACAAATATTATCTATGTAGGTGGTGTATGTATGTCTCGGAATTCAACCCAAAATTATTTGACTCTGCCTACTCTCTTTCCGGTTTAATAGTTACCTTATCTTTACTGTATTTGTGCTAAAACTCAAATATTTCATTGCCGACATTATTATCCAAAAATCTACAAAATTTACGTACTATCCAAAAGTAAAAAAAAAATTATTTTTTTATATTTTTTATTAATGAATTATTACAATTGAGAAGAGATAAAATATAATTTTTTTTATTAAAGAATTACAATTGAGAATTTATGTACCTATACATATACTATAGAATAAAGCTTTTCACTTCGCCGTTCGGATTAGTTCCATGCACAAAATGAGTGGAAGTGAAGAGCTAGAAAAGCATTAATAGAAAGGTGAATAATTAGTTGTTTACTTTATGAAATCTCCTTAATATGAATCTTGCTTCTTGATTTGTTTATTGCTGGAGCTGCTCCAGATGGTTTTGTGTATTTTAATTTCTTGATTGACTGCGTCAAGCAAAGATCTTTGGGTGGACTAGCGTTTCGAATGTAACACGTTACGTTTGCGATACGCCTTAAAATCTTGTTTTGGAAAGTCTGATTAATTTTTAGTGTTTGATTTATTCTTTGTACACCTCCATACATATGTCCATGATTGTTTATTTGCTGATATACTTATACATACATATGTACTAATATATATACTTATGCATCGATAGTTCGTAAGCTTAGCTTCGCACGTTTATTTTTTTTTTTTTTTAACCCATATGCTCCTTCAATCTGAGTGGATTAAATATTTTGCTGTGTTTTCATAAGGAATTTTGTTGCCATTCATGAAAATAAGAATTTCATCCATTTTATTTTTTGTGCTGAAGTTTATGTGAACCGATTCGTCTTGGTTAAACTGAATCCTGCACTTCTTGATCCATTGTATGATGTCATCAGTTGCTTTTTGTAAATTTTCTGTTAATTCAGGTTCATTCTCTCCTGTGCATTATATTGCAGTATCATCTGCAAATGTTGTTATTTTTGTATTTGCTGGTACTGGTAAATCTCGGGTATATTCAAGATGTGTAACACCAGCCTAGGACCCTGTGCAGTGGTACGCACTGCTAATATCTTAATATATTTTGTGATTTAGATTTACTCTGTAGGCTTTTCCGGGGAAAAGGTGTAGAGATTTATTTGGCCCGAATAAATATCTTCTTTAGGCTTGAATATTCAGATTCCTGTTTCACAGATGTAGGAATTCTAAATTTCAGAGAACTGCATGGGTAGATCGAATTGTATGATAGATCGAATACGTAATTGAAAGCCTGACCAACATCTATGAATAGACTGGAACAAATTGGTTTTTGTTGAAAAGCGTTTGCATTTGCAGCACTGTCGAATGCTTTCTGTGGAACCCGAAATGGTGAGATGGTATTAGTTTTCTTTCCTCCGATTTGATTAATTTTCGTTGATCTTCCAATCTCAATCAAATTTCGCCTTTCGTCACTTGTGGCATCAGTTTTAATGAGTTTTCAGGGTAGAACGATTTGTTTTGTTTTTATATTAAATTGAGAAACAGTCATTAGACGCTTAACTGAAAATCTTTCACTTTTCATTTTTGAGGTAGGTATACTTGGTCGATGTAGTACAAGTAAAAACAACCAAGGTCCATTGAAAATAAACCCATAGGCATGAGTTTTATTCAACCTTTCAAATTTCGTTAGAAGTGAGTTTCTCAGGATGAGTTTATAATGACTTAACACCCAAGATATTGTTCAAGTTAACAAACGATTAATTGCATAGTTTTTTGAGGAAGACAAGGGTTCATGAAAGTAGTTATGCCCAACCATTTGCGAACGGTTTTATAAAACAAAGTCGCTAGAAATCAGCGACCGTTTGCTATTTCATTCAAAGCACTTGCACCAGGATAATGCACACCACGTACTGCTGTACTAGTTTTGCAGACTTTTTCCAAGATCATAGGTACTAAGATGACCCTATGTCCAATGAGATGTTTATTTGTTTCTCTATGACACAATGTGACTGAAAGGCCATAAGTTTTCCACCGAAGCGAAGTCAACTATAGCATTTGTCTTAAAATTTTAATTGATATCTACTTAAGTAAGCAAGTTATACAAAAACCAGACAATAAATTGTTTACCAAATGATTACCTTTGGCCGTAACAAAACAACAGGGGTTAAACAGTTTTTACCCTGCAGTAAACTAATGCAATTAAAGCTCTCCAGAAGCCCCCATTCTCTATTTTACCAGGACTATTAGTGTGTGAGATGTGGAGCCGCAGCCTGTATGAGAACAATAATAATAAAACAATTGCACAACGAAAGGCGTACGAAATATGCAGTTTATTATTGTCTAACTGGCTTGGGATCCCCCGCTCCCCGCACGCCTTCACAGGCCTATGTATGATTCATGTGTAGCACTTTATCAGCATGACTTGTTTTTGTATAAAAATCCGTTCGGATTGAAAGTAATTGTTAAATAAAGATAAAACTTAATAAAATCACTCTGTACATAATTAAAATATCTAAAAATAATAGCGTGTCTTATACGCCAACTCGTTTAAGTGTGCGAATAAAATGACTAAGTTGTTAAGTAGTCGGTTCTTCATTGTAGTGTTGGTATGGTAACACATACTAAAGAATTATCAGGTATTATTTGATTAATAATAGAATCAAGCTTCAATCGCTTTAATCGCACTTTCGGCTGCATCAATCTTTCCCTGGGAAATCGGCTTCGTTCTAATTTCATTTGAAATGGTCTTCGCATTAGTGGGTTTTTTTTTTTAATTTTAATAGTGCGTTTTCTTAATGTCATTCGGTGTTGTGAAGGTGAAATTATATCAAATTTCCGTTTTAAAATTCTACTCTTTTTGGGCGTAGTAGTTTTTTTTGGCGTAGTACGTTTCCTTGGACGTCCGACTTTTCGTTTCTGGAATTTAAAAATTAATTTTTGAATGGTGTTTTAAAAATATGAAAATAGCCACTTAAATGGAACATGTGGGTCATTTAAACGCATCAAGACCTAAAATACTATGCTTGGCTTAATTCTTTTCTACTAGATCTTCGGAATCTTATCTATATCTTAACTTTCTAGCCAGTAGTGTCATGCAAGAAGTTTCCATTAAGTAATTACCATTAAGTAGATTCTTTAAAGCAGATACTACAGACTGTTCCATACTACATATAATTAAATTATTGAGGTTTTTCTTTACTTGTTGTGATAGAACCATCAAGAAGTTCGCCGATGGTACTCGTGAAGAAAAAGAAAACAGTAGGAAGCACGTGATTCCTCAAAGGCTACTGGAATCATAATGACACAAGTGCGAAATGCTTTTATGGAGAGTAACTATGTAACTACAGCTTTCTTTGCAGCTTCACTTAGAAAATACGAAAAGAATAAGTAAATGTGGAGGCAACTTACAAAAACTTATTTACCCTGTACATGTTCTGTATTCATAGGGGTACACCCTGTGTGTTGAATGTATCAATAAAAAAAAAAACATAAGAAAACACTTACTGTTCCCATTTTCTTTGGCCTTCCTCTTACCTGTTCTGTCTTTATTTGGTATTGCACCGGAGCTTGTACGCGTGTTGAACATGTTGGCTGTTCCTGGTCGCCATTATTATCTGTATTTAATGGGCGGGGTGTCGAAAATTGAATGCGTGTTGAACATGTTGGCTGTTCCTGGTCGCCATTATTATCTGTATTTAATGGGCGTGGTATCGGAAACTGAATGCGTGTTGAACTTGTTGGCTGTTCCTGGTTGCCATTATTATCTACCTTTAATTGGCGTGGTATCGGAAATTGAATGCGTGTTGAACTTGTTGGCTGTTCCTGGTTGCCATTATTATCTGTCTTTAATTGGCGTAGTATCGGAAATTGAATGCGTGTTGAACTTGTTGGCTGTTGCTGGTTACCATTATTTTCTGTCTTTATTGGGCTTGTTATCGGAACTTGTATTGCCCTTCTTGTTGCCCGTCTCCGGTTGCCATTATTTTCTACCTTCATTGAAAATGGTATCGGTTCTACAATAGCAACTTGTCTCCGTAACTGAGAAAAATTTTATACAAAGTCAAAATAATTAATTAAGAAGAATTAATTTCAAAATTTAATCCAGAATAGTCAAATTAAATTCATAAAGAGCTTGAGATCACAAAGCTGCATTGTCAAATTATAAGTTTTTACACTATGTACAAATAATAAATTCTATAGCAAACCGTTGAAATATTTTTTATTTTTATTTATTATGTTTTCGCAAAGACTACATCAATTTTATGAAGTGACTGCGAGTTCAGTTTGCCATAAACGAGTTCCGCATAAGTAACGATTTGTAAAATTAATTGTAATTGTCATGTATAGTTTATGATGTTTAGTGCCTTCGCTGTCTCCTGACAGCTTGCGTGCAGATTTTGCTGCAACAGTTGCAAAATTTCATCGGCTTTTTCAGTGACATCTTTTATAACGAAATTTCCGAAACGGAATCGGGCAAATCACTCCTGGGTCCGACGTAAATTCACAGCATCCTCAGAGCGGTTTTACATTTTCTATAGTAAGTAATATAGCATCACACAGCGTATTTCTTCAGATATTTCACTCATTTTCAAATCAATGTAACTTTTTACACAAACGACGAATTACACAAGTGTCTTCACATAAAATGTAGCCTGAAATATTACTTTTCAAACATCTGTTCGTTTGACATAATTGGACTAGTGCAGCCGGATTTGTGGGTACTTAGTCTAAAGACTAAGTGGTGGTCGCTGTGACGTAGTGGTAGTGCTTTGGACTGCTACGAATCTCGGCACAGGTTCGAATCTCGGCACAGGCAAAATCAAAAAGTAGAACAAATCATTTTTCTACACGGCACCCACTACCACCTCTTGGCAGGCAATGGCAAACCTACAAGAGTAAAAATTGCTATGAAAAGCTTTTCACTTCGCCGTTCGGATTCGGCATTAAACTGTAGGTCCCCGCCATCCATGTACAAATATAAGACGCACAACATGAGGTACAGAAGATTTCTAAGCAAAAGTACTTTTCGCACAGGTCCTTTTGGCTGGTGTATTTCGCGGAGCTTATTCCACGCTTTGACGTCTCACTGATTTTTACATGATTTATTTGAGAGGGTTTCAGGTACGACAAAATAGACACGACGGCTTTTTATCCTTTATATCGAAATGCATTGCTTCCTCGGAAGTTGATCGTGCTCTATCTACCTGCCGATTACATAAGTACCATTCAGAGAGTATTAACACGTTTTTCATTTGCACCGACCACGACGCGTACTTGGAATCGTCCAATTTCTCGATTTGCATAAGAGCACTCATTTTGAAAAAAAATAATAGTTTCCTCTTTTTAAATCGAATTCAAATTAGTTTTTATACGGCTAGTTTTATACTTTGACACGGGTTTTTCAAACCGACAAACTGAACCGCGACCTGAGCCCATAAATTATTTGATCTTTTATTTAATTCGAACTGATTTAATACAAGTGAGACAATGAGAAAAGGAAAAATTACATAGAAAAGAGTAGTGCGAAGGTGCAATAGCACAATAATTTTCTTTAATACACAATACAATGATGGAAACTATAAATTCGTAACAATTGATGCCACAAAAAAATAATTGTGTTAAAATGGCGAAAATCGAAGACCATGAAGTAGTGCAATTTAAAAAAAAAGGAGTTGGCACGCTTGAATCTGGCTACAAATTGTAACAAATCGGAGCAACAACTAACTGAGCTTAAGAAATAATTATAAAAAGGAATCAACATAAGTACATGATACTGTTTATGATAAAATTATTCTTTAATCAACCCGAAGAAATCCGCTACCCACCAGAGATGAAACAACCAAACTTATTGAATATATAGGTACATACATATTCAAGAGGATGATGTTGTGATAGAACCATCAAGAAGTTCTCCGATGGTTCTCGTGAAGAAAAAAAAAGTTGGAACCACGCGATTCGTCGAAGGCTACTGGAATCTGAATGACGCAAGTGTAGTTCAAGTATTCTAATAAGCGAACAGCTTTTATAGTTTTATATCACTCAATTGGTTCAATTGTGTGTTGAGCCTGGTGGCTTGTAGCTTCATTTAGAAAATACGAAAAGTATAAGTAAAATTAGAAGCAACTTACAAACTTATGTATTTACCCTACACAAAAGAAAACACTTACTCTTTCCAGTCTCGTTATGCTTCTTGTTATCCGTCTTGGAACTTCGATATTAACATCTTGTCTGGGTGTTGACTGAAGCAACTGTATACAAAGTCCAAATAATAAAATTAATTAGAAAAAGCGAAAAAAAAAGAAATGGAATTAAATTCAAAATTTATTACAGAATAGTCAAATTAAATTCATAAAGAGTTTGAGATCACAAAGCTGCATTGCAATACAGAATGCTCAATTTGAATTCGTTAAGCAGCATATCAGTTTGAATTCAAAATAATCAGAATAGAGAAAAAATAGAATATTTATATAAATATCAGAAAGAAAAATTGCTATAGTCAAAATAAAATGAGTTGCTTTCTGAATTTAATTTAATTATTCCATATCAGGCGCGTTGATTTCTAGTTAATTGTTATGGAGTTTCCCCAATTTCCTGTTTTAGAAATTTTCTGAAAATCTTCAACTTCAATGTTTACATATGGTATACCTGTGTATTCCCTTCTCCTTCAGCAGCTGACATTATCGTATCAAATTATCATTTTTACACCATGTACAAATAATAAATTCTACAGCACAACGTTCGTTTTTCGTTCCACACAATTTACACCATAACTGTGATAATGAAATTCTGCTAATTTAGGAGTTTCTAATGGCTCTAAGGAAGGGTATATTTTGAAGGAAGACTCTTTTTCCTCCTACTCCTCCTCCTATCTTCTTTGACAATATTACTGCTGCATGTAAATTGAAAATATTCCGTTCATGTTTTTTATTGATAAGCAGAAGTGAGTTTAATTTCACAAGATTATTAATTTTGCCTTCAACTTTGATTTGTTTTTGTATTTGAAGGTTTTTCTTCTTTTCTTTCAGCACCGTTGGAGTTTCAACTTCCATCGAACCATTTCCACCCATGCTTATTGTTGTTTTCTTGCGGTATTTCTTACAGTACACTGGCAAAACTCTTTTTTCCTTTTTTTTACATTATCTTTTTAAATATGTTTCCAAATATTTTTTTCTTTTTATCAATAATTATTGAACTCGTAGAAAATATTAGATTCGCTACAACGTCCGAAAAATTCAAATAAATACTTTTTTGTCCAATAGAGTTGCGCGACGTGATAAAAGAAGTAGTAGACAAAAGATAAAAAAGGAGTTCTCGGAAACTATTATTTCTAAAAATAGTAGTTTTGGTTTAAAAGTCTCAAGTTTAATACTGATAAATCAAACATAATTGAAAGGTGTTAGACGGGCGTACATGCATGCCAAGTAAGAATGTCGGCAAGTGTGTCGCATTAACTCTCTTACCGACATTCAAGCAGACATTTATCACTACGAAGAAAAATTGGAGATGTACACGTGACGATGGCACACACGCTAGTTGCAGTTAGTAACAAATGAAATAACAATAAGTTTAATTTGTTTATCGACAATCCCTGTATAAATTTTAATTTTATGTTATTCAATACGAACTTTCCATATACAAGAATATCGGTCTCTTTTGTAAATTTCTATTAATTTTATCAAAAAATTAATATTTTCATGTATTCGTTCAGGAGAACGAACGAAAGAATCCTCGCTCGTTCGCATAGTATAGATGGTAAGGGGCACAAAAATGATTTAGCAAGTAAATTGTTGCGAAGAAGACTTCTTTAACTTCTTTTCAATTATTTTTATCACAACAAAAGCACAACATTAAGTTTGAAAAGATCAAATTGGCAACAATGTGCTTCGGAACCTTCAGAGAACAAATCCATGAGGAGTGATTTATTTGGTTGCCAATCGTGTAGAACCCGATATATAACGATTTTCTCGTACATAGAGTGAAATATAAAATGTAAATAAATATATTGTGGACGCTGTGGCGTAGTGGTAATGCATTAGACTGCTACGCGGAGTGTCCGGGATTCGAATCTCGGCACAGGCAAAATACAAAAATAAATAAAGTAGAAAAAATAATTTTTCTACACAGCACCACCTCTTGACAGGTAATGGCAAACATACAAGAGTAAAAATTGCTATGAAAAGCTTTTCACTTCGCCATTCGGATTCGGCACTAAACTGTAGGTCCCCATTCCATTCATGTACAAATATAACACGCACAACATGAGTGGATGCGAAAAGCTCGGCCTAGGCCCTCCATGGGCTGTTGTGACATTAAAAGTAAAGTAAAAGTAAGTAAATAAAAATATTAATTTAAAAAAATGTATTTATTCAAAAACTGTGTTGAAAGGTATGCCATTTTTGACCAATAATTTTAGACCGCTACTGGCCGATACCTAACAGTCGCTTAGACTCTACATACGCGTATAACTCGGGCATTGATACTGGGATCTTCCGTACTGAAGTTTATCTCTTACTCACGATTGAAGTATCCCTTATAAAATGATATACTTACCTCAGAAATATCCAGGAATGTTTCCAGGTTTACCTCCAGCTGCCAGCAGCTATTTAGCAGTTCTGTCTAACACGCAATTTACTCACACATTTTAAATAAGTTGGCGAATAAACCACAGCTAGTTTTTATATTTGGACTTTGATGTATCTTTACTTTATATCCTTTACTGATCAAAATTGTATAACACGATCCGGAAAATTGATCATTAATAACTTTCATTGCAACCCTGCATTAAAAATAATTATAACTACTATACCAACTGTTCTGAACTGGATGGTAGTGCTGTTTTTCAATCAGCTGTTTCTTATATTTAGCAATTAATTTTATTTTGTTTACGCTTTATAAAGTGAATGGCACACATTGTTATTACAAATATAAGAATTTCAAGAACGTGAATATTAAACATAAAAAATTTAACTCTTATCATGTCCAAAGTGGCTAAAGTTATTGAAATCATTGATTCCGATGATGATATTATTGACGGCGCCAGCATCGCAAACTGCGAAGCGAACGTCCAATCAACTCAAGATATTAATCCACCACCATCAGAAAATATGGTTATTGAAACCAATGACCAGCAACCGCTTGCAACTTTAAGCCAAAATGAAAGCAGTAAAATAATATCCGAAGCTCCATCAACGTTGCCGGTAATCCGCACGTACTCGGCTAAGTCAAGATCTCGCCGAAGTCGTAAAAGTACACATCAGCCAATGCGTGCTAGTCCAGAAATGCAATTTGAGACAATATCACTGGATGACGATGAAGAACAAACCACCAGCATCCCAATAAGAAATGCAACAAAAAAGGATTCTGGTGAGCCAGAAACATCCGGACAATTTCATCCGAAAATATTTAAAACCATGCCAAAGATACTGGCATCAAAATCATCTCCCATCGAAGAGCATTTAGATACTGTATTCAAAGAATTATTTATGACGGAAGATGTCATTGCGATGATGCAGCAAATTGCAGAAGATCGTGTACGTGTCAATGATCTGCTACGCTCGAATGCTATGCTGGAAATGAATTTTTTACTATATACAACACCGGAACTCTTGAAATTTCAACTGGAAGACCGTTTGCAACAAAGTAAAATCGGAAGAGAAACTTCGGCACGTACTGATCCACAGACACCAAAAAAGCGAGTGCGTATAGCAAGTACCTCACAGCATTCATCCAAATAGAATATGTAATTTGAATTTATAATAACTAAACTGAAAATTGTCTTAAGTACAAGTATAGTAAATTTAAAAAACAATATTTGTTATTTTTAACGACTTTCATTCAATGCATTATGACTTAACAGTGAAGACCTTGTTCAGTTAAATGAATGGCATATTTTTTAGAAAGCCCTAGCATTTACGGGCGGTTTTATGATAGAAAGTTCCTCTCTAGAAATATTCCTGCGACCGGTTGTTATATTCAAAGCATCTGTATCACGGCGCTTAGAGCAATTAGTTTTGCAGATTTTTTCAAGATCATAGGTATTAAGATGACCCTATGTACAATGCGATATTTGTTTGTTTCTCTATGACACAATGTGACTTGAAAGGCCAACACCTTTCCACCGAACCAAAGTCAATTCTAGCATTTGTCTTAAAATTTTAATTGACAAGAACCAGGCAAGAAATTATTTAACAAATAATTAAATGATTGGCCGTAACGAAATAACAGGGGCCAAGCAGTTTTTACCCTGCAGCAAACTGATGCGATTAAAGTTCTCTAGAAGCCCCTATTCTCTATACAATAATATAATAATACAATAATAGTACAATAATAATAATGAAACAATTGCACAATGAAAGGCGTACAAAATATGCAGTTTATTATTGTACTGAAGTCTAATTGACATGGGCCCCTATGAAAAGTGCGGACCCAAATGGGATTACCCGCTCCCCGGACGCCTTCACAGGCCTGTGTATGATTCAGATGTAGCACGTTATCAGTATGACTTGTTTTTGTATAAAAATCCGTTCGGAATGAAAGTAATTGTTAAATAAAGATAAAAATTAATAAAATCACTCTATACATAATTAAAATATCTAAAAATAATAGCGTGTCTTAAACGACAACTCGTTTAACATGTGTGAAAATTATTTGTTTCTTAAGTCTCTTTTTCATCATATTGTCATTCACTATGAAACTACTAAATAGCACCACTGACAGCTACAGGTGGTCTTTCAGTGTATGAGCACTGCTTTATCTTCTTTTTTAGATACGAGTAATTTCTAACAGGCGAAGAAATATAGCTTCATTATCCATTTGGCAGAATAGGTGGGAGAATTCGCTAAAAGGCAGGTGGACGTATTCCAAAGATTGAAACATGGATAAATAAGAAACATGGAGGGACAAACTACCACAAAGCACAGTTTTTAACGGGTCACGGATGTTACAGAAAGTACGTATATAGATTGGGGCATAATGACTCCCCACGTTGTCCTATCTGTAGCGACCAGGAGGAAGACGTAGAACACGCAATTTTTAACTGTCGGCGTTTCAAATTGCGAGAGAGATGGGCGAAATGTGTAGCTAGCAATGGCCATTATTTTGCAGATTGAATGTAAAACCATTTTTCTTAAATAAACATGTATTTTCTTAAAAAAAATATCGGCTTCATAAGTGTACATCTGGTAAATATACAATATACTTAGCACGTGTAAACACGTTTATGAATGATACTTAATCAATATTCTTCTACATCAATGAATTTCTATTGATCGGTACGCAGCGGCGCCGATAATAACAAATTTCTACCGCGTGCGATAGATTTTGAATTCTTCCCACTCCTACTTTATACAATGTATTTTGTTTCGACTAAGTACATACAAAAAAAAATTTAAGTGTGCTTCACTTCTACACACTTCATTCAATTTTTGATCACGTATGGGCGAAATGTTAAGAAGCTGATAAAGTAAGTAGCAAAGATTTAGATTATAGGGGCCCGATTGTAATCGGCCTCGCATGTATGAGCACTACTTGCTAGTAGCTAATTAAAATTTTATGGTTTTTTTTTTTCAGCTCCACAAAATTACGAAAAAAGCGGTTTAAGCTCCAAGTTTTTTTTTTTTTTTTTTTTTTTTTTTTTTTTTTTTGTTAGATTTATATAGACTTACAATTAATTTTGCTCTAATTTGGCAGGCAATCTTCATAATTTAATTTAATCGAGATTTATTATTCCTTTTGATTTTCTTTATAGGTAGGTACGTTCATGTAAATTAAGGTGGGTCTATCAAAAAAAAAAAAAACTTAGAGCGCGAGACACCAACTATTTTGAAAGTTTAAACCGAGAGTGTTTCAGCGCAAAATTTTCCCCTAAGGGTTCTTGAATAACCGCTAAATCTGTGTTTTTGCTATAAACTTGTTTATTTGATGTCCGATTGTCAAGTTTAAAATATTGGGAAGCTATCTATATGTTCGATCTATTGTTTTCAGGTCACGTTGGCCTATGATGTCATCTTCGGCTAGTAATTTCAATTTTTGGTATTTTTGTTTTCTTCAGCTCTAGAAATTTTTAGCGGTTTTTGTTTGAAATGTAAAATTTGTGTTTGAAATGTCAAATTTTACTAGAAACCGTGATGGGCAGCGCCCTCTATCACTCGAGTATGATTCATACTCAGCGCTCTCTATTAATCGAGTGTGAATCATACGCGAACCAGCGCCCTCTATCAATTGATAGAGGGGTAGATGGCTCCTAGAGGGATAGATGGCTCCTAGAGGGATAGATGATGGCTCCTAGAGGGATAGATGATGGCTCCTAGAGAGATAGATGATGGCTCCCATAGGGATAAATGGCTCCTCTATCGATTGATAAAGGGCGCATAGTGGATGCATATGTGCTGCCCATCATTTATGTGTATATACATATGCATCCTTACTTTTTCCACAATTAATTGATAAAGGGCGCTGCCCTTCATTTCCATGACAATTTCCGTTTTGCCACGATCATCTTTTACCCCCTCGACAAATATAAAAAAGATTCTAAAGAAGTAAACTTCTTTAGAGGGGGCGTCCCTGCCTAATGTACACAGTATCAGTGGTAAGATTTTGCCTTTTGTGAACTATAATTAAATGTAGACACTATGTTGATAAAAATCGTGTGAATAACCCACTCGACTTAGATTTGTTTTGGGATTTTGATTTGGAGAATTTCTATTGGCAGGTACGAGGTACGAGAGTATTTCAAATCAGCAAAAAGAAGAGTTGAATTATTTTATGTATAATATTTGATCAATTAATTTTAATGTATACTAAGTAGTTATGAAAAACTTTTCAAAATTAGTGATTGTCTGATTGCAGTACGAAGTTGATAGGTTGATAAAGAACGTCCACTTGGAAAGTCAGGAACTTTAGAACTCTTGAACTTTCGACTTTAATCATTTGTTTTTTTTTTTTTTTGTTTTTGTGGCATTTAGTAATTGAAATTTAATATTTATATTATAAATGGAAAAGTTCGGCATGCTAATTTTAGTTGTGTTTTCTGCAATGAAATCACATTGTCTGTAGAATCAAATGTATTTGACAGAGATCACATGCTGATTTAATTTTGTAAGGCGATGAGATGGCGAGAGGATTTTTTAGAGGGGCTCTTTTCCTATTTTGCCATTTGATTTTTACAAAAGTTTGGTCAGCTGTTGGGGCACAGGACACAACGTTGTTCAAGCGTTTATCGACCCATTTCGTAAACCTCAAATAATGAAACTAATTTTCGATTATAATATGAATGAGATTAGAGTTGTCACACTCCAAAATAACCATTAGTTCAATTTCTAAATGTTAGATTAGATGAAGTCAGTGCAGCATTCTACAATCTGGAAAGGGGGTATCGTCGAGTGGGTCTAGTGGTGAACGAGGACAAAACGAAATAGCATTAATACCAACATTAATCCTAACAATAATGTCAGCCTTGAGATCAAGGGGAGATTAACTCTTTGCTAGCAGGTGTTACTAAGAGCTCAGTAGGCAATTGAGAAGCAGAGCCCTCTCTCGACTAACGAAAATAACGCTCTATAAGTTCCTCATCCTTCCCGTCCTAATGTATGGCGCAGACACGTGGACATTGACCATCAATGATGAGAGGCTGTTAGGAGCGTTCGAGAGGAAGATACTCCGTAAGATCTACGGTCCAGTATGGGTGGACAACGTGTATCGAATAAGATGGATCGATGAGCTGTATGAGCTCTACACGCGACACTGACATAGTCAAGCGTATAAAAATCCAGCAGCAGCACTGGCAGAGTCATGTTGAGTGAATGAAAGACAGCGCTCTGGGTAGAAGGGTGATTTATTCGCGCCACAATGGAGGAAGACGCAGAAGAGGACGACCTAATCTCCTTTGGAAAGACCAGGTACAGGACGACTTGACTGCACTTAGCCTTACCAACTGGCGCCGAAGGGAAGAAAGCGCTTCGGTAAAAGGGTGATTTATTCGAGCCACGATTTAGGAAGATGCAGAAGAGGACGACCTAATCTCCTTTGGAAAGGCCAGGTACATGACGACTTGACTGCACTGACGCCAGCGCGCGCATAGCAGAGGCGACTGGCGAAGCTTCATAGAGGTGGCCAAGACCGATCAAGACTGGTTGTAGTGCCAGCTAAGTAAGTAAGTAGATGGGGGCCATCCTTTACTTTCGACCGCACTGATCCCGGACAAGCACTGCTTGCCATTTTCTATTATTCATTGAACTTTTTCTTGAAATTAAATCTGCTTCATACAACAACTTCGATTTGGTTTTTTTGGGTTGAAATCGGCATGCATTTTTACGTGGACCGTAATCAAGGTGAGATTAATTAGTTTCAAGTTCCTTAAGCGATGAATTTGATACATATGCTGCCGATATGGATGTAATATTGACCTTATACAATAGGTTGATTTATAACCAGCTCATTACTACATATAAGAAGTAAAATTTATTTTTAAAAGTTAGATCCCTCTAACTGTAACCAAAAGTAAGCCCGCCCCCCCCGCCCCCCCCTCATGCCAGCAATGATCCAACGTTAGTTTTAGCTTATGGGCGGCCTTTTTTCTTTACAACTGACAATGGACTTTGGATTTGTATCTCATCAAATTTTTATATTGTACAATATCGAAATCGAAATTAATTTGTTTACTCTTTCAAACAATTATATTTTGGGGTAAAAGACAAACACTACAATTTAATATCATGCATAATTCATGAGAGAGAATGTAATTTTAGAACGTCTTGCTGTCGCAAAGGTCAAAGACTCAAGTTGCAGACTATACGTCAACTGTGTTACATACATACATACATACATACATACATACATACATACATATATACGAGTACATTGTGTATGTACTGCAATGTCGTTGTGCGAATGGCATAGAATTGTAATAAAAAATAATAATCGAAAGTGATCGTTTAAGTGGGCGCCCACAGCTTCCAATTGAGAAATTCCGGCGGCAATTGAATAGCAGATCGCGCGTAGTAGATCGTCGTGTACATTTGCTCTGTTTACTAACATTCGTCTCGCGCATGACTCGCAATTGGACTTTGGACCTGTGGAATTGCTAACGAGTATAAAAATAGCAAGCAAACGCAACATTTGCGGCGAGCACAGTGCGCAAACTTGGCAGCGACTCCACTTACTACATACATATAGAATATGGTGGTTTGGCGGGGCGCCCTACAAAGAGCAGAAACAACTTGCAAAAAAAAAAAAACAATAACAAAAAAAACCAACAAAACAAGAAAAGAAATACAGGAATCCTCAATAAATAATGAAATTGATTCATAAAAAAAAATTGCTATGCTGAAACTTAAGTGCTTACTTACAATCAGATTGAAATTCCACTACGAGTACGAGGAGACCACGACAAGTGCGAGCAAGCTACATAGCGTCGCCTGAGAATTGATTTGCCGTATTCGTGTTTAAAGTTTTGAATATCATTATTGGCGAAACTGGAGTTTCTATTTTTATTTCTTCATCGTCACCTAAGGCACATATATACCTGATAGGTGAGCACAACAGATGATTTCCAAATCTTGGACTCCATGTTATCACAATTCGCCATGAGTTGGCGTTTATGGCAGAGCAGTTCGATTAATCTCTCGTTTTGCTCGCCACCGAAGCAAAGTGCAGGCAAAGTGTTCTCGGGAACAGTAATATTACGTATATAGAAGAAGACGGGTTAAAGAATCTGATAACTTTTGGGTTTGAAGCTCAGAAAGTCATTCTCAACTCAAATATGCTGAAATACAACATTAACGGCAAATCAATTCTCAGACGACGAATGAAAACTTTGAATTGCGTCTGAATTGAATGGAAATTATTATTTTTTTTTTTTATTGAAATGATTTAACGTTATTTAGTTGAGTTGAATTTTGATTTTAAATTTCGCACGCAGTGCTAGAGTGATTCTTTTGTACCTAAAACCCCTATCGTTCTGCTGCTGCTATCTGCTGGCTGATGATGGTTAGTTGAATTGCCCAGCGATTATTATCTCTCGCTCTCAGCTGTCAATGATTGATTTAATCTCTGTAGTGACGTTCTGGTTTCGGGTGTACTGTGTTAGATTGTTTATCTCTCTCTTTAGCCGTTCCCGAGCCCATCCAATCAGTATCAAAGCAGGCCGACCGGCCGGCAACAACAATAAACCAAATTATAAACTAATTTTTTTAATTTTTATTTGTATTTCTTTATGTAGTTGTTGTTTTTTCACTTAGAAACCAAAAGTTACAAATGATTTATGTTAGAGATAATTTCTTAGGTATAGTACCCGATCTACCATGAACCGAAAACCATGAGGGCCTTAAGGTTAAGGGAAGCTGGAATGCTAAAAGTTATGGACGTGGAAGTCTACTAATGCCCCTTGGGCAAGAGATAGCAAATAAAACGGACTACATTATACTCATTGTGTCTCTTAAGAAGAGTTTTACAGCACGCTTACCCTCACGGAAGTAATGCAATGACATCTGTATCACAGTTTTTACGGATGGTTCCAAAATCGACTGTGGGGTCGAAGCAGGTGTCTTTTCGGAGAAGTTGATTCCTAGATCTGTTTTTCTTCCCAATTCAGCTAGCGTATTCCACGCATAAGCTATAAGCGAAGCGTGAAGGCTACTAGAAGCAGATCATACCATAGCCAGGCTGCGAAAATGCCACTCAACTCGTTCACAGAAGCCTCAGATCTAATTAACCAGTGCTGAGTCTCATAGTCTCATATAGTATTGGCTCGCCATCATAGTGTGTTATCTTGAACTGGGTCCCGGAACATGGGAATATCAAAGGCAATGAAATGGCTGACGAGGTGGAGCGTAAGGGATCTTCACTGAACCAGTGCCAGGCAGAAATGGTATTAACATCACTAAGAGCAGTTAAGAGCGGAATCGTTTACATATGTACCTCCAAAAATCCAATTGTAGGTGGAAAAGGCTAACGGAATGCCGGCTCAGTAGAACGTTATGGTCGAAATATAATTGGAGGAAAATAGTAGAATGCATCAACAAAACTAGAAGGGATGTGTCAAGATATGACGGCAGTCATCACAGGTTTCTGACACATTGGAGTGCAAGGAGCCAGAATTGGCATCTCTCACAACAATCTCTGCCGGAGTTGCAAACAACCAGAGGTATAGCAAACAGTTGTTTATTTCCTCTGTGAAGGCCCAGCTTTATGAAAGGAAAGGTCGACTACTTTTCGACAATCTTAAATGGAGCAGTCGAAAACCAATATCACTGACATTCTTAAATACCTGAATGATAACTGTTTTCGCGGATCGAACCACCGCTTCAAAGAAACATACGTGATCTACAGATGGTTTGGAATTTTGTTGGCTTATAGATTATGTTTATTAAATATTTTATATTTTAAAAATTTTTTTTTATTATTATTTTATTATGTTTTTTGTTGTTAAATTTTTATTAAAAAATCGTGGGTGTTATCAGTTCGTGGGGTCAGTGAGTACTTTATATACATTTTACTTACAGCGGCTTTGTGATTATTAAGTGTTTGCGATTTTCTTTTGTTTGGTTTTGTGTTTAAGGTAAAATTTTTCTGTGTCATTCTGTCTGGCTAGCATCCGTTTACACAGAGTTCGTGGTATTTTTTTTAACGCTTTTATATTTTATGATTTACTATTACTCGTATTCAGTATTTGCTTTGGTGAAATAATATTAACTTACATATAGAAACAAGGTGAAAGGTTCGTTGAGGTAGGAACTCATGATTCTAATTTAAGATCATGAAATTTTAAAATTATTTTCTGAGATTATGTGCCTATGTATGTATTCTTTGGGTGGAGTTCAAGGTTATGAAACCGAGATGTATTGTTTCACGGATTTTGGGTTTAAAAATAAATAAGCATGAGAAAATGATGAAAATATTAATGAAAAAATACTAATGAAAATATTTAAGCATAATCAATGTTAGTTTCTTTTTCGATTGTATAAGTCTGACAACAAACAATTAAAAACAGAATTAACTTGTCGGTGGGTTACTGAAGTGGAAGTTTACAAATGTATAATGAGCAACATTCTTTATCTCGGTCTCTCTCTATATAACCCTTTCTCTCGCCCTCCCTCTCTCTCTCTCTCGCTCTCTCTCTCTCTCGCTCTCTATCTCCTTTGGCCCCTGCATGTGCTAACCACGATCCAGATGGATCGTACTAGAGGAGTACGTGTTCAGTTTCTCAGACCTTTAAAAACTCATTTAATTCAAAAGCAATAATCATAATGACTCAAGAATGACCGAATATAAGATTAAGCGTTGGGGAGGTTCACCATTTTTTGACTACGACATACGAGAACTTTGTTTACATTTTGCTTAGCAGAATCTCTTGCTCATATTTCTCTCCGGCAAGTGAAAACGTTCTACTACATATACTTTTGCAAGTAAAGTAATCAGCTGTTATCTGTCACTCTCTCTCACGCACTCTCAACGTATTGCACAACAAAAGTTGAGAGTTGGCCAACTTGCTACATTACGTTGTGTAAGTGCGATCTCATATGAGCTATCGCAGCTGTCCGTTGTATACTTCGCTCTCAAGTACACAACGGATTCTATGTGCCAGCACTTTAAATAGTTCATAGGCTAATAATTTGAAATAAATAAATAAATATTAACCCTTAAAGGGCTCGATTTGGTTACTTTAAGTAAATTTACAATCAAAATCCCACCTACGCCACCGCCTCTCCCTTCTCTTACAGTAAAAACGTACATCAACAGCAAACAAAAGAGTAAAAAGAAATTTGCATCTCATCAAAGATCACAACCTCGTACAATTATCTTTAGTCGAGAGTAGATGCCACCTAAAGACTCAATGATTGAAGACGGCAACCATAGCACCGAAAAATGCCCTACCATTGATTAGGCAAAGCTAAACACTAGCTTAACAAATAATGATTAATTCAAAAATGAATTAAAGCATGACCTCAAGAAAAGTTTAAATCAAAGCTAAAAATATTAAATTGAATTATTTATAATTACTTAACAAAAGTATTTACTTATTATATATTTAAGACATTGACTCACATTATACCTACTAAATATTTGATTACACAAACATTTTAAGCGAATTGTTTTGTCATAAACATGCGCTAAAGTACGAGAACGTTTAAATTAGCCTCCTCTTATCTTTCGATACAGTGTAGTGCGCAATTTACCTAAATTCGGAAAGAGCCGAAATAATTAATTCTAAACGTTAATTAACACATCTACATAATATGTATGACATTAAATGTAATATGGTATAACATGATAAGATTTCTCCACACGCACACACACACACACACTCACACACTCACACACGATTAGGTACAACGAAACAACAGAATACGACGAGCGAGCACAACGATCACATTGGACTTTGAATCCACGACTCATATTCATGCTCAATCATAACAATCGATTACGACGACGATATCTTGCGGCGTAGTGCTGTGAGACAGATCCGTCTGGCAGATTAGTGAATGGATAGATAGTAGGTATGCAGGTGTGAGTAGTGTGAGCAGCCAGTACTCATGATATTATTGCACAAACACTCGCACACAAAAGATGTCAATAAAGCGTTGTCGTCGTGCGTGTGGGTGTTGATGTTTGTGGCGCATCGGCGGTCAAAATTCAAATCCAAAGAGGCAGAGAGAGAGAGAGAGAGAGGAGGTCGCAACACACTTATTTATACCAGCAAAAACATCATATCTCCCACGAATGCGAATGAAGCAGAGAGGAGGAGAGTCTTTTCGTATTTCTTATATTTAACTACATACACCCATACACATGGTAATTCACATAACAGAGTCTTATGTAGTTAAACATTTCACATTCATCCAATCACAGAGCAGTAAATATAAGTACATAACTGTATTATCACATCCACATCTCAGAGAGTTACGAGTGAGTGGCGTTCGGGTGCGACGGAATGTTGGTGCTCGACTGATAGCAACGCCGTTGACTATTCAAAAGCTTTTATAATTGCCGGCACGTTACCGCACTACCAGGCAGCCAGCCGTACGCATTGATGAGTGTCGTCGTTGTCGATTTCACCTAACCTAATTGTTGATGATAAAAACAATTGAAAATATTATTAATTCGATGTATGTGACTTGCAATGTTACGGCCAACTATAACGATGACGATTATTATTATATGTATGTAGAATAAATCTTATCAGTCAGTCACGTATTGGCGAGAATAAACCACCGATCGCCATCACCCACCACCAACATCACCACCATCACCACTACTAACTAACAACAATAAATTCAACAATGATTGCGATCGTTTTGTTCGTTCGATCGCTTGCTCGCGATGCTAATTCACCAATCGTTTCAAGCCCTCCCGATGGAGAGCAATTTTTAATCGGCACACTCGGCAAGCGCCGAGTACACCACCAATCGTTGCTTGGTGGATCTTTTTAAGGGGCAGCGGCAGCGCCAGCGACATCGGCGGCAACTTACTTTTTCTCATATACAAAGTCCCATTCGATGTTATTCACTCGCAGGAGTTCCCAGAGTTTGGACGTTCAATTAATCGCTGGTAGCAGGAGAATAAAATATGAGAATAATATATTTTCATTTAAAAATAAACAGTGATCAAGCGCATTTAAAGAAATACAATAAGAAAAGATTAATTTAACAAAAAACAAAAACAAAAAAAGGAGAAGATTAATTGAAAAGCAAAAAATAAAATAAAAGAAAGCAAAAAGTAAATAAACAATTAAAGAATGCTAAAGTGCGCTAATTAATTGCAAGAAAGATTAAAATAATCTTATGAGTTTAAAAAAATTATAATTATATATGAAAATATACAAAAAAAAAGCAACAAAGACAATTAGTTGTAAATTTTTGTTAATATTCCACGAAAGCAAAATTATTCAATAATGAGTATGGAAATCGTTTTGGAAAACATTTTCAAACAACATTGACACAAGCAAGCTGAACAACCGCAACTGACGTATTATAAGGTAAGATCTTTTTTATGGGCGAACTAACTAAAATATATTTAGAGCTACTCAATTCAGTGTGCAATTAGATTATTCTTCGATATTCATTTCCTTTTAATGGCACAACAGGCCATTGGTGGGCAGGGACCTACAGTTTTATTCCGAATCCGAATGGCGAAGTGAAAAGCTTTTCTTAGGCAATTTTGAACACTTGTAGGTTTGCCATTTACCTGCCAAGAGGTCGTGCCGTGTAGCAAAGCAGTTTTTTCTACTTTTTGATTTTGCTCCGTGCCGAGATTTGATACTCCCGGACACTCGGTGCGGCAGGTCAATGCACTACCAACTACGCCACGGCGACCTGGATTAAATTGATAAAATCCAAAATAATGCAAATACGAGTATGTCTTTACTAAAGTGTAATGCAACAAAATTCTTACTTAAGACCATTGATCGCCACTGATCTTAAGGTTTTCATTGCCTGTAGTGTAATTAAGATCAATCAATGGGCTGTTGTATAGAAAATTTCTAAATACGTTAAGTTTAAAATGACATTGTGAAATTCTATGGCGTAAAGCTCGGCCTAGGCCCTCCATGGGCTGTTATGCCATTAAAAGAAGAAGAAGAAGATATGCTATGGTACAATATGACAACGATCTTCTATGATCCTCACCTATTAGTTCTTAGAATGTGAGCTTAAGCAATTAAAAGTTACTTAATTTACAGTGGTTTCGTGATCTTAATCGTTATTAAACCCTTACACACTCTGTATAATGGTTGCTTGTAACGGCCACAATTAGGCGTAGTACCAAAAGGTGGTGCGGAGTCGATTTAGTTATATCGGTCTGTGTACTCGACAACTCGTATAAAAGTTTAGAAATCTTGTAACAAACTTGTTAGGAAGAGGTTTCATAAGTTCTGAAATGGGCAAAATCGTTCACAAAGCGTGGTAACTCCCATACAAAAGGTGAATTGGTCAAATGGAGTGATATTGAAGGCAATTCCAAAGCGAATTGAACAAAACTTGATACACATCATTGAAATAGTTTTTTCAACAACTGTTCTGTAAATTGTCAACAAAAACAAGCAAAAGCCACGCCTACTTCTAATGCAACTGAAATATCAAAGGATATAGTGAAGCAAATGCAATCCAACTTGGTATTCACATTCAAAATAACTTTAAAAAAAAAATTCACGCAAAAACCATAAAAATTTATAAAAGGTGTTTTTTTTCAGAAGGTGTATAGGGTATATAAAGATCAGCCGCGCTCGTACTTCTTTTCAGGATTTTAAAACCTTGAAGTTATTACATATTGTGCTCACAGGGGCGTAGTTGGTAGAGTTCTGGACTGCTACTCAGAGTGCCCGGGTTCGAAATTCGGCACAGTTAAAAATCAAAAATCGGAGAGAATACAAATTTTTCTAAACGCGGGGGACCACCTCTTGGTAGGCAATGGCAAACCTACAAGAGTAAAAGTTGCCTAAGAAAAGCTTTCCACTTTGACATTCGGATTCGGCATAAAACTGTAGGTCCCTTCCATTCATGTACAAATATAAACACACATAACATGAATGGAAAGACGAGTGAGAAGCTCGGTCTAGGCCCTTCATGGGCTATTGTGCCATTCAAAGAGGAAGAAGTTATTAAGTAATACCTAAACATTGCTATAAGCTAGTACTTGAGGTGCCACTTGCATTGTGAAATTATCTGATAGCAAACGATAATGATCTTCAGTAACATCCTCCTAATTATTATAATTATACAATATGATTTTGTTGATTTGTTAAACAATCAATTTACTGAAGTTTTTTGTTTTTTTTTTAACACTGAAATGCCTTCTTAAAGTTAATATGAAAATTCTTTGGCAGGAGCTAGGGAAAGTGATCTTTAGTGATCATCAGCATTTTTAACAACGATGTTTTACTATCATGAAGCTTTTAAAGATCCTGGGTATGTACTTGTCTCGCATATGCGAATGAGTTTTTAAATAAAGAATTTTTCGTAAAAATTTTTTGTAAAGAAATTCTTCGATTTGCACGAAGTGATCCTCAGTTTGAAAACCTTGAATTTTAGTCAATGTCTTGCTTAATAATGTTTACAATGGTTTATGAAATGTTTATGCATACTTCGTGAAACATTTCGAAACATTATTCAGTATAAAGTTTTCACTTTCTTATGAATTTCATCACAGATTTTCCAATTTCATTTCAAATTTTAACAAAGAGCAAAGAGGCGAGATTGTATGGTAAAGAGGTCGCATCAAATAGGATAGGTTGTTAAGAGGCTTCTGAATCATTTCATTTAACCATGCACCTCGTAACTAACCGACCGAACGAACGAACTTCAACGTCTCTTTGAATGTAATTTAGTGAAGCTGAGGAGTCAGAAGTGTAGAATAATATCGAGTTGAAAATTTTATTATTTTTGTTTGTGTTTTGAATTAAAGTTGTCCAAAGACTTTCTATAGTTTCTATATATTTTTTGGAACTCTTGAGTGCTCTTCAGTAAGATGACGATCCTTCTTTAGGATCATTTTTGTTATTTACGTCGGGCCTAAAAGAAAGGCCCGAAATTGCTGCGAAAATTGTCACGGAAATGATGGGCAGCGCCCTCTACCTATCGAGTATGAAAAAAAAAACTTGATTGTGGGAGGGAGCTGCCCAACAGTTTCTCGGCCAATTTTAAATTTCAAACAAAAATTTTTCAATTCAAACAAAATCATTTAGAAATTTCTTGAGCTGAAAGAATGAGCGAGTATAGACTGAAATTCTGCTATCATGAAGAAACCTAAAACCCAGCAACGAGAGATCGCAAGAGTGTAGACTTCGCAATGAATCATCGAAGAAACTTGGGGCACAACAGTATTCGCATTTCATTGAAAAACAACTAATGCGGAGGGACGGCAGGAAATTGCATCAACACTCATGTCATTGAGTCCCGACGAAGGTCCTCAGATTATACAGAATAAGGCAGTCATTGAGGTAGCCGAATTCCCAGCTTCTGTTAAGAGGGTAAATAAATGCGCATGCTGTGAGTATGAATATTTTGCTGGAGTTGAGGATTTTGCAGAGGGCGTTGCATGTATTGGAAATGGTGGCACACCTGGGATCAGAGAATCATCAAACTGCACTATACAAGACTTATCGTTTGCATAAATCAGCACATAAACAATTTCAAAACATCTTCGTCATTGAGGTGCCCAAATTCCCAGCTTCTCAAGAAAGAGAGAAAAAGAAGGGCGGAAGGTTTACTTGAAAATTTGCCTAAAAATCTTTTCTCCGTGAAACAAAAACAATTCGCAACAGCACAACAAAACGTAGACGAGATTTACCAAGTTTCTAACCAACCTCATAACATTCGCAAGTTCTCAGACCTGCATGTACTCTAATCAATGAACTTACCAAAAATTATATTAAATAAAAATAAAATGTGGGTACCTTAACAACCTTTTAAGGGATGGATGGATGTGAAGAAGGCCGAGAACCTGACCTACGAATGCAGGACAGTTCCTCAAGCACTCAGGCTATGTCGCCCATTGTACTTAAGGCCTAGGAAAAGAGGTGACAGCAAGTATGGGGTTAGAGAAAAAGAAGGAACAAATTGAAAAAGCGGTTATAGGGGGACTACGTTCTCTTCCGCAAATTTTCCGGATTCTCTCACAAATCTCAGAAGATCGCAGAAGGGGAAGGAGTGAACTTTGTCCATTCCTGTGACATCGAAATCCAAAATACGCCATCTCGTTCTGGCAAAGGCGGGACATGTGCAGAGAAAATTCTCTGTGCTGTCCACCTCCTCCAGACAAGATGTGCAGGTCGGGTCCTCGGTGATGCCAATGGTGGTCATATGTTGGCCCCATGGATTATGCCCTGTGATGAGTCCCACCATCCGGCGAAGGTCCTTCCTTCCTAATTTAAGAAGGAATTCTGCTGCCTTCCTGTTTGGACAAATCACAAAACACTTAGCCATTTTACAGATGTCCAGATTGGACCAGCGTCTCTTATGTAAATCATTAGCATAAGATTTTATCCAATGCGTGGCACCTGCCAGACTGGTCCCGACTATTGGCTCTGGTTCCAAAGGCATGTTCTTTGATCTGCAGTTGGCCAACTCGTCGGCTTTCTCATTCCCAGGAACTCCACAGTGCCCAGGAACCCAGATAAGATGGAGCTGATTCAGTCTTGCGACTGATCTAAGTTTCCTTAGTTTTTAAGGGATAGTTTTTAAGTAAATTTTGCTATTTTTGTTAAGAAACTATGGCAACCTTAACGCTGATGGAAGCCTGTTTAAGATACATGTATTCTAATCGATGAACTTGTTAAAAATTATATTATAAACAATTAAAAAAAAGAATCTGGGTACCTTGACAACCTTTTAAGAGATAGGTTTTAAGTAGTTTCTGCTGTTTTTTGAATCTTAACGATCTTAAATCATGGCAGCTTGTTTTGAAATATGGTACATGCATATTTATACTCTAACTTGCCAAAAATTGTGAAAATAATTTTCCAAATTAAAAACATAAAACAAACCAAGTTAAGAAATTATTATAAAATAATTAAGTAAATACTTGATACTAATTTTGACCTGATGAATAAAATTTCTAGAGATGACACGAAATCAGTCGGCCACGTGAAACCTATATTTTGGGAAATAACGCAGTTTCAAAAACCATTTAGTAGGTAGCTTATCAGCCCGTTGAGGGTTAAATAACAGATAATTTTTTTTCTTTTTTTCGTTTGCCAAATTTAATCTTTTTATTTCAATACTCATGTTTTGTTTTGATTTTTTGTTTCTTTTTTTGTTTCATGCCAATTAATATTATCATTTTAATAATATTATTAATTTAAAATACATGTACATAAGTATATGAATTTGATTATACTGTATAACAGAAAAAGAGTACAATATTCCACCCTCATGATAAGCGAAAGGCAACACAAATACACCTTTAATTTTCATGGTATATGTGCGTGATTGGCGTTATTGTGTAAAGAGCAGTTTTCGAATGAATTAAGAATAAATACTAAGTGGGTACCATGCATACCTATAAAATACTTAGTACGTTTTGCTCTCAACATTTTTAATGATCTCTGATAATAAGTTATTATAATAAGTATTACATCACACGCGAGTAACCACAGATGATGTATTACTCTTACATATTTACATAGTTATATACCATAAGTAATTATAATACTTACGTAAAAATAAAGAATATACCATAAATATGTATTGGAAAAATAAAAGTATGCGCACTTACTTGTTTCCATCCCGAATGTCGATGATATTTTCAGCTACTTGAGTAGCTTGAGCTCGCTCATCTCAAGTATCGAAATCACGCATTAAACACATGCAATATAACATATTTAATACTTAGTATAAAAAAAATAAATAAGCTTCGTATTTATTTAACGTTAAGAATAATGAGAAATTACGAGTAAGTAATTATGTTTCAAGATAGCCACACAGCCAATTTGGAGGCTAAGTGGTTAGTGAAACCACTTTCTAAACGTAAAGTGTAGCGCGCATTTAATAGAAAGATAGAATTGCTTATCACATTTGTTTGTTTCGTCATTTTTTATTATACCATAAGTACTTACTCATGTGATTCGGGTGATGAGCACGTTTTCAGAATATATGTACTTAACTAAATAAAATATTGAAATTCAGTTACTAATTGATAATCATTACTGAAGATGAAGCATTATTAAAGAGCATTAAATAAAAACGTTTAAGTTTTTAACAATTTTCTATAAAAGTTATTCACTTTTAATGATTACTATTAGTGATGACAGTCACCGGATTTATGCTGCGTGGCTGACGCTACTTTTAAGAGACTTTAATGGGTTTCATTGCTTACCTGTCACTTTACATAAAGGGGTGTTTTAGTGCTCAGCCATTCAGATAAGTTTCCTTTGACTTCTCACTTAATTTAACTCTCCAGCTCTAACTGTGTACAGTTTTATGCCATTCAGATAAGCTTCCTTTGACTCCTCACTTAATTTAACTATTCAGCTCTAACTCTGTACAGTTTTATGCCATTCAGATAAGCTTCCTTTGATTCCTCACTTAATTTAACTCTCCAGCTCTAACTCTGTACAGTTTTATGCCATTCAGATAAGCTTCCTTTGACTCCTCACTTAATTTAACTATTCAGCTCTAACTCTGTACAGTTTTATGCCATTCAAATAAGTTTCCTTTCACTCCTGACTTAATTTAACTCTCCAGCTCTAACTCTGTACAGTTTTATGCCATTCACATAAGTTTCCTTTGACTCTTCACTTAATTTAACTCTCCAGCTCTAAATTACTTTTCTCAACGAATTTTCATTTTCATGAAATTCTTAATTTTAATTCTTTGGAAATTTGTTGAGGCTATTGTGAAGTTTCAAAATTTTATTTATTAATCTAGTAATCTGACCAAAGTCGGGTTTGCAGCTAAAACTATAAGGAGATACTTTAAAATGATTTCAGTGGTGACATATATATATATTTAAACTTAATGTTTTAACGGTAAAAGAGCTTCTTCTTCTTATTTTCTTTTAATGGCACAACAGCCCATGGAGAAATTACGCCGAGCTTTTTGTGTGTTATATTTGTTCATGAATGGAAGGGACCTACAGTTTTATGCCGAATCCGAACATTGAATTTAAAAGCTTTTCATAGGCAATTTTTACTCTAGTAGGTTTGTTGTCATTGTCTGCCAAGAGGTGGTGCCATGTAGAAAATTTTTTTTTCTACTTTTTGATTTTACTCCGTGTAGAGATTTGAACCCCAAACACTATGCGTAGCAGGCCAACGCACTACCACCTACGCTACAGCGACCAACAGCTTGGAGCCGAGCTAGTATTTCATAAACTTGACTCAAAATGGCCTAAAATGCCTCAGATTTTCACAGGATTTATCAAACATTGCACAAAAAGCTGGTGTTAATGATAAATCTGTATTATCGGCACTTATTTATTTGGTATGCAGTTTATTAAGGCAGCCATTTTTACGTATTGACACCGTCATTTTTGAGGGTCGATAATGAAGATTATATAATTTTTCACATTACTTCCCTTTGCTTTCACTGATCAAATGTAGGATGTAAGGTTTTAATCAAATTTTTAAGGTTACATCTACAATGTTTGCAATTTAAATGCATTTCTTTTTGCATATTATAAAAATCTTAAATCAAAACTAAGCAGTACAATTAAAATACATAAAAAAAAATGTTGTAACTTCCTGATTTACATATTGAATCATTCACACGCAAACGGTAAAGTACACATTCGCCTTAGTACATAAATAGTTTGTATGTATGTTTGTAATTCAAATCAAATGATATCAGTAATATGCAATCAAATACATACAAACATTATTGACCTTTTTGCGTATTACGTATAATGTTTAATGTTGAATGTTAAATGTTTATAACTAGATTAAAATATTTCATAAAAAGTTTAAATTTGTTTAAACCTTCTTTTGCTTCAGCTGCTTGCTGCTCGCATAATTTAAATGAACAGTGCAGCAACAGCCCAAGAAAAGAAAGATTCGATTAAATAAAAACAAAAATCAAAATTTAATAATCGCTTATAGTTTCCATGTGAAAAAATGGAGAGAAGTTATACTTATTGCATTTTGATTCAATTGTTTGGCACCGCATGTGGGGTTAACTATTCTTGGCTGGGTGAACATTTATTTTACATATGATTTTGTTGTTGTTGTTGTTGTTGTGATAACCTTACGAACTAAAGTGCAAAATGTCTTACTACACTTACTACCCATTTATCATCGGACTAAAAAATGGAACGTAATATTATAAAACTGATAGTTCAGAAAATAGTTTAATTATGTAAAAATCCAATAGCACCGCCTGCTGCCAACAAAATGTAGTTCATTACAGTAGCCGCAGCAACATACCATCATTATCATTATCATTAATTCGAGATCGATCGCCAGTGATAACATCGAGAATGATGATTTGTATTTCATTATCAGTTTGAACTTTTCATAGGGTTGATCGACTTGTGCATAGTCATTCAAGATTGTTAACCATTTAATGTAATAATTTCTAATTTCCAATAATGCACTTGTGGGAAATACATTTTGAAATTCTTTGAATTTCTCTTACAGTATTGACACTTAAAAAACAAATCACCACAAATTTAATATATCAAACCACACATTTATTAAATTCAAGTCCATAATTCGAGTGCGGTGACATAATTTCCAACACGCACAAAAAACCCCCAAAAAGTAACTTGAACTTACAATAATAACAATACACATACATATCTGAAATACTAGAATTTTTTTGTAAATTAATTTTTGCAGACGTAGCATAGTATTTTCTCTTCTTCTTGTTGCTGTAGCACACGATCGCGTACGCTATTGCTCCAACACAGCACATTATACATATCCACATACAAATTTGTTTGTACGTATGTACATATGTATGTTTATACTGTGTGACGGATTGTATCTACATATGTAAGTATGTATGTATATCTGTTTGCTTATTTGATGGTTTGTTAGTGTAGTAAGTAGTATATTCGATTGCCACGATCCAATACTCGTACAACGATCGCCGCTGTCTCTTTTAGCTGATGCAATTTCATTTGTAATTACGTTTGGCGTTGGCTTCGTAATACATACTAGCAGTAAACACAAATACAATTAAAAATTGAGTAGTGGCTCTCAAACGTTGGTGAAATTTTGGCTAAAATCATGACCTAGAGCAATTCTATTTTTAGAATATGGCATAGGTAGTACATATTGCAGCAGACAGAAAGTTTTAATTTAAAATCCAGCATTTGAAGTTCAGCAAGTGATTTTTAAATATCAGCTACTGTATTTCAATATACAATTTTCAATGTTTGACTGATTTATAATCTGATTTTCTTTAAGTTTAGTCAATGATTTTTAATTTATGATTTCTTTATTATTACCAGTCCATAAATTGAAGAATTGGTAAGGTGAGGTAAGATATGGTACTCGCAAGTTAATGAGCTAATCATATGGTTATCAAAAGTAATAATAATTGTAAGCCAATCATAAGATAATTTGAATATATAGCAGTTAGTTAGGTGAGATATTAGCTCAAGTACTCTTGATACCATCTCATTTGCTGCTTTATTTGTAAATGTATTTATTGTAATATCTCATCAGAAGAAGCGTGACCGTTTCTAATTATGTGTTCTATTCTTGAAGTAATCATTTTCCCGTTCCGGCTCCTGCTAGTATCAAAACTGGTAAGGTATTTAAACGTAAAAAGTACATCTACAACCAATGATCGGTCTTGGGCGCCTCGATAAAGCTTCTCCAGTCGCCTCTGCTAGGTGCGCGCTGATGTCCCCCTGTACCTGGTCTTTCCAACCGAGATTATGACGCCCTCTTCTGCGTAGTTCCTCCACCGTGGCTCGAATAAAACACCCAGGAGGAGCACCTTTTTCCATTCGCACAACATGATCCAGCCCGATTTAATATTATAAATTGTAAGTCATTGTCACTACAAATTTTAATCATTCTTTTAATTCACATTTAATTATTATCAAGTATTGAAAGCAGCAACTAAGAATCAATTAAAAAAGTAGAAAGGATACGCACTTTTCTCTCTCTCTCTCTCTTATCTTCATTGAGAACCCATGGCTTAGTAATTTAGCTTATTTTAATGATTTTTTTTAGGGATTATCATAATTTTCTCTAGGAAGAAATATTAATTCAATAAAAATCGATGGGTTCTCACTTCTTTTTGATTCTCTTCTGTGCCACAGCATTACAATTTCTATACAATTTACAATGTGCAGTAATTAAACCGTCCACTTTCATCATACTTTTTCAAAATTATTGAGAACCACTGAAATTTAGCTAAGTCGCTTTAGTTTTACAATATTGTGAGAGATTTTTTCACTTCCCTCCACTTAGTATGAGAAATGTTGTAAATAAATAAAATGTTGAAGTCAATCAAAGTGCTACTTCATACATCAACAAGTCGTACGCGGTGGTAGAACACATTCAGTCTCATTCAGTACTAATAGCTACCTGCAATTAAGCAAAAAATTTTATTAAATATAAATCAAATCAATGTGGTGGCGCTTAATTTCGCAAAGAAACGTGCATTTGAACTAAAGTGAGAAAAGTGCGTATCCCTTCTACTTTTTTAATTGATACTTAGTTGTTGCTTTCAATACTTGATAATAATTAAATATGAATTAAAAGAATGACTAAAATTTGTAGTGATAGTGACATTTGCTCACGTTTACGCGCTGATTAGCGAAATAATTTTGCAAACATAAAAATTTGTGCGCAATAATTTACCCCATTCGTATGTTTGCTGATAATTAAAAATTCTGTTAGGTTTTTGTTTTTTTTTTTTTTAAATACAATATGAATAATTAAAGTGAAATGTGTCTTTCTTTGAGTATTGAATTTGATTTTAGTAAAAATGCTAAATTTATAATAAATTTTTAAATTGTGCATTTAAATTTTTTTTTTAGTTCATTGATAATGATGTAAATTGTAGTATGTAGTTTTTTGTGCCTTAATTTCATCATCAAATTAAATGTTTAAAAATATATTCAAACAAAAATTCTCAGTAAATTCCTGTTTAATCTAATTACTTGTTGCGCTGGAATTGCGCTGGAATTTTATTCAGTTATTGTGCTTTGATAATTCATAAAGTTTAGTTCGAAATTTTAACCGGATCTTGTTCATTGAGTTTACTTCTAATATAAATATATAAAGCAAATTTTTAAAATATTAATTAAAATTTTAAATATACATATTTTAGCAGATAATCTTTGTGCTTGTGTTGGTAATTGTTGAAGGTGCACTATATTGAAATATTAAAAACACAATCAATTTGATTTTAATAGTTTTCGCTAAAATTATCAATGAATTGTTTATTGAATCGAAAAGGGACAGGTTAAGAACAGTCTTTAGTTCAGCACATGGTACTATGGCTCTACATATTATATTTGCTTGGATCTCTCTCCCTCTCACTTTAGTTCTCCATAATACTGTGGTTCTATATATTTGCTTGGTTGTCTTTCTCTCTCTCTCTCTCTTCAGTTCTACCATAGTACTATGGTTCTACATATTTGCTTGGATCTCTTTCCCCCTCTCTCTCTCTCACTCTGAAAAGTACTGAACTTTTCAGTCTATGCTGCCACAAGATTCTGAACATTCAACTCAATGTTTCTACAAGGTTCTTAATTTTGGAAATACTTATGTAATCCATGTAGAATATGCAGTGAGTTAGAGGTAGTGTTCTTACTTGTTCTAGAATTTGCTGCTTTAGTAATGTACTTTTTGGATAGCTCACTCAGCTAAGTCGCTAGTAGCGAATAAAATAGAATGCTTACCATATACATTTTTGGAAACGTTTCCAGGTCAATTATTTCCAGCTCGAAAATTTAAATCCTCGCTGCTAAAGATCCTGAATGTACTAGACTTTCAAATCGATGTTTCCACAAGTTTCAAGGGGCATCCGAAGGGTTTTCCATGACATTGTAAGGCACGGCGAGGATTAGCAAACTGCAGATTGAGTGTTGTAGTCGTTCTCTTTTTTTCGTTGTTCGGATAATATCCACATGAAACTATAAACTATAAAAATACTTTACAGCTATTTTTGCGTGTATACATTTTCTAGAGAGCAAAATTTTATTTGTGATACTCTGTGTACTAGATGAATTTTACTTCTAAATTTTATCGGTTTCAAAATATTGAACAAAGTATAGTAAGTAGGTTTAGGCCTGCAATGAAACCGTTCCACAACATTTTGTCCGCAGCTAGGTTGTTTTAAACAAATTCATCCCAGATTCAGCGCATGCATGCGCTTAACATTCAATGTTAAATTGTCTACTGTGAATTTATCTACCGTGACTTTCATAATTTCTGATAACTTTCCCCCTTTCGCGTTTGCCAACATACATATGAATTTTATAACTAAATGTTTTAAGAAAATCAATTCTTTAAAGAGTTTATGATTAATAAATAATGCTCTATTTGTTCTACCCTTTATCTTTTTAATTGAAAATTTGCAACTCAATCCCCACAATTTCACATTGAGTAATCAAAAATTTCAATAGAATAGTGGAAAGCAAAAATGCATAGGGTGCCACAAATGATAGCAACACTATCATAAAAAAATGAGTGGTTCAAATAAAAAAAATTAAGTTTTTATTTTATAAAATTAATTTATTTTCGTATTTTATTAAAAATTTTTCCCCATTATTTGCAGGATCAAACTCGAAACATCTCGCAAAACGAAATCTTCTAAGAAAAAAAGAAATAAATAATTAAAAACAATATTGAAAGCTACCACGATCAACTTAAAAAAATAATGCAATAATTTGTGCAAATAAAAAGTTCAAAAAGTGTATATCAAATCAAAGAAAATTACGCAATCGTGCTCATTTTCCAAACTTATGAGTTTTAAAAAACCCCAACGGACTACAGTGGGACTTTTAATGCTACCCAAAAGATAATACCGAAATTTAAAATATACATATTGTAAAAAATAAATAGAATTATAAAATACAAAAGTCAAAAGTCCATTTAGCGTTTAGAAAACAAGTTTACCTTAACCAAAAAAAATTCCCATACACTCGAAAAAATAAATTACATCAAATCAAAAAAAATGTCAAAATATTTCATAACAATTGTGCTCCTAGCCTTTCTGGCCCTCGAGAATAACAGTATCTGCAGTCGAATACAAGCCAAATCATATTCAAGTGACGAAACAGACGTAATCGGCCATTATATGCGGCAACATCCACAACAGTCCCACAATCATTATCACAGCAAACATCACAGTAAACGTTCATTTCGACCGCATCATCGAGCGCAGCAACAGCCGCCGCAGCAACAATTTGTTGCCAGCGGTGAAACGTCATTAAACCAAGAAGAAGATGATGCAGTGGCGGCACTACGTCGTTACATACATCTGCAACGGCATTTTCAGCATCAACAAGAACATCAACAGCAACTCGAGCAGCAGCAGCAGCAGCATCATCATGAAGAGCAACAGCAAAAAAGATCACACAAGGCCATTCTTGAAGAAAACCCAAATCTACGAACAATGCCACGTCTGTGGCAACATCTGCAAGCAGAAGAAGAAGAAGACTACGTAGAACGTATGTACGGTGATGAACCGTCATCGTCCACGGTTAATGATGAACCATCTAGAGAAGAAATTGTTCAACTTCCTCCTCCATCCGATTCAATCGAAGATGAAGGATTTTCTGAAACTTATGATATACCAGTGGCCGAAGCTAATAACAACGAGCTCCATATGAGTCCAGATACCAGTATAGAAGCTGATGGTAGTAGTAGTCACCACCATACGGACAGTGCTGCAAAAATGCGTTGCCCCAAATGTGAGAGCAGCCGTAAAGTTGAACACATCAGCGAGGAACAACTCACTCAGCTACGCATTGAGTTTGTGAAACAGCAAATCTTGGAGAAGCTTCGTCTTAAAGAACGTCCCAACGTGTCGGCTGTAGGTCTGCCAAAGCCAATCTATGAGGGTACGACCATCGAAGAGGAAGATGAGAAATCGAAATCAAAAGATCTGGATGATTACTATGCAAGAACGAGTAAGAAATTCATATTTCTGCAGAGAGGTGAGCTTGAAAATAAAACAGAAATATTTTTAACTGTAGTAAATATAGATAGGATTTAGATTAGTAGCTTAGAATTGAATTGAATTGAATGGCACTATTTATAAAGGCTTAGACTTTAGCCATATTTCTATATGTAATGTCTGTGTAATTATTCAGAATATTTCTGGAGTTTTTGAAGCAGTTTTCATCTATCTTTTCTATAGATATGAGGGTTAGATTAGGGTTGGATTAAAGGCCTGGATCCGATTTGTAGTTTGAATTAGCAGACTTTCATTGAATTGTACCTTTTTCATTAGAAATTGTGGACTTTGGAAAGAAAAACTACATTTAAAATAAATAAGTACTTATACTTAGTATTAAATGTTTGAGGTTTGAGGGTTTGACCCTTACCAAAAACTAGTTCAATGAGAATTGAGGCGTTGAGAGCAAAGATGGCCCAAGACACAAAATTCTTAGAATTAAATGGTCTCACTAATACTTGGGTCACTTTTGCGGTCAATGCTTCAGGAAATAAAAAAGGAGAGGGGAGGAGGAGGTACGGAACAAGCAAAAGACAATGTGTTTCGGATTTTTATCTTACATGAGTCTAACAGGTTCTCTTCTGGGGATTTATACCTCTTTAACTTCCGAGGGTTAAGGTTAGGTCCTGTCCAATTTCACCCATACATTCGCTGTACAATTTTTCTTGAATAATCACTGGTTCCTATAAAAATGCTTATTATTCTGTTATGATTGTCAATGCCTGACTATCGGTGGTCAAATTTACCATAATTTAAAACAGGCATCCAACTTTTGTGCAGTAATATCATATCACTATGGTTCAATACTGCAATGCAAGCACTTTATGCCCTAGAGTTCCAGGGCACTTCTACATTATTTATTGAAATACCAACAAATTATCTCAGAATTATAATTTTGAGAGCTGTGGTATAACAATGGACGCTAAGGGCCCATCCTCTATGCGAGTCTGTGGCCGCCACTATAACTTAACCTTAATTTAAAGCATCTATTTTAATCTTACTACCATAGCATGTTACCTATGAGGAAAATTTCTTTCACAAAGAGAAGAGAAGTCATTGAGTGGAAAAGATTCAGAGTTTGGCAAAAGTATTATTGGAGCATATTCCCGCTTCGGATAGTAAGTAGTAAGGTTCAGGGATTATCTCCAGTCGAAACATAAAAACATTATTTATTTGAAATTTGTGCATTAAGGCTGATCAAATTGGTTTGATAAACTGGGCAGAAGTACATATGACAGTTGATTTTGAAAAAGACAACAACAACAAATACCGAACTAGGGAAAAAACAAGAAGCATTTCAATTTAAGATTCAAAACTTGGGAAGCATACATTCAGGGAGTTAAATTCAGCAAACTTAACTCGCTGAAAGTGACTTATTTTCTAATTTATATAGAAGTAAAACCAATAAAATGAAGCAGTCACTAATCAAAATTTGAAATTAGCTGACTTTAGAGTTAAGATTCTAAAACGAGTCATATAAAAGAAGACAGGCAAAAGTTACCCATGTATATGATTTTTGTTCTCAGATTTATTTAATTTTATATCTAGACTGGAAGGAACTCTTAGTATTTTGTAAATATTAACCTTTTCGATTTGTTTTCCAATTTGAAAAATTGTTTTTTTTCCAAAATTTGGTACATCTTACTATATTATGTCTATCTAAGTAGTATATTAAACAGGCTTAATGTTAATGTTAGGTTTGCCATAGAGAGAATAACAACAACAATGTATATGCATAGAACAGACTAATCAGACCAGATCCGTTTCGGAACCAGCCTTGGTTAGTGATAAATACTTAAATCTTTATTAACCCATTTATTTTTCCCTTCTATTCTATTTGGTTCTTCGTTGTTGTTGTTAGAAAAACGTGAATGTCAACGTCTTGGTGTACAGCCGTCGCTATGTTTCTCATTTAAAATCGATGATGCCGATGCTGATGGCTTCGATGTGAATACCGCTGTATTATGGATATTTAAAAATAAACAAAACAGAATAAGGCGTCGTAATAATACAATATCGGATCAGCATTCGATTGTTGTATCTGAAGTACAACAACAACTGGACTCGAAATATTTGCCAATAGTTAAAACGATCGCAATACAATCGGTGGATGTGCAAGGTGAGTTTATAGAATACCATACATATATACATACATACATACATATATATATATATACATACATACATACATACATATATACATACATACATATATACATAATTCAGTAGAATGATGATGATTCATCCCATAAAGTACAGCTTCAATACAATTCCAATTAAATATTCTAAGCTTCATTATTAATTCGATTTTATGTGGCTGGTGAGAAAGGCGGAGGGACAAGACGGCAATGGGGATGGGGTTTTTTCTCTATCTACTAATTTCGCAAAAATAAATTGCACAAGTAAATAAAAACAATCCAAAATCCAGCATCTTGATTCCAATTCTAGACCAGTTCTATACTCGCCGATACTTGCCGAAACTCAGACATGAATGAATGTATTAGTAATTCAGTCCATACTCGTACATACATACCATATACTATTGTAGTAAGTATGTGCGTGTGTATGTATACAGAATATCCGGACGGTATCAATAATTGTCGTGCTTGGACTTTCACCGATTAGAGAAGATTGACCTCAAACTGTCACAGAAATTAATTGGATTGTTTATTTTACACACACAAACACACACACACACACACACACACACACACACACACACATTCTCGTATTTACTCACAGATTTTTATTAATTTTTTATAAATTATTTTTTTTTTTTTTTGTAAGTGATAATGTACCCGCAACATGATCTTTATTGTTGATGTTTTGTTGTAGTTGACAACTGCGTTTTGTTTTAATTAAGTATTTTTTTTTTTCAAATTATACGAGGCTTTGAAAAGATAACAATTTGTTATTCCAATTTAAGTATTTTGGTAAAATATTTCTGTCGAAAAAGTGCAGGGAAATGATCATTTACAAAGCCCGCTTAAGGAGATAGTAAAAAGGCTTCTATTTGTCGCTAAGTTGGCAGCACTCTCCTCCTCTATCCTGAAGTGAGATTTGAACGCGATCTGTTATTTAGTTTGTTTACAGTACACGATTTTGTCAGTCATCATCTCAAGTGTGTTTTGCGAGTTTTTTAAAATGAATAAAAATATCGAACAAAGAATTTATCTCAAAATTTGTATTGCAAATGGAATTTCGTATGCCGAATCGCTGAAAATGTTACAGAAGTCTTACAGTGAATCGATTTATAAAGAAACCACGTGCACATGAGTGGTACTTTACTTACTTTTAATGGCACAACAGCCCATGGAGGGCCTAGGTCGAGTTTTTCGCATCCACTCATGTTGTGCGTGTTATATTTGTACATGAATGGAAGGGGCCTACAGTTTAATGCCGAATCCGAACGGCTAAGTGAAAAGCTTTTCATAGCAATTTTTTCTCTTGTAGGTTTGCCGCCATTGCCTGCCAAGAGGTGGTGCCGTGTAGAAAAATTATTTTTTCTACTTCTTGATTTTGCCTGTGCCGAACCCCGGACACTCTGCGTAGCAGTTCAATGCAGCACCACTACGCCACAGCGACCACATGAGTGGTACAGTGCATTCAAAAGTGTTCGAGATGTGGTGGAAGATTTGCCTCACTCTGATCGGCAATGTAAACCGGTTTTCTGTGATTATCGCAGTGTTGTGCACTCGGAATCCTTGACCGGGAGGTCAAAGACAATCAAGAATAAGAAAAAATTCTGTTTTCTGATTTAACATTCTTCTTTTTTATTAATACATTCAACACACAGGGTGTACCCCCCTATGAAGGCAGAGCATTGTGTTGATTGGAAGGAAGATTGATAGGTGGGAGGAAGAAGGAGAAGAATGAGAGAGGGAATGCAATCATAGGACACCGATCAAGAGTCTTGAAGCAAACGAACGCTTTTTTCTTGTTCATTTAAGCCTTTCAAACGATCTCAATCGCGATTCCATACAACAAGTGGTGAGCAAAGAGCGTAGCGGTCTTCTCTCTTTCAATGTATTGCATATGGTATGCTCAAAACCTAAACCTCAAAACAGGTTATGTTCGCGTGAAAACGCCGTGGCGTATTTGGTAGTGTGCTAGACTGCTACCCAGAGCCCGTGGCACAGTCAAAAATAGGAAAGAATACACAGTTTCCTAAACGGGACCCAACCTCTTGGCAAACCACCAAGAGTAAAAATTGCTTAAGAAAAGCTTTTCACTTCGCCAATAGGATTCGGCATAAAACTGCAGGACCTTTCCATTCATATCTAAATATAACTGGCACAACATGAATGGCAAAGATCAGCCTAGGCCCTCTAAGGGCTGTTGTGCCATTAAAAGAAGAAACGAAGAAGTTGTATGGAGATCCGAGAATTGGTGATGATGATGATGAGAAGGGAAATTTGTATAAAGAGTTACTGAATTATCCACAATACGTCAGGGAGCTTTTAGCTTAGAGAGAAGGTGTTGGATGCTCCTCCCCTTGCACCTCCGCTTCCCATAATATCATCAGTTCTCATGCATGGGAAAATGGGGAAACTGAATAAACTTTATTTCAAAATCATATGCATCATCTGGAACATTTAAATATATACATATATATCTACGAAAATATACCATACCAAATACTTAAGTACTAATCGAATCTTTCCATATTTTTTCCCCCCGTCTCCTCCAATATTTTGCCAGATGAATGGATGAAAATCGATATTGAATGGCCGATAAAACGCTGGTTCGGCAATCATGACCTTAGTCATCTCATACACATCTCCTGTCAATCGTGCGATATTACTAGCATGGAGGAAATGATATCGGTGGATAAGGATTACCGACCGTTCATAATGGTGGATACACAAAATCGTCGACGTGCTTCACGTCAAAAACGTGGCATCAATTGTACGGATGGGGTGACAGAGTGTTGCCGTGAAAAACTCTATATATCATTTGATGATATTGGTTGGGGTGACTGGATCATACAGCCACGTGGCTACGATGCATACTTTTGCAGGGGCTCATGCGGCAGTGTGGCAAGTGTTGCTCAGGCATCATCACATCACAGTACATTTTTACAGGTAAACAATAGCACACGCTTTTATAATTTTCACATTTATCTGTACTAAAGAGCGCTTTTCTTCTTTTTGGTTTGTTCTTTACAGAAAGTAATATCGTCGCAACGCGGAAATGGACGCAAGCCATTAGAATTGATACCGTGCTGTACGGCGAAGCAGTATTCATCGCTACAGCTGGTATTTATGGATAGCAATAATACTGCAACACAGAAAACATTCCCCAATATGGTGGTGGAATCATGCGGCTGCCGATAGTTTTAATATTCTACACGCCCACTCACAGCGCCCACTCCACATTCATTATACTAAATCCTAGCAGAACAAACAAACAAAAGGAACTACTATTTATATTTATTATGTTTTTGTCGTAATAATCGTAACATAAGTATTTTTATTGTTCATTTGCTACTTACTACAAATTGTCTCAAATTCAAATCATGTTTTTCGTATAGTTTAATAGTTACTTGCAACAAGCTCTTTCCAATTCATCCATTCATTAAATTCGAATTTATTATTGCTGCTGCATTTGCTACATTGCTAAATGAAATAGTGTATTTTCTTGATAGTGTTTTTTTTTAAACATAATTTACCCACTTCGCTGCCATTATTATTAGTTTTAAGAACAGAACAGAAAAATGTTTCAGTACTTAAGTTCTCGAAGAGATACCTACAATGTTTAGTTACTATTAAGTGTTTTTTTTTTGTTTATTTTTTGTTTTTCGTTTTTGTAAATTATCATTTAAGTAGTGTGATATTTTTTAATTTAAACATCTAGTTAAATTTTTTTTTTAGCTTAACGCTTCGGTATTCTAAAAAGTCTTTAAAAATTTTTATGTAGTGTTCTTCAGCAGAGGAATAACAGCGTTCGATTTGCTTTGTTAAGCTAGCTCGCTTATTTTGAAAATAATGACAAACAATTGTACAATAAGCGAACTCGCTTGATTTCTTGTTTGTTTTTTTTTTTGTTTTACTTTTAAATTATTTTTTTAATTAGTTATTATACATATAATTTTTTTTTTAAATTATTATTTATTATTGCTTTAGAAAACTTTTGTGAAACCTAACATTACATAGGATCTTTATTGAAAAGAATTAAATAAAATCAAAAATCAAAAAGCAAAATATGGAAATTTTGTAAAAATAATTTGGTTTTTTTGTCATTCTTGTGAAATATTTTGTTCCAATGAAATTATAATTCAAAGTGATAATTTAGATGCTACTGTGCTACCTACGACCAGTGAATCTGAAGAAATTAAGGATAAATCTGGGCATTGCTTAACTAATACTGAAGAGGAACTTGAAGTATTTTACAATAATATTAAAGTGGCACTTCTTGACTCAGAAATCTGCAAGGATAAAGATATCAGCAGCTACATCAAATGAAAGAGAGGATATGGTATCAGCTTGTTAACACTGATCAATAAAACAAAAAAAATATTTGATATTCATTCAAATTTATTGTATCGGCTTCAAGTTATACCCTGTTCCGAAATAATACCTACACTTATACTTTACTTTTACTTTTAATGGCACAACAGCCCATGGAGGGCCTAGGCCGAGCTTTTCGCATCCACTCATGTTGTGCGTGTCATATTTGTACATGAATGGAAGAGACCTACAGTTTAAAGCCGAATCCGAACCTACACTTATGCCAACGAATAATTGAATCATCACAACATTTTTCAAACGAATTTTCCTGAATCGACTGGAATTCTCTTTTATGTCTATTATCGACTGAAAGCGGAAAACGGATGCCTCGAAGTGGTAATTAAAGTTTTGGAGTCATATCAGTTGAATTTGATATGTTGTTCGACGGTATTTGATGAGTTTTGAGCTAGAAATTCGTTCAAAATAATAGCCTTGTCGTGGTACAACATCCATGAGTTTTCCTACCACAAACTTGGCCGTAATGGTACGAATTTATTCTTTAGACACAGAAAGTTCAGCGGCTATCTCTTTCAAACTTAAATGACAATCGCCTATCACCATTTCCTTCACTTTATTGATGTTAACTTCAGTTGAGAACGTTGATGGCCGACTGACTAGAGCGAGGAATATCTTTCACCACATGTCGACCGACTGTAGGTCCCTTCCATTCATGTACAAAAATAACACGCACAACATGAGTGGATGCGAAAAGCTCGGCCTAGGCCCTCCATGGGCTGTTGTGCCATTAAAAGTAAGTAAAGTACATGTCGACCGCTTTTGAATGCACTGTACCAACATTCATATGACCATGGTTTCTGGATAAAGTCGATTCACTGTAAGCTTTCTGTAACATTTTCAGCAATTTGGCATTCCATTTGCAATACAAAATTTGAGACAAATTCTTTGTTCGATATTTTTAGGCATTGCAAAAAAATGACAAAATCGAGCAATATAAGTATGTAAACAAACTAAGTGACAGATTGCGCCAGCTTTGCCAGATTTACGATTTAAGCGTAATTTGGACGATTTTTGGGACTCATGGCGATTTTAAGCGGCAAATAACGTTTTCTTTTTCTCTTGTGCGAGAAATTGCCATTTTGTACCATGCTGAAATGGCACCACTAATATGACGTCGATAATTTGTGCATTTTATCGGGTTATCTGTGATATTATTTTATCAAACCAATACTGAAGCGTACGAAAGCTTTCTTGCACGACTTCGAAGCTGATGCTTCCAATTCTTCATGCTCTTTATAGAGAAATTATTAATATTGCTCATAAGTTTTGCTTTTGATTGATTTTGATTTATCTCCTTCCATTTCTCGGGCATCCTGGTGGCATCGCGCATAGCATTTAGCTCTTCGGTCAGCTTTGCCTGCAACACGTCCACTAGTTTCGGCTTAGTGGCACGATTTTCTCCTGCTACGATTTCCGGGTAGTTCTTTATGAACGCAATGTAATGACGCAGTTGCTTCTGCCAGATGCGTTCGTATTTTGATTCGCTGATTCGATAAAATATGAATTTATTAAAATATTTTTGACAAAAACAATTTATTTTTACTTTCTTTTTCTTACTTGCAAACCTTTTTTAAATTCTCAGCGTTGCCAATCATTGAAAACTGTCAGAAAAAATAAGCTTTAAGAAAGTGTTCAGAAAGCTTTTTAATATCAATTCAGAAGTAGTTTTGGGGTGACAACAAATCATTGACATCAAACCTGACAAAATAGTTCTTACAAAATGTTTTTAAACTTATTACTAGAATTGATTAGATTGAAAATCTCGCGAAAAGATGCGAAAAGCTTGGCCTAGACCCCCCATGGGCTGTTGTGCCATTAAAAGTAAAGTAAGATTAGATTGATAATCCTAGGAAATACTGATGAGGTTTTACGAACTTCTGGCATTTTCCTACTTCGATCGATAGCATTCATTCCTCTGTTCTAACTGTAACACACAATCGCTCTAGTTGCATTGCTAGTCTAATCTGCGACTGCAAGTGGCACTCATTAACTAGATTTCACTGTGATTGCATTCCCTCTCTCATTCTCTCTCCTCCTTCTTCACACCTATCAATCTTCCTTCAAATCAACACAATGCTCTGCATTCATAAGGGTACACCCTGTGTGTTGACTGTTATATATAAAAAATAAAGTTGTCTAAAAGAAACAATGTTTTTTTTTTTTAATTTTGTAATACTTTTGTTTTTTTCTTATTTTTTATTTTTAATAATTCATCTTCATTTCCTTTCATATGAGCTTCACAGGTGTTCTGTCCTTCTTAAATTTATAATAATATACGTTAAGTACAATTTTTTTTTATTATTTTTAATTATTAGTTATTATTATGTTTCGTAATTGTAGTTTTGTTTTTAATTAGTAAGGTAATGAATTTAATATAAATATTATTATTTTTTTTTGTTTTCTTAATAATTAAATTGAATTATTTTTAATTATGGTTTTTTTTTCTTTAATTTTTTCAGTTTTTATTTATTTTTGTTTTTTTCATTTATTTAATTAAACTATTTAGGTGAAATTCTTTTTGTTTCGTATGTTTTCCTTTTGTTGGTGTATGAGTTTATTAGTTGTTGTTGTTGTTGGTTTTGTGTGTGGCTATGTTTGTATAATTTTTTGTATAATACAATTCGTGACTTGACTTTTTAGTATGTGCTTTTCCTGGTTAATGTTTGCTGCTGCTGCCATTTTCAGTTTCTGGCCTGTGTGTGTGAGTGTATTTTTTGTTAGCGTGGCTGTATTGGTTTTTTATGTATGTATGTATGTATGTATGTATGTATGTATCTATCGGTATGTATGTATATTTGTAGGTAATTGATTTATATATAGTACATATGTATGCAATTTTCATGAAAAGTGGCAAATTTAAATGTTCAACTTTGTTTTTGGTTTTTGGTTTTTCTTTTATTTTATTTTTGATTCGTTAATGCATTTTAATTATACATATTTTTTCCTTCTAATAACAATAACAAAATATTATTTAAAAAAAAAAAATTTATTTGTTTTTCGTATCAATTTTAAATTTATATTATTAATAATTTTATTTATTTAGTATTGGGGGAGAAGGGTAGGTAATTGGTTAGGTAATTAATCAGTTTCCTAAATTTCTTTTTTTCGTTTGTATTCATTTACTATTTTTACATATTTTATAGCTGGGATTCCAATTTTATTACGTCGATTTACGTTTCCTTTTTCATTTTGGTCTTCAATAATTCATTTTGCTATATAAATTATATATCCAAAATTTTCTAACAATTTTAGTGTTTTTCCTAGTTGCATTTTCTAAATTAATTATTTAGTGATATTTTGTTTTTGTTTTTTTTTTGGTTTTTTGTTTGCTGTTGCCAAATTTGTGTGGATTAGTGTCTTCCAATTTTTTTTGTTTTTTTTTTGTTTTGATGATTTTGCTGTCTGGACATTTACTGCAAGTTATAGTTACAATTTGTTTTTATATGCCTTACTTGAGTTTAATATTATGTAAATAAAGCGAGAAAAAAAAGATTTATTGTGTGCGTTAGACCAATTCGTTTAACGTATGCTGAATGAAATCTGCACAAATTTTGCAACGCTGGGCAAAAAAAATTTTACTTCGTTTTTACATTTTAACCGTTATTGGTGAATTAGTACATTTGCACTTTGTTAATTGAATTGATTTTTGTGTTGATTGGAAACAAGTTAGCTAAAATATGTTGAAAAAGGGCTTCCCACGTCGAAAAAGTGTTTGAAAATTTGTTGACTCTCATCCGCAATGGCCAAAACCAAGTGTCGTTTCTCATATTTCAGTGAACAGAGAGAGAAAGCCGGAGAACTGTTTATACATAATATACTGGGCAAGGTAAGAGTTTAAAAACTGCCGAAAGAAAAACAGCCTCCGGAAAGTCTTGCGGTTTAAGACGGACTCAAGCTAAAGATCGCAAAATGGCAAAATCCTACAGGCGGCTGCTCGTTCCAAAAGTTCCAGTGCGACGGAAAAATGATGAAAAAGTGTCTCCAGTTAATGGGGATGCAGAAAGAAACAAAAACAAAGTAACAGAAAATCAGCTGTCTCAGAAGCCTTCAAAGAGACCGACTGAACAGTTTGGTTAAAAGTACATTCTTCGCAAAGAACGACGCGACGGTGTTTGTGTTATGGACCCCGGAGACGTATTTTACGTTAGACAGCAACGAATAAGGTGAGTTTTTTTTTTTTTTGACGGCTATAAGGCTTTTGTTGACAAAATTAAATATGTGGAGTACACAAAATGCACTAAAAAAGTTTTGTTTTCGTTGGCAATCAGTCCGTTTTAGTGTGTTCTTTGAATCCGGTTTGGCTGTCAATCCTGGTCGATGTATAAATCACTGTTTGCCAAAAGTGAAAGAATATCTTAAAAGTAAGCATCGGGGCTTAAATGTGATCTTTTGACTCCTTTGGAGTTAGCATTAAGCCACTACGTCAAGAACACTTTAGATGCCATTAATACGTTGCAGATACCCTATATGTCAGAGAGACGGAAAATCCTCCCAATATCCCTAATTACGTCCGATTGAAGATTTTTGGGGCCAATTTGAAAAGAAATACGCAAATAATTTTCAATAAAAAATATTAAAAATTTAATCAAAGTAGGAACGAGCTCCACAAAATGACAACATCGATTTACACAACAGCTATGGATAAAATATCTCAAAACTGCCATAAAGCCGCTTTGGCTCGGATAGGACCGAATTTTTTCTTACAATTTCTTCTTTTAATGGCCCAACAAACCCATGGAGGGTCTTGGCGGAGCTTTTCGCATCTATTCATGTCGTGCATGTTAGATTTGTACAAGAATAGAGGGGACCTACAGTTTTATGCCAAATCCGAACGCGAAGTGTAGTGCTTTTCATAGGCAACTTTTACTTTCGAAGTTTTGCTATTGCCTGCCAAGAGGTAGGGTGCCGTGTAGAAAATTTTTTTTTCTACTTTTTGCTATTGCCGGTACCGAGATTTGAACCGCGGACACCACCATTACGCCACAGCTTCCAACATACACTACCCATGTGCACTGGCGAATCCAGGTTTGAAGTTTTTATGGGCGATACCTGAGTCAATGTGCTGCGTAGAAAATGTGAATAGTTTCATAATAATACTTAGCATAATTAAGAAAGTCAATAAACCAACTTGTGTCTGGTTATGTACATGCAAAAGGCGTAGATAATATTCATTACGTAGATGGAATTGTCAACTCGGAAAAATACATAAACATTTGGAAAAATGATTTAATCCCATCCCAGTTCTAAGACTACAACCAATTTGTGGTGAATATATTTTTCAACAGGATGTATACCATCGTGTCCATACATTATGAAAATCCAAAGGCATATCTGAGCAAAAAAAATGTATACCGATCTTGTTTTGCAGCGGCCAGCAGCCAGCAGCCCTGATCGAGCTCCAATCGAGTCAATATGGCATTTGATGAAATCCAAATTGAGAAAAACACCAGCTAGAACCGTTTAAAGTATTCAAACAAATTTACAAAAGATCTGGGAGGCTATTTTTGGCAGTCGTCTAAATAATTAGTAGAAACGTTGCCATAACGATTGAAAGATCTCATTCCGGCGACGTTGGTGACGTTACTCGCTGTTAAATTTCAGTAAATTATTCAAACCTTTGTATAAATGTTCACATCACAATAAGTACGAAAACGTTAATAGTATTGGCAACTGTTCACCGCCTTTGGCGCTAGATAGTCGGTCATTGATAAAACTAAAGTTCATTGTGGTAAAGGCATAACACTTGCCACAATTGCTGTCTACTTCTTTATCGGTGTGCATTACCGCTCTCATTCTCTCTCCTTCTTCTTCCCACCTATCAATCTTTCTGCCAATCTACACAATGCTCTGTATTCATAGAAGTACACCGATTGTTTAAACTTCGTGCAGATTTCATACCGCATACGTTATTGTGATTTCAAATCACGAGAAACAAAATTAACCAATATTTTTTTTTTTTATACTGGTTTACTATTTTGATTACGATTTTTTTTTAAATGTCTCTTTTAAAATTTGCATTTCCGTATTCAATTTCAATCAACAATTAAAAAATAAAAACCAAAACAATAAAAAAAAATTACTTTTTTTCAAATTTTTTAAATTTTAATTTTAAAAAAATTTTGTATTAATTTTTTTAATTTTGGACAAACTTTTAAGCATGCAATTTTTATTTTAGTGCGTGTAGTGAGTTAGTTTAATTTTCTTTATGTATAACTTTTTGTTTTTCTTTTTGGAAAAAAAGAACATTTATCAAAAGTTCAAAAAATGCACGTGAGCATGTGATAAAAGTGGAAAACATTTTTTTTGTAAATATTTAGGAAAATTTGAATAGTTTAATTTCATTCATTTTTTGGGAATTTTTTTTTTGTGTGTATTTATTTTGAAATTTATTTATTTGTTTATTTATTTTTTGTTTATTTATTTTTTAATTTGTTTTTTTTTTTTTGAAACGTGAACTAGCTAATATTTGTTGGTATGCATGTATTTTATTTAGTTATGCGAAAATGTGTTATGATTTTAATTTATTTAGTTTTTATATATACGAGTACTGTGTTTTTAGATAAATCTAATTTTTTCTTTTTTCCTTTCTGAGTATGAAATTTGTAGGTAGGTATGATGATTTTATTTAGAAAGTTTAATTCAACAGGAATTTTTACTATTTTTTGTTTGTTTTGTTTTAGTTATGTGTTTTAATTATTTATGAGTTTTAATTCTTTTTCCATTCATATTATATACAGCATTAAATAATAACAGCGCGTAGGTTAAGGTTGATTGTGAGAGGAAAAAAAATAAAGTTATTGGAAAAAATGTTATAGAATTTGAAAAGTACATTTTTGAATCATTTGCATTATTGTGAGTGTGTGTGAGTTTTTTATTTCTTATGATAATCTTTTGAACTGGCATACATTTATTAAATAAAAATAATGCATTGACATTAGTTCTTCAGTTCTTCATTCAACTTAAATATGCATTCTCCACCCAACTCATAGTTCACGTAGGCAGATTTATTTATTAGTTAACTTGAATTCTTCCGAAAATGTTCACTGAAGAAGCATGATTTTTCTTTATATTGTGCACTGAAGGCTGCGCCGCCTTTAGCATCAAAACATAAAAATAAATGACTGCTCCCTATGTCATTAGGTTCGAAGTATTGGTCTAACTATGGCGCTTTAATCATCTGGAATTCGTTCGTAAAGGTTCTCTAAACTGGGATCACCAGAAATAAGGTAATAAACATGGCTAGACACTGCTAGTTGAAATGCTTGCTCTTAAATATTTAAAAATTTATGTAAAATAAAATAGAATTAAATAGAATAGAAAACGAATGGAGAAGTAAGGTATTTGAAAACTGAGAAAATAGATAGACCATTTTTTACTTTTAATGGCACAACAGCCCATGGAGGACCTAGGCCGAGCTTGTCGCATCAACTCCTGTTGTGCGTGTTATATTTGTACACAAATGGAAGGAACCTACAGTTTTATGCCGAATCCGAACGGCGAAATGAAAAGCTTTTCATAGCAATTTTTACTCTTGTAGGTTTGCCATTGCGTCCCAAGAGGTGGTGCCGTGTAGAAAAAATTATTTTTTCTACTTTTTGATTTTGCCTGTGCCGAGATTCGAACCCCGGATACTCTGCGTAGCAGTCCAACGCACTACCACCACGCCACAGCGACCACTAATAGATAAACCATACCTGAACTAAATATCTATGTATAAATTTATACTATTAATTTGCAACTCTGTTATTTTCCTTGATTGACTACCTTATTGGGGTTTGCACGCGGCGTAATCGCGGCCAACTTACCAGAGTACATCCATTTGAAGTTTTTATTGTTTAGTATTCTCATGTTCAACCAACAAAGTCAATTCTATGAATTTTGCGTTCATCTTTGAATTTAACATTAAATACATCAGAAGTTATTAGGTAATTTGAACTACTTAATTTATTTTCTATTTTTACAATACCTACTCTAAGTGAAATGCTCGGCCTCGGTCCTCCATGAGCTGTTGTGCTATTAAAGGAAGAAGAAGAAGCCTGGTTACCAGCTCTTACACTACAACTGACAAGTTAAATTACAATGGAATTGTTAGTCTCATATAAGAGAAAAAAACCATACTGAGAATTCTAGAAATAGCCTAGTCCTCTTCCAGTAATAGTTCAATGATATTATATTAGTTTTCCAGAATTATTAAGGAGAGTAGGAACAACATTTTAAAACCTAAATAGAGAACTAGAATATTCATGCCTATTAATGCCAGAATGAGCAGTATATTTATACTCGTATACTTGTATTCGCAAAAATTCAATTAACCCCGAGATGCCGATTTGATTCTATAGAAATTCTGTAGAGAACATTGAATATTTTATACAGCGTCAGTCGTAAAGAAATAGGATAAACTTTCTTCTGTAAAGGGCTTTTGCAGATTGTGGAGCATGCTCGAGCATCTGCCTTTATAATCTACGTTAACTTGTTATGGTACTTAGTTAGCATTCGTCTTTCTCTTACTGCCTCTGAAATATTTTCAATTAGACTTAAGTTATAGGGTGGTTGGTTGGTGAGTGAGTTTTAGGAGGGAGGGAGGTGGGAATTACTATTCTTAGCTGGGAGAACTAGATTATTAATGCCCATCTTAGTAAGACTAAGTAGTCTACATTCATGAATTCGATTTAGCCAGAGGGCTGACGATGCTTTTAGGGAAATTTATGTGCTAAGCTCTACACGGTTCTTGAGGGCGTGGATTCAATCACCACAATAAATCGATTCTCGGGAGGTGGGTGAGAATTACCACTCATAGCGGGAGAAGTAGAATATTAATGCCCAACTTAGCAAGAATGAGTATCCTACATTCATGAATTATGTATATGTAGTCAGAGAACTGCCGCTATTAGAAAATGTATGTGCTCAGCTCTTAAGGGCTTTTTCGATTGTTGGGATGAATTTGGATAATTTTACAAAAAATTATTTATGTTGAATATCAATAATGACAGATAGATCTTTTGCTAATACATAAGTTTATGTTTTAATACCATTTGAATTTTACCATATTTGTCAAAGAGTTACATTCTATAAAAAAGAGCATTAGCAAAAAGCACGATTTTCAAAAAGCAAAAATCGTTCGTAATTATTTATAAAAATTGTTTTTATAGTGTGGGTGTGTGTTTGTGTTGCGTGTGTTTAATATTTATAGCATTATTTATATATATATATATATATTTTTTTTTTTGCTGCTGTGTTTTTATACATACATACATATATAATCAGTTTTTGTTTGTTTGTTTGCTTTATTTATTAATATAAATTTCTTAACAAGTAAAATTTTGAGTGAAGTTGTGTTTTTTTTTTTTTTTTTTATTTCAGCTTGGTTTTTTCTTAAATTTTTTTTTTTTTATATGTTTGATTGATTTTGAAAAATTAAAAAATAATCATTTTTGGTTGTTTTTCTTTTGTTGGCTGTTGTAAATTTTGATGTAAAAAAGGGAATACGAGTAAATGCATTTTTAGAAAAATGCCGCTTCACATTTTATTTTTATGATCTCTCAATTTTTACTAATATAATTTATGTATTTATGTATGTATGTATGTATGTATGTAGTAGTGGTAGTAAATTCTGGTATGTATGTAAGTTTTTTGTTTTGATAGCAGCAACATACATATATGTTATATGTATGTATGTATATACGAATACCATTAAAGTCTAGATAATAAATACTTACATGTATGCAGATGTGTATGTATGTATATGTATGTATGTATGTTTGTATATATGAAACTTAAAGTACGTATGTATGAGCGACAGTAAAGAGTTGATAGACAATTGAATGAATGCTATTTTTTTATTCTATATAGAAGTTTTTTGTTTTCTTCAATATTTCCTTTTACATAGTATATGTGAAAAAAGAAGAAATCTATTGATTCTGAAAATATCCATCAAATGATATTCGAAAAACTTGTCAAAAATCTTAGTTCTTTGTTTCATTTAATCGTATTTCATTTATCTTATTATAGAGAGTTTAGGTTTTATTTATTAATTTTTTTTTTTGTGGTTTATTTTTTACTTTTGTCTTTTTTTTTCTGTGTTGTTGTTTATTTTTACCAGGTATACCATATAAGAATTGCAAATCCTATTTTCTTTGAAATTGATAATTGATGTTCTTTATAATAACAATTAAAAAATGCCTCCTCATTCACAAATACATACATACAAAACCTTTGCAAATCGTTCAAACAAGTTTCAAACACACACGCACACAGTCATGCACACAACACACACTGACAAGCATCAACATGATCATGTTCAATCATCATCGTTTATTGGCAATTAATTGTCATCATTTGCATCATCAATCAAATCATGCACCTAATCCTCATCATCATCATTATCATCAGCATCTTGATCTTTTATCATAAAAAATATTTAACAAACATTTGTAACATTACTTACAATTCAATACATACAATTTCAACTTGTTTTTGTTTTATGTTTTATGTTTTGTATTATTTAAATATTTGTAATAATATTATAATAATGTAAAAAATAACATACACTTGCAGAAATTTTATATAGACATGAACAAACACACACACACACACACACACAAACGCTCACACAAATGTAGCATTTCGGATGCCAAGGATTAATCAGGAAAATGGAAAGGGATCGTTCCATAAGAAGCATGTGCATCATGAATATGTCTTAAAAACAAACTCATCAACCTGAAATTTGCTTATTCTTATTAATTTGTTTTTACTATTAGCTCGTGGTCGGTACTTGTAAGAATTAAGTTCTAGAGATTTCGGAAAGGATTTAAGTAATATTATTTTCAGCCATGAACAAAAGTATTGAGCTATTTTGAGAAGATGAAATTTGTTATACTCAAATCTCCACTCATCATCTTAGTTACCACATCTCTCTCCTCTCCCCTCATCCCTTACCCTCTTCCGCACTCAGTCTCTCCTTGATGAGGAGGTTTCAGGTATTAGGATTTGAGAGGGGGCTAATTATTTTCAGCCAAGAGCAAAATTATTGAGCTCCTGTGAGCTATTTTGAGAAGAGGGAATTTTGTATACTCAAATCTCTAGTCATCATCTTAGTTATCAAATCTCTCACCTCATCTCTCAACTCATCTCTCACCCTCTTCCGCATTCAGTCTCCACTGGATCAAGAGGTATTAGATAAGTGAAACTTATTCTTCTTTTATTGACCCAAATTGACCCATGGAGGGCCTAGGCCGAGCTTTTCGCATCCTTACTGACTTATGCCCAACGATGCCCAGCCATGTATAGTCAGGGCTTGTATGAAGTTTGCCAATTCTCATCTATGCTTCGTTCAGGTCTATGGAACCTACGTTCCAGGTGATATTTATTTTAAATTGTTGCCCCGGTTTGATAAAATCTCCTCTCCCTAGCATCAAGAACTTAAAGTAAACTGAATCATTTAAGTCCTATTTTATGTATTATTTCACGTTGGATGGGGAGAAAAGAGAGATCTGTAGTGAGTGTGTGAGGGCAAAGAGCATAAATTCAATCTACCAGTGTGAGTATTTATTTAAAAAAAAAATGACTAATAGTGCTTGCTTTAAATGATTTTCAATTCCTATCTGAGTATGAGATTATTGAATTTTGGAGATGCCAAAAATACGAAATAATAAAAAATAAAAATTCAAAAATTTTGTCAGAGAATAAACGCAAATTAAAACTATAAAATCTTATTTTTGAACCAAGCTGGGTACTTTATTTTGAAGGTTCATCAATGCCATTTATGTATGGAAAATGATATCACTCAAATGTTCACCACGGCTAGTTTTACATACGTCGATTCGATGGTAAAAATTTTTGATGATATCTTCCAATAGGGACGTTTTTATGGCATTTATCTCGGTACTGATGTTGTTTTTTACGTCCTGAATATTGGCTGGCTTATCTACGTAGACTTTGCCTTTCAAAAATCCCCAGGCCAATTCACATTTCCTCTACGCGAAATTAAGCGATTTCCGAAAAAAAACCTTGCAATTTGTCGAAGTGCGCGAAACGTGTTTTTTATTTTTTCATAATTTTTGAAGTGTTCTTTAATAACTTTAATGCGGTCTTCAATCGAATACGACAAACATTCAACTAACAAAATGACATAAAGATGACAGAAAACAAACATGGCGTCCCTGTCAAATTGATGTTTACTTTCTTGCGCCTCATTTGGTTAACCCATTATAATAAGTATATGCCCTTTACCCGTAAATGGAAAAGAACTGGGTGTTTACAAGGGAAGACGAATACGAATACTAAGGAGACTGATTGACCAAATGAGTCTGATAAATCGTAAAAAGAAATAAAAGCAATGAGAAATAATCAACTGGGATGTGTATGTAAAAGTAAGAGTAGAAGGTAGAAAAATAAGAAATCTTACAAATTTTATAGCATGATATATAAAATGTAAGAATATCGCATACTTATTGAATATTGCAACTAAACTTCAACGAATCTCAACGAAACACGTCTTCAATGATTTACTTGTGGGTAGGATACCATTTGCTAACCTTGTGAGTGGAATAAATGCTGGGGAGGTGACAAAGGGTAAGGGGTAAGGGCAAGGGTTACTCCACCATTCTTAAATAATTTTTATTTAGAAACTTTATCTTATTGCTCGAAATTTCAAGAGCCGAGTTTTTTTTTAACAAAACAATCACCTTAAGATCGGGGGGTCCCTTGAGTGGGAGTGTGTGTTCATGTATGTAACTATATGATTTCATGCTTTTACTATTACTTAAATGCACTTTAAGCTTTTCTTGCTCTGCTTTACATTTACAAACAAATTTTAAATTATTAACAATTATACTTTTTTACTTTATGGTACTTTGTTTATGATTTTTTTTTTTTTTTTTTTTTTTACTTTTCTAATTTCTTTATGTTTTTAATCTTAAACATTTACATTACAATTTTCCTTTTGTGTTTTTGTTTTGCAATTAATTTAACTGTATGTATGTATGTAATTAGGTTGTAATTCGTTTATAGTGTTTTGTGGTGATTAATGATTTGTGGTGTGTGTGTGTATTTTTAAATTATTTGTAATTAATTTTTAATCAATATAGTTGTTTTGTGTAATAATTAAATTTAAGTTTTTTGTGTTTTTTTCATTTTTGCATTTTTAGTATTAATTAATGGAAGACATTCTTTTATACAAGTTTAAGACACAGAAAATGTTTGTGGTATTTTTTCTTTTCATTTGGAATTTTTTTTTTCATGCAATAATAATGCAAACAGTTTGTTGTTTTTTTTTCTTCTTTTCTTATTTAAATAGTAAGTAATATGTTTAGAAATTATAAAAAAAAAAACTAAAAATTAATTATATATTAAATAATTTTTTTTTTTTTGTTTAATTTCAAGTATACAATACAAAAAGGATATGTTGTTGTTTTGTTGTTGTAATATGTCGAAATTTATGTATGCAAAAAACTCCTACGTATGCAATACCAAATCGTAAATGATCAGATTTTCCTTGCAACTGATGTTTTTGATTCGCTTGCTGCTTGACTGTGTTTTGTTTGAAAATGAATTTGGTTTTAAAAGGTAATTTTTGTTTTTGTTTTTTTTTCTTTCATTTAGTTTGCCAATTTCTTGCTTATATTGGTTTTTTTGAATTTTATTTTCTTTTTATGATAAATTTTTGTGAAATGTTTGGTATGCATTTTTTTTGTTTTTTATTGCTTAAAATTACTATTTTCATTTAAATTTTTCTTTTGTTTGTTTTTATTTTGTATTAATATTTCCTTTTTGTTTTTATTAGTTAATATTTGGAGTAGTTTTTTTTTTTTTTTGTTTGTTTTAGTATCGTGTATATATATTTTTATATAAAATAAATCTTTTTATTATTTCATTTTCTTTTTATTATTCAAACAAAACATTTTATTTTATTTTCATTTTTATTTATTATTTTCGTTCATTCATTGTTTTTAGTTTGTTTGTTGTGTTTTATTGCTATTCCAATTACATTTTCAATATTTTCTTTTGCATTCAAATTTTATTCGTCGTTTCAGTTTTGTTCAGTTTGTTTGTTGTTGGTTTTAAATTTCTTTATTTTAAATAATATTTCTTAATTTTTTTCTTTGTTGTTGGTTTTTTGTTTTTTTTTGTTTTTGCTGATATGAATTTCAGTAGTTTTAGTAAGTCTTTGTTTTTATTATTACAATAAAATCTTTTATTTTCGTATTGAAATTAGTTAAAAAAAAAAAAAAAAATTGGTTACTTCTACAATTTTTTTTATCTTAATTAGCATTTGATAACAAAATTCTGATAATTGTGCGCTTAAAGACAGTGCAAAGAAATTTGTAGAATATTTTTGTTATTCTTTTTTTTTTTTTGGAAAGGAAATATTATTGTAAACAGTTTGATGTGAATTGCATTGACTACAGTGAAAAGGAGCGGAGCAAGGGTTAAAACAAACAAATTGTTGGGTTATGTTTTTTTCTAACTTTTGTTGGGCTTAGAAGCTTAAGGATTTGCTATTAAAGTTACACGTGAAATTTGTCTTCTAAGTTTATATCTGTAGATTATGGGTTCTATCTTGGTGGGGTTTACACTGGGAGGCTGCATCTAAAAGCTTCTTGGTTTACTGATTTTCTAACTAGAAACAACCACAAGATGAATCTCATCGAAGATTAAGTGATGGGTATAGAAAAGGCGTGATTCACAGATGTTCTCATTCGCGCTAACCTACTTTCAAGAAAATGCTCACATTGGTGAATGACGGATTTATGAGGAATATCTAAGTTTTTGTTAAGCAAACCTATTCCGGAATGAAGCTTGTGAGGCTAATCGAAAGTCTACTTGAGACCCTTATTGATAACTTATAGGTTTTTGATATGATGAATTAATTTCTGATAATATTTATTTTTGTTCTAAAAATTATTTAACGTTTTAATCTTGCATTGATATTAATTTTAAAAGAATTTTTCATAAACTGATAAATTTCAATGGCGAATATCTCAAAACACAAGGTTCCTCTCGTATTCAGTTCTCAGGATAAGGTTATAGAGACTATAAAACAGTAAGTTTCCTTAGAATCACCGGGTTGAAAACCTGTCAGAATTCTTCTTTTCTTCAACTGTACCAATTTTTTAAGCTTATGATCGTGATTCTTTATGCAATTTCTAGATTAAAGTCTCTAAGGCTTTAAAGTGTTATCATGAAGGCTCTGTGCCTGATTTATATTCAGTGTTTACGTGTATGATCTTTCATAATTTGTGTTCCCTTCCTTCTATAAGTCTCTGTTTCATGGAAATATTTGGGTAGATTCTCTTTCTCTGATTCATATTTCCTTCGAAATTTTGTATAGCTTGTCTTACTAGTTTCAAAATATAGATATTTATGTAGACTGTAAACCCGAAAGCTTTTCTCTGACTTGGTCTTACTATCTGGCGGATTAGTTCAAAATCTTATCTGACTGACTTTGATAGATTTAAAATATATGATCGTAATTCTTTCGGCAATCTTAAGAATAAATGCTCTAACATAGAAAGTTTTTTTTGTTCCTGAAGCCACTTAGGCTATGGGACTTAGTCTTTTTCTATTCACATTTTCTATTTTCATATTCACATCAATAAGTTTTTGGTATGAAAATCTCGGAGACTTGCACTCACTATCCTGCGTATTAAGACTAAAATCCATCAGCATGACGATAACGTATTTAAAAACTTATTCCAGCAATCATGTTTGCTCAGAATTGTTTCGCTAGTTCTCAGAATTAAACGCAAACTGATTCTTGTTTTCCTCAGAATCATTGATTTGAAAACCTGCCCAGTTTTAAAAGTGCTGAACGTTTTTTCGTGATTCGTATGTTCTCTTTTGTAAGTATGACAGATTTATTCAATCTTTTTGCCGAATAAGCAAATTTTTCTATTTGGTCTAACTGATTTTTCTCGTATTCTTTAATGGCACAACAGCCCTTGGTGAACCTAGGCTTAGGGTTTTTGTATCCATTAATTCTGTACGATTGTAATTTTTACACGAATGATATGGACTTACAGTTTTATTTCGATTTCAAACATCAATGTGACTGTTTGACTTTTATGTGCTCTAAAAATGTAACCGCATTTACGACCGTTTCAAGTTTTCAAAAATTAGCTACAGGGCTGAAAAGTTAATGTATTCTCCTTACAAGGTTTCAGTATGAAAATCCATTCGATTCCAGTTGTTGCTTTCTATCGCACTAACCCATAAAATTCACATTCGGGCTTTAACTTGCTTCAAATATTTACCAGAATTCATTTTCCACTACACAGAGCAAACTCAGTGATTCAGCTGACAGGTCGACACGTTTATACAAAAAGACTTCACTAACTATGAATTTTCTTCAGTTTTGACCTCACTCTTTGGTAAATTTGTCTTTAGCTTCATGTATATGAAATCATTTTATGACCGTTTCAGTTATTGTTTTTTTTTTACTTATTTTTAATGAGTTTAAAATAAATAATTGCTACTATTTCTTTATTGTTCAGAATATATAAAGCTAGTTAGGGTATTTGGTGCGTTGTGCCAGTAAAAGGAAGAAGAAAGTTAAGCTATAAAACATTTTTATATTCCACCCTTTCCAATTCCTTGGTTAGAAAATCCCATTACTTTGCGTCACTTTCTGTCGAATGAAGTCACGAATTAATTTGCCTGAGAATAATTTGTTCGAAATAAGGATAAGTAAATCTTCTAACTTTTAGTATCCTAATCTTATTTTTGATCTATTAGTTTAAGTAATGAACCTTGCTGTGACGACAACAACAACAAGTATGAACCTTGTTAGGCTGTAAAACTGAAAAACTTTTACCTTTCCACTTCTGCAAGTCTGTGGTATGAAAATACTAAGGGCCTATTATGAACCTTGCTGTGACAACAACAACAAAAAGTATGAACCTAGTTAGGCTGTAACCCTGAAAAACTTTTACCTTTCCACTTCTGCAAGTTTGTGGTATGAAAATCCTTAATACCTACTATGAACCTGGTTGTGACAACAACAACAAGTATGAATCTAGTTAGGCTGTAACCCTGAAAAACTTTTACCTTCCCACTTCTGCAAGTCTGTGGTATGAAAATACTTAGGACCTGCTATGAACCTGGTTGTGACAACAACAACAAGTATGAATCTAGTTAGGCTGTAACCCTGAAAAACTTTTACCTTTCCACTTCTGCAAGTCTGTGGTATGAAAATACTTAGGACCTACATGTGCTCCTTAGCTATCGGTTAAGTACAAGCTTCACAACAAGTCAAAATTTATTTGTTCTAGCCTTTTTTGTTTTAAACTGCACCGCCCACCTCATTACACACTGTTCACTGCAATTGTTGCACCCTGTTTAAGCTAAAACTTTAGTTTCTTTTCCCCCCTTCCTCTGTTTTAAATGGAAATGCTTTAACGAAAAAATTATTCGGTAGGAGTTTTTCCAATACTATTTACACAAACAGTTAATTTTATGCTAATATTTTTTTCCATTTTTCATTATTCTTTGTTCAAATACGAGTAACGTCAATAACTTTTTAACTACACTTTTATATTATTGGATTTTTTTGCTTACGGGTTTTGTGTGGTTTTTGATGGAATTGTGTTTTTAGAAATTGTGTTGGTTTTGATGTGTAATAATTTAATAATTTTATGTTTTTTTGGTTTTTAATAGCTTTCAGCGTAAAGTTTTTAGTGCATAAATTTTTTGTTTTTTTTTGTTTGTTTGTTTTGTTTTGCACTTAAACTTAAAATTTATACTTACAATTAATTTTACACATTTTACATATTGACTGCACTCTCTACGAATTTACTTAAATACAATAATTTCCTGCATACGAAATCATTTTATGACACTTTCAGTTATTGTTTTCTGCTTTTTGTTTGTATCTCATTTGGACATAACTCATCGAAACTCAAATAAATATTTAAGCTTAAAATTGCTTGGAATTTAAATTAAATATATAATATCTAAGTAAAATACGAAATGTTCTTACTAAATTTTAGTTTACAAATATTTTTTTTTATTTCGTAGTAAAAACATCATCACTTTCATTTTAACTATAATTTAATTATAATTAATTAATAATTATTAAGGTGAAAAACGAAATTAAATTAAGTAGAAACAACATTTTTTCCCCCATTATTGTCTAGAAACATACAAAAATTAAACTGCATTAAATATAGCGATAAATTTATTGGGAAAAAAGATTTAAACAAAAGCGATAAAAAAAAATTGGTTACGTAAATTTAAAAAAAAAAACAAAAACGATATGAAACAGTTGGGTTCATAATTTAAAATTTGGTTTTAAAACTTAATTGTCGCATTTACTAAATTGTATTAATGACGTATCAATAATTTAATTTAATTAATTGTATTAATGACGTATCAACTTGGCCAACAAATCGAAAAAGTTGAACAATTAATTAATAATGAAAAAATTAAAGCTAAGTATGAACTTTAAACCTGCATTCTCGTCTATTTCACATTTTCACACTTTTTTTTTTTGCATTGTTATTCTAGTGTGTTTAAGTAAATAATGTTTTTTTTAGTAATTGCTTTAAAAAATAATTAAACAATTTTTTTTAAATTTTTTTGTTTTCTTGTTGCGTTGTTGTATTTGTTGTTCTTGTTACTGTTGTTGTTTGTTGTTGTTGTTTTATGCATTTCCCTAATGCATTTAGTATCACGCATTTGTCAGGGCGAAAGTCACCAAAAGCATAATGCCATGCGCTATTAAAATCGATGTTGGCGTTTGGAAAATCGCTGCACCACGCCCACATTGCTGTATTTCAATCTCTTCCGGATGATAGTTAATACATTTTTTAGGTCTGCGTCGTTTCTGTGTCTCTTGGGATTGACGGCGTGTACTGCAAGCGCCTGGAATTAGGAAAATAAATAATATTTACAAATATTTTACTCTTGTGGTATAAGAAGTTGGAAAGAGGACGATATTCGTGAGAATAAGCTTTTAAATAGTTATAGCTGCCTATTACTTGCCCCAAAGAAGCAGATTGACGTATTTGGCCATCACCTTTTCTGTCACTAAGCGAACCTACTGATATTAGGCTAGTTCCTTGTAGCCTCAAAATTCGAATCCAAAACCTCCTGAGATTAGGCTAGTTCATTGTAGCCTCAAAATTCGAATCCAAAAAATCCTACTGAGATAAGCCTAGTTCCTTGTAGCCTCAAAATTCGAATTCAAAACCTACTGAGATTAGGCTGGTTCATTGTAGCCTCAAAATTCGAATTTAAAACCTACTGAGATTAGGCTGGTTCATTGTAGCCTCAAAATTCGAATCGAAAACCTACTGAGATTAGGCTGGATCATTGTAGCCTCAAAATTCGAATCCAAAACCTACTGAGATTAGGCTAATTCATTGTAGACTCAAAATTCGAATTCAAAACCTACTGAGATTAGGTTGGTTCATTGTAGCCTCAAAATTCGAATCCAAAACCTACTGAGATTAGGCTGGTTCATTGCAAACTCAAAATTCGAATTAAAAAACCTACTGAGATTAGGCTAGTTCATTGTAGACTCAAAATTCGAATTAAAAAACCTACTAAGATTAGGCCTCAAAATTATTTAAGCAAGCCTAAGTAAATTCTGGTATAACAATACAAATTTTGCTATTGGTCTTACTGTTATGGAATTCAAATTGACAAATTGTCCTTCAACTACTTCTTTTATTCCTTCTAGGTACAGCTTCTAACTGCTATATTCCTCTTGATCGACCCAGTCACATTCACTTTTACTATTGCACCCAAATATTGGAAGAGGGAAAAATTTTGTTCGTTCATTAAAAACGGTTTTCCTTTCAGAGAGACAATCAAAGTGCATGAGATATTAATCAGGAACTCGTTATGTTTTATTCATAAAATTCTAGGATCTGCTAGTGTCACTGTAGCCAAAGTTAACCTTAAGAAACAAGAACATCGATGGAGCAAAGAATTTCGGAAAACTGAACAGCAATTAAGCTAAAAACTTGGTGGTTGGTGGGTAGGGTGGGGTGAGAGTAAGTGGCGTCGCATCGAGGTTAAAGTTTAGAAAAATGCGAGAAAAATCGCCAAATTATCTACTTCACAGTTGATCAGGAGTCGCTCCTAGAGGCTTAAAATCTAATGGCTGACCAAATTAATTTTAAATAGTCAACATTTTCTATCACGAACATTCCCTAAATTTACCTTTCCTCGGAAATGGTCTCCCTGTGCTTGTCAGGGTGGTTCTAGAAGTTCAAATTGTAAGATACACCCCCATTTATTTCCACTCTAAAACATTTTCTTTTTTTTCAATATATGTAAATTACGCCATTTCTTAAGTTGAAATTTTTGTGTTAAATCGACCTCAATTATTTTTGACTCTCTAACATTTTCCCCGAACATATTTACCACTCACCACCAAAACTTTAAGGGGCCTCATACAAAAATAGCTTCTATATAAAATGGGCTACCTCCGCGTTCAAGGTGATCTTAGAGAGTTGAAATGTAAGGCCAACTCCAAATGATTTTCCATCACCAAAGATGTGGCATCATTAAATTTTCAAACTTCACACTATTAAGCACACACACACACACACACACAAACATACTGCCTTTGATAAGAAAAGTTGCAGCTGAGAATCACATTAACCCCTTTGTAGGTATAGGAACAAGACTACTGCGTTCAAATTCAAAGTTACTAATAGTTACCATAGAGGTCTCCCACTCAAAAATTGCTGCTCTATGACTCAAGCTAAAAATAAAGGTAAGGAGACACCAGATATCAACCTTCTGTACTACTTACGAGGTACGAGGCTCTCAACCGCAGTAGAAAAATTATTCTGGGGCATTATTGCCAGATAGTTTGAACATCATAAATTTAGAGCTGAAACCTTTACTGAGATTCCTCAATCAGATATCTCCCGTTCTGCTGCTTATAATCATGTTCTTGCTGAGGGTTCAATAGATAGATATAACTGGTCGTGGTACACTTAAACCATGAATATCAATCTAACGATGGACATTGCAATCTTAGCATTCGCTACACATAAAGTTTACTTTCCTCTGAGGATTAGAGAAAGCATTACGAAAGTACGATCTGCATAGAAAATTAATGGCGAAATTGAAGATTAACATTAGAATAAATCAATTTGTGTTTGGTTCGCAAACGACCTGGAGTAGAGAACTATTCTGGCGGAAACTGGCAAATCGTTTAACCAACTTAGACTACTGGCTAGGGGTAGAAGAAACTGGAAACCCTTTGTAGGCACCCTAAGCTTCTAACTTAGAGTATGGAATAGTAATAAGAGTCGTTTACAATTCTTACCGACAATGCCCGATTCTTCTAAAGGCTCAATATCAAGCTGCTTCGAACCGCAGGGACACAGTGTGTCCACCACTAAAAGAATCAAATTACTGTGTGGAATCTTCTGTACGCTGAATGGGCGCTCGCAGCCCGACACGTGACAATTGGTTAATTTACCCTGAAATAAAAGAGGAATCACTAATTAAAAATATACCATACCATATTTTCTTGCATTACCTTCAATGGATTATTTTGTCCACCCTGATTCAGACGTTCCGGTTGTAGCATATACAAATCTGTGCGTAAATCACATCTTCGTGCATGGTGGGGATCCGGTGAGTTACGTGGCCCAGCATGTGGTTTGTGCTGTTTGGGCGGTGGTGTTGTATACTCCTATAGACGAACAGAGAATATAAATTATTTAACTTAGTTGAGTTATTAATTATAAGCATTTCTTACAACATCGGCGGTCGTAAAGAATTCGTCCATTTCTTCATCAATCGGTGAGTTGTAATCTTCTTCGAATGCTTCATAATCTGTGTATGTGGGCTCCTCGAAGACATCTTCATTGTAGCTGTAATCATCCTGTGGCCAAGCGTGAATGGGTGCTGGCAGTATTGACAGCCAGGCCACACTTATCGACACTAAATATTTGAAAAACCACGAAGCATAACGATGCGGTCTCAATACGCCACCAGCCGCAGTATATGGATTATCTGCATCCGAACAGACTCCCTGATAATCGTTGACTGTGATGCGTTTATAAATGCGATCTTGCACCAGTGAATCCATAATGGTGCCATCGATTTGTCCGAAAAATTTCCCAGTATGCTCTGTCTCCTCGGATATGATAACAAACCCGCTATTGTCCAATACATAACAATCGAGATTATCAGAGGCGCAGGTGCGCTTACAGCCAGTCATGCCGGTGCACTGAAATGTTGAAGAAAAATAACTCATTAAGTTAAGGATGAGGGATATGAAGGAGAAAGAAGTGGGTGAAAATTTTACTACATATTTTCAAGGAAAGTTTATTTGAGAAAGTGTAAAATTGATGACATGAAGTTGAAAAAAATTATATTGATCAAGGTCAAACCACCTCCGGAGTTTATGCACATTTAATACTTTGAATTGTTGTTCGAAAATACAACGAACATCTGATTTCGTCTTCAATGTTGGCTTTCAAAACTTGCACGGTTTGTGGTTTGTCCTGGTAAACCCGAGATTTCCGAAAGCCCCAAAAGATGAAGACTGGGGCTGTCAGATCTGGCGATCAGACCGGCCAGTTCAAACATTATGATAAAACTTTTTCCCCACCTTGTGCAATGACCATAATGATGGATATTTATCTCCAAACTATTCTTCCCTGTGACGGCGATCAGATAATTGGGATATATTCGCTATTTAGGGTCTATAAAATCAATGTTGTGGAATCTCTCGAGTCCCTAAAGTATGAGTATTTGGTATGAAGAGGCAGTTTTTATAAATCTTAGTATCAGAACTAAGATAGAGTCTATTAAGTTGGGCTCAACGAGTAGGAATCGGCAAAATTTGTCTGCGGTTAGACACAGTATATATGGAAATTTTAGAAGTTTAGAGTTTGTTTTGTTTTGTGATTTGAAAATAATTTTTAAAATTTAAAGACGCAGAGTTTTGGTGGCTCCTTAAAATCAATGGAGTCGAAATCAGTGGAATTTTCTCTTTTTTAATTCAATATTTCTAAAAATTTCATGAGCTGGGGTCATAGTCTATGTCTAAACCCTAAATCAAGTTGGTGAATTTGTGTTTTTGGAAAAGAGTTTTGAAATTCCTGAATTAAAAGTCTCTCTCGGCCCTGATGGTCAATGAAGCTGGTATTATGAAGAACCAGTGATGTTTTTACTATTCGAAATGAAAAAAGTTTTAAAAATATAGAAGCCAGGTGACTTTTGTGAATTTTGAAAGTCAGAAGTCGGGATCATTCAAGACGGAATTCGAAAAACTTTTCATTTGAATGAGTATTTACAAGAACCTAGGACTTAGAATTATTGTCAGAATTTAAGAACATTCATATTCATTCTTCTTTCATCACACAACAGCCCGTAAAAAGATCTATTAAGATTTGTGAAGTCGGTATTATTAAATCAAAATCGGTCAAATTATTATAGAATACGTTTCCAAAATTTTCACAGCCAAAGTCATAATTATTGTTGTAGTTAGAGGAACACATTCGTTCAGCACATACCGCTGAAGTGATATTGATGAAATGCTTTGCCAGTGATTCATGCTGAAATTGTAGACCGACAACAGCAGCTGGTGCCTTATGGCCACGATGCTCTACGAACACAGCATGCGATGCTGTTACCAATGTTGAATTCGATTTCGATGAATATCCCGAACCGAATGGGACGCTATAAACGAAACTATCCTGTTCGACGGTATGTTGATCGACAGCGCGCTTATACCAGGACATATCCATGGCGCGTATATTCTCCTCACTGAAGTGTCTAACGGAATGCCAAATAAAGAGATACATTACAAATTATTTATGCATTTTATTGTACAAGAAAATCCGAGTGATAATGATATGCTTACGGTTCTGGAGTATCTTCTGCATGTTTAATATGATCAATCCAACGTAAAAGTCCTGAACGTGTTGCTACAAAAGATGTGGCAACCACAAACTTTTGATAACCTTGTCTGTAAGTAGAAGCGTATGAGTTATTAGTGTAAGTTAGTATAAGTTTTTAAGCAAGGATGAAACAAGATCGCTCATAAGTTTCCTACAATTTAAAAGCATTTGTATTGAACTTTCTTCGTAGCGGGCTGCTGAGCGATACTCGAAAAATGCATAACACTTTCTGAATTAAACTCCAGCAATACGGCATCTGGGCTCATCTTCAGTACATTTACGTTAGCAGAGCAGCAACACAAGCAGCTCCTTTTCCACCTTCAAGCAACTACTACATATGTACTTAAGTACTTACTTCAATTCAAATCTACAATTTGTTAACTATAAATTTACCTTTTCAAGATTGCCATTAATGTGGCGATTGGACTAAATTTTGTATTATTGATTGGTGAATATATATCAGTATATCATTAATAATATTGAAAAGTGATTATAAAAAGTTGCGTGTTATCATTTAAAAGAAAACAACATTGCAAATAAAAAAAAGTACATACATTTTACGAGAAAAGAAAAAAGGAGGAATATATAAGAAAAAATAAGTGCTTTAGTGCTTGCTAAATAAAAATATAATATAATTAATTAAATTAGTTTTTAAATAAAGAAAATTTTTCGTATAAAATGTAAATGCCCTTAAGAGTGAGGTTATGTTAGTTAAGGATAGGAAACTTTTGATTTACACTCAGAGAGAAAGAGAGAGAGAGAGAGGGAGTCAAGAGTGCACTCTAAATTGCTGTTAATTTCTATTTTCATTAGCAGTAGCAAGGCTTCCAACTCTGTTAATACTACTCATAGTTTAGGAATCAGGTAAGGAGTGAGATCGAAAAAATCGGATACCTTTGAAAGACCTCTGCTTTGAAACTCTTCATCTGAATGAAAAAAATTCAAACAGTAGGCTTTGCGTTGGAGAAATTCTGATGAAATACAATCACATGTTTTTTGACTTGTGAACTTTCAGTTGAGTCATGGCATCGGAAGTGGAAAGACGCGATTTAGTTGTTGAATTATTTCGAGAAGATCCGCAGTGGAGCCAGAAAACCATTGCAAATAAGGCGAAAGTTGCACAAAACACTGTCTCGATGATTCTTAAAAACTTTCATACAGACTTAACAGTTGCTAGAAAATATGGTTCTGGAAGGAAATGCGGTTTCGTGTCTCTACAAAAGGCAAAGAAAGTCGTTGCTCTCTTAGAGAAGAATCCAGCGAAAACTGGTGGAAAAAGTGAGTTGCAGTGAGTTTTTAGTTCGTAAAATTAAAAAAGATGCGGGCCTTAAAACATACAAAGTGCAGTCAGTACCCGACAGGAACGCTACTAAGAACTAAAAAGTTGAAGACAGATTTTTTCCAAAAATTGGATTGCTGTGTTATGGACGATGAAACATACGTGTTGTCTAAATTTTCTCAATTGCCTGGTCAAGAGTTTTACACCGCAAAGGAACGAGGAGGAGTTCAGGAAAGACTTAGGATAAAACAAGAGTCCCAGTTCCCGAAAAATTTTCTGGTATGGCCAGCGACCTGAACTACCAATAGATTCTCGAAGGAAGCCCGTGCAGTGGAAAAAATTGGGCACCAGTTCAAAAAGGGAACAGAGAAACATTGAAATATCTTTCAACAACTATTTTTTCAACACACAAACAATCAAACAAAATTTTTTGTCTCTCCGGGCATTAAAGAAAATAGTAAAACTAAAAAGGTAGTGTAAAAAATGTGGTGCGCAAACAGTGCATTCACAGCTTCCAATCATAAATCTATGTGTCTAAGTATGGTAAGTAGTTTATTCTTTTCACTTAATCTACTCGACATACTGTTTATCCTCTTTCCCATTTGAAGCCGAGCTGCTCGTTGTATTCCTTTCAAGGCCATCCGTAACCATGGCATCTCGCACAAGACTTTGTATCAAGGTTCGATCGCAATAATATGGTTCAGCTTTGCGAGAACCTTGCACATTAAGATGTTGAGCAAAATGCCCGACAGGTGTTGCACCATGTATGACATGATGTGGTTGCGGGGATTTCGGTCGAACCTGTATAGCAATTATATAAAAAAGTATTTATTCATTAGCGATACGGAATTAAGTATTCGTAAATGATACTTGAAAAATTACTAGAATTCTTACCGACATCCATTTCCAGCCGGGTCTTCCAGCACGCGCCAAAAAGTGCAACACCTGTTCTTCGGGTGAACCGAAACTGGGTTCTTGATCCCGTGACGCCGAAGAATATTCACCAGAACTTTCACGTTCCTTTTCTAAATCGCTAACGCTATTGTATTCACAATACACCCAATCGGGATGAACGCGCCAATTGTCTCCCTTGAAATATTCCGTAACTGAAAGAATTTTTATTATATAATATTAGAATAAAGTTAGTGTGTGGAAACATTTTGGTGCAATTCTCAATACGTTCACAGGCGTTTCGCTTCAAGAGAAATAAAAATCTAAAGAATTCTAATATTTCGAAACACAAATGAAAGCTTTTTGATCCGATCTTAAAAAACGTCCAAAATCTTGACGAGGAAAAGTTGGTTTTCTTTAATCCGATCTTAAAAAACAGATATGTTGAGAATCTGAATGAGGAAAAGTTTGTTTTCTTTAGATTTGTTTGCATTTAGCTTCGCACTATTGCTATAAAATATACACCATTTTATATACCATTTTTTCTGGAATGACGTATCTCTTGCTGGGAGACTAATTCATGGCTACCGTATTTTTCCGGTAGTACAACAGCTAGCGTAAAGGGCGTGTCCTCAATAGGACCATAGAAGTACCTGGAAGGAAAAGTAAACGTAAAAATGGAGATACTCGTTGCATATATGACGAAAGTTAGATGGAGTTAGATGCGAGATTTTGACTTTACATCCCATATTTGGATTTGGAATAGCTTTCAGCTTACCTTTGAGAGCGCGCCGTTACACGTTTCATATCATCGAAATGATTTAAAACGGTGAACTCAGTTTCACCTTCCTTGGGCATAATCATATCGCTACGCATCTATATGAAAATAAATCGATTAATAACTTTTCCCCCATTCTGGCTCAAATAAATCAATATCAGTTGGGAAAAATCCCAACGCGTACTCGCATACTCACATCGTATAGTAAATTTTTATTCATTTCAACAATCTCGTGATCGTTGCCCATTTCAGTTTCCGGCAGTTCCAACTCCGTGATATCAACTGACGTATACTTTGGTCGCAATTGATCAATATACTGATTACCATCGCTTAACGGACGCAAATCCGGATGATAAAGTACACGACCATTATTATCAACGATAAACGAATATCCATTCGGTCCTAACTTGTGCTGCGGTATCATTTTCCGTATCTCCTCGATCGGTACATCGGTACCGACAACACCCAGCAAATTGGCCACGCGTACCGAATGGTTCCGTCTATCGAAGACCGGAGTTGAAACTGTCGTCACCAAGCGACGCTGATACTCTGAATCACGCCCCAAACCACCTGATTTCCCCGCAACAAATACCGGACTCCAATGCACCGGATGATCAGCCTGATACATAATCATTGGACGTGCCATTACCAGTGCATAATCGATAACCTTCTTGCGTGCATCATCCATATCGTTGATTTGTACGAAGAATCCTTTATTGGAACAGGCCATTTCGTGGAGATTGCTGCGACTACTCGAATCGCTGCCAATTAAATACGTAAAGATTCGTACAGGCATGTGCGGCCAGTTGTACTGTTTGATAATGTCGTTATGATTCTCGGAGGTGCTTTCAGTGATGAGCATAATAGCCTGATTGCATTGGCTACCCTCGCCAGATTGATTATACTGTAAAGGGAAGCGAATGATTGAAAGATTGGGTGAATAGATTTGTCAGAAAACTACTCGAAAACTAGGGGCTGTGTTTGAAATCATCGAACTTATTGGAATAGTCATTCATAATCGATTAATCGTCCTTTCAAATCCTAACAATTTCAGCAATGAACTTATTCAATAATTTTAATCGATTAATCGAACTTTTTATAATAGTAATCGATTACTTAAACGTATTAAACAATCTAAATCGACTAATCGAGTTTTTAGTAATAATAATCGATTACTTGAAATTGCGAAATAATCATATTCGCGCTTTCTGAACAACAATAATCGGTTAATCGAACTTATTGAATAATCATAATCGATTAATCGAATTTCTTATAATAGTAATCGATTACTTGAACTTATGTTACAATCATAATCGAATAATCGAGCTTTTAGTAATAATCGATTGCTTGAAATTGTGGAATAATCATATTTGCGCTTTCTGAACAACAATAATCGATTAATCGAACGTATTGAATAATCATAATAGTAATCGATTACTTGAACTTATTAAACACTCATAATCGAATAATCGAGTTTTTAGTAATAATAAACGATTACTTGAAATTGCGAAATAATCATATTCGCGCTTTCTGAACAACAATAATCGGTTAATCGAACTTATTGCATTATCATAATCGATTAATCGAATTTTTTGTAATAGTAATCGATTAATTGAACTTATGTTACAATCATAATCGAATAATCTAGCTTTTAGTAATAATCGATTGCTTGAAATTGTGAAATAATCATATTCGCACTTTCTGAACAACAATAATCGATTAATCGAACTTATTGAATAATCATAATCGAGTTTTTAAGTAATAATACTCTGGTTCTCGAACTTGTGGAACAGTTTTAATCGATTAATAGAGCTTTTTGAATAATAATGATCGATCACTCGAAATACTTAAACAACCATATACCAGTTATCGATTAATCGCGAAATGTTAGTTTTAACAATCGATTATTCGAGCTTATTAAGTAATCACAATCAATTAACCGAGACTATTGGCCAATCATATTTAAATAAATCGCGTTTTTTGAATTTTAATAATCGAGTTTATTGAAGAATCATAATCGCACTTTCTGAATTGCAATAATCGATTACCCCAGCTTATTGATTAATTGAGATTTATTTCCACAAATTATTTGTGCCAATATTTTTAAGCAACCACAGCCTCTTCGCAGTTCTGTCACCCCCCTGCTCTTACCTTGTGTAACAAACTGAACGCATACTCCAAACCAGCGGTAAAATTCGCCGTATCCTGCAATTTAATTGCCTTTACCGCTGACTTTATTTCCTGTATATTATCGGGCGTGGCACGCACTATACGATCTTTAAAGCAGGGCACCGGTGTTTTAACCACTTCCGAAAACGTAATCAAACTCACATAATCATCTTCACCAAGAGTATCCAAAATATTAAAAGCAGTGGCCATGGCAAGCTCAAAAGACTCATCGGACATGCTCGACGAAGAGTCGAGTAAAATCATCTGAAAATCATCAAGTCATAAATGAATCACATTCGCTATTATTTACACGTATTACTTACAATATCCTTCGGCGATGAAGCGGCCTGCACGAACCAATTCTGCGCACGGAAATCATGTATCTGCTTGCTACCCTTCGATCCTTCCGGCGGCCATGCGGTACCGGGAAAACGCCTAAGAAATCCGCTCGATGAACCGAAATATTGCCACGACAATGCCGGATCGCGCTCCAAGTTATTCTGGAACAGTGGATCTAAGTGGGCGCTCCACTGCAGTGCTGCCTTTACGTCGCCCTCATCCAGCGAAACACCGTTCGGCACCAGAATCGAGCTAAGACTGAGATTGACGGGCAGTCGTTCGAAGCGACGCATAAAACGTATGTCCATGTGACGGGCGCCATCGGCCAACTTGCCATCCGAATTGTATTCATTGATGCGCCTGGCATCGTAATGTTGATTGTTGGCGGTAGCCGATTGTGCGTGTGAGTTTTGTGTGTCCATTTCCGAGAGTGCCGCCTGCTCTGCGGAGTCCATGATGCGCTGGGGGAAAAATAAATAATAGAAATATTAAGTTTTCGGAGGGAAAAAATTACTACATATATTTATTTAAGTAGGTGCCGCTAAAGGATTGCCCAATGTGTGTTTTTCGTTTGCCTATTAAGATCTCACAAAGAACAAGTTTCCAAAACAGACATTACCACATTCTCATAGCATTCATACTACATCCACAAAAAAAGAAGGAAAAATAACAGAGAAAACCTTTGCAGTAGCAGGAAACACAAAAAGAAACTTTTATTTGGTTTCTTCATTTAAATTTTCCCTTTATGCAATTTAATCCCTGGTGTACACTTTTAGATTGAACAAAGCAGACGCAGTGAATCCCGAAGCAGAGAAGAAGTTCTCTGAACATTTTTTTTTTCATTTCAAACAAAAACTAAGGAGCCACACAAAACAAACATCATTACATGGGTACCTGCTATTAACTACATACTACTACTAGTTACATACAGTGGACGTGGACAATGAAGTAATCATTTTTATGGGAGTAAGTAATAAAATAAGACAAAATTGGAATAAATACGTATGGTGAACCTACGCGTATGCTGAAAACCGATTTTGAAATTGCTTTTTAAACTCTGGAAAAAATTAGAGAAGATGTCAATGTCAGGGTCAAAGACCTAATCGTTTGCCCTTTAAAGCAGTGATGGGCACACACATATTGTGTGTGAAGCAGAAAAAAACGAAGTACAACTTGAGGTTCTATCTATGTTTGCGAAAAATTGAGCAGTGAGGTCTTGCAAGTGCTGAATAGCTATTGATTTCGGCGAAATGAAAAGAAAGCAACAGCCAAACGCACACGATCGAAAGCCACCCGAGGAAGCTTATAGTGTACGTGTGTAGAAGTCGCGCAAGACGTCACTCGTGTTATGGTAATTGAAAATCTGCTAATCGCTGCTTTAAACTTTTTACTTCGTTCGGGTTCAACTTGAAGGTCTCTTTGCTTAGCCGACAATGATTTTAACGATAATGGTACCACAATGGAAAGTTGATTCAATAGGTAGAAAAGAGAGGTAAAAGAACCCCATGATCTCATTGATTTTCACAATTTGCGTAATATTTTTCAACCGCTGAACTTGAAGAGTAATTCAAGATGGAAAAATTGAAATTAACCTGGCAGTTTCTTGCTCGTTCTCAAATGAGTCGTAACGACAACAGTTTCTTTTAAGCTTATGAGATAGCAGTTTAGAATGGAAAAATTTAAATGAAGCTGGCAGTTTCTCGCTCGTTTTCAAAGGCGTCGTAACGACAACAGCTTCTTTTAAGCTTATGAGAGACCGATCACTCTCAGAAGTAAGAAATAATTAGTAGAATAATGAGTCCAACTTCCATTACCTGTGCTACTGTTCAGCCTTGGCTATCTATAGGAACCATACCCTAGAGTCATGCTTCTACAATGATCATTTGGGGTTAATTGCTTTAGGAATCGTGTTAAAATAATACATAATAAAAAGTATAAATGAACAAACTTTTGGTATAACAATGGCTTAAATACTTATAACCCGTCTCACTTAACTTAGTCATGAAGCAATAACAAGAGAACTAGTAGGTCTCTTCGAAAAGAGCATCCAAAAGTAATTTGCTCGCCAGGGAATACTTAGACCCAAGAAAAATGCAGATGCCAACAAAAGCGATACGGCAACAGAATTTCTGCTACTGTCCAGCCTTAATTATCTGTGAGGGCAATACGCTAGAGCAATACTTCCTTAACGACCTATTTAACTTCGGGTTAGTTGATATAGAAAATATCGTATCGCAAGACAAATCGATCCATTTTGTTTGCAATCAGTTGATTACGATTTTGTGTTCAATTATGGAGCTTCGAAATCGGTATGTACAGGTACGATCTGTCAACTCTCTGTTGTTATATGTAGATGAAATCTCCGAGAATTATAAAAAAACTTACCCATTGACATTTCTTCATTATTCAAACTAAAATGAGTGCAGAATTGGAAAAAATTCATTACATTTTACTTTATTCCTTCTAAAAGCTCTATACGGCCGCAAAAGCTCACAGAAAAATTTGTGCACATTATGGAGAAGGTAATTTATCGGAAAGGACAGTTGGAAAATGGTATAATCGATTCCGCTCTGGAAATTTGGATGTAAAAGACGCACCTAAATCTGGTCGACCATCCACCGAAAAGTGGAAAACAATTTTAAAAAGGTGGAGGAAGACCGAAACTTAAGCAGTCGCGACATAGCTATGGATCTTGGCTTTGCTCACCAAACGGTTTTGAACCATTTAAAAAAGGCTGGCTATTCCAGCCTTTGCCAGACAATCGGAGTGAACAAAATCTTTCACTATGTGAATCTCTTCTGAAACGGAATGATCTCGAACCATTTTTCCACAGATTGGTTACTGGTGACGAAAAAGGAATAGCGTATGATAATAATGTGCGAAAAAGATCGAGATGAGACTGGCCAGACCTTTGCAAAGCCGAAAAGTGAATAGCTTATGATAATGATGCGCGAAAAAGATCGAGTTGAGCCTGCGCAGACCGTTGCAAAGCCGAAAAGTTTTGCTTTGTATTTAGTGGGATTGCAAGGGTCCTGTGTACTACAAGCTGCGTCCGCGTGGCCAAACGATTAATTCGGTCAAATGATTCAATAATTAACAAGATTGAATGAAGCGCTCCAGGAAAAACGTCCGAAATTAGTCAACAGAAAAGGCGCTGTCTTTCATCAAGACAACGCTAGACCGCATACTTCTTTGGTGACCCATAAAAAACTGAGTGGCTTGGCTGGGAAGTTTTAGCGCATCCACCATACAGCACAGATCTTGCACCTTCGGATTACCATTTGTTACATCACTCTCTGCAGAATTATCTTAATGGCGTAAAGTTGAGTTTCCAAAAAGGTCTTGTCCGAGCTTTTGGAGCAGAAACCACAGGAATTCTTTAAGGACGGTATTATGGTTTTGCCCGAAAGATGGCTGATCAATAACAATGGAAAATATTTGACTCATTAAAATTCACTTCTATGAACATTTTTTTGAGCATACTTTGTATGTATTTCGATTTGAGTTTTGACGAATGCCTTCATATGTGAGGAGTCACGTTGTCTAACAAATCGTAAATTACCTATGGGTTAGACTCATTCCAAATATGTACTTACATATTTAAAGGAAATATGTAAGTTTTTTTGTTGACCTATTCGCTCCACTGTACACAACAGCAGAAAATGTAATTTAAATAGTTTTACGAAAAGTACTACTTGCAGCAGCACAAAATATTTTCACAAGTTTTACTTATTTTCATAAGAAACCAACAAGAAATTTTCGTTTCGTTTCACTTTCTGCTCACTCTCAAAGGAGTGAGATAGGGCCGGGGTGAAATGGAGCGGGTTGGAGATTAAGGTATGAGTTTAAGAGCATAAGCATACGAGCACAATATGCGAACACCTGCCATTACCAGCCAACCACCAAATGGATGACTAGATGTTACATTGAAGGACGTTTCCATTGAAATGCACTAGTAGAGGCGGACTAGTGAGGCGGAGTGAGAGAGTGCTGCAAAGAAGTTGAACAAACAGCAAGCAGTTGTCGATAAAGATGCCGAATGCAAATTGGCTAATGCTGCAGCTAAAAGTAACTAACTAGTTGAGTTGACATGAGATGAGTTGAGTTGAGTTGAGTTGAGTTGAGTAGAGTTGAGTTGAGTAGAGGTGAGTTGAGTTGAGTAGAGTTGAGTTGAATAGAGTTGAGTTGAGATGCTAAATTGTATACGTACGTATGCATGTAAGTACTACACTTATTTGGATACTATTTGGAAAAGACAAACACAAACCCGCTCCGCAAGAAATGCAAGTTACGCAAGTTTCTTAAAAAGAAAATAGACGCTTATTTTTTTGACATAAAAATACCAAGAAAATCGTATATAAGTTAAATAATGGGAATAGGAAGAATATGGGGTGCGCTGCTGGTGTTGAACACGATAGCAGCAACAGCAGAGCGCTCTGTGTTTATTGACATCGAAAGGACATTTTTCACATTCGTTGTTGCTTTTACAATATCGCTCACTGCATTACTTAGTTACTAATCATAATACTGCAGTAAAAGAGTGAAATAATGTTCCAATGTGAAAGCTTGTCATAATCAGCTACAAGTTTTAAAAACAAAAACAAAATTTATATTGTATATTTCTTTTTTGTATGAAAATATGGCAAGACATTGGTGGCTAGACATTGTATAAAAATTTGAAACAATTATTTCGATGAAACATTATTTGCTTGTCATATTTAATATTGCACTTGCTGATCACTCGAACAAACACAAGGAAACAAAAAGAAGGATATGTTTACGCTCATGTTTGATTTGTGATTTGGAAGCGCATTGGCAATTCACATTTGCAGCTTCTATCACTACAGCTACATCTATTATATATTTGCTGCTAGTCCAATATGCGACTAAGTATGTTTGTATGTACCATAAGTGGAAAGCACAATGTCCTTTCAACATACATTTTCAGCATACAACAAAAAATGATGTAAGAAAACACAATTTGTTTAAATCCGTACCGTTAACAATTTACAGTAAACTTATAACTTAAGGATATAGAAGCTGCCCAGTTGCAAAGAGAACCATCCCTTGAGAAAACATTCGAGTGCAGGAATGCGAATAACAGATTAAGTTACAGCCTTGCTGTGTTTAAGATTTAAGATGGAACATTCTTTACATTAGCATTACATTGCGAAGAGAGAGAGAGAGTAATAATATTAACATGGGCGATCTATTAGTATAGACGGCTCTAAAGGATGATTTTTGAGGATAAATCAATAAATTATTTTTTATCACGAAAATGTAAGAGACACTTGCAAAATATTGTCCTGACAGGGAAATGGAAGGAAGATTTGTGAGAAAGTTGAAAAGCAGTTGAGAAGTATCAGCTGAAGGAATCCTTAAACTGGAAAATATCGCAAGAATCGGGGCGATTAATAAAGCTCGTATGAAAAAACTTTACAATAAAAATTTGACCTAAATCACATAAAACAAAGCTGTTTTATGTAGTGTTCTAGGTTAAGGTTCTTTATGTGTTGCACCAGTCAGCAATGCTCTGAAAGCAAACCTGTTTGATTTGGTATTCGTTCCTTCTTGCCTTTCTCGTTTTCCACAGTCTCAATGAAGATTAAACTAGTTTTATATTTTCAATCTTTTTAAAATTTTCTTAAGATTTATCCGAGACGATTAAAATATATAAGATATTAATCTGGAAGAAAGATTTGGCGATTAGATTCTTCTTCTTTTTACTAGTGCCTCAGTGTACTGCTTGTGAAGAGTGTGACTATTCAAACTCAACCTTCGTAGCTTCATAGTGGATTGATTGAATTGATTGAGCAATTCAGCGTTTGCGATAGTACTTTGAAATTACAGTTGTGGACTTCTAAAAACGGTACTAGTCTCTCTTATTTAGAGGCTTTGAAATTTTGCACTATCATTGAACTCCGGTCTTTATCAACTGCGTCCAACTATCGATTTCTTTAGTAGCTTCTTATCCTAGTACTGGCTTGCTAACTTTTTAGTATATTTTTTAGGATATTATGTTATACCAAGGAACGACTAACTCATAAACATTATCTCACGAGTTAATTCCCTGAGCTGAGTTCCGAGATATCGTAAATCCTGATCGATCCAGTTTCAAACCGTAATGGACCATACCATTTTCAGGGATTTTTCCTTTCAAAAGGCTTTCATAGTTATTTGCGGTTGAAAGCTTTTAACGTCCATATGTACTTTACATCTACATCTTACAGAGCTGACAATTGTCATGCAGATCTTTAAATTTAATTTCTCTTGGCAATAACTTTGACCTGAAAAGCTGAAGTTGTAATTTGTTTTTCCAGCATTTCAGCAACGATATATCCGATCTTACTTACTTAACTGGCACTACAACCGATGATCGGTTTTGGCCGCCTGGAATACCTCTGGAATACCTAAAACAGTCAGAAATTTAAATTATCAACTCTATACCTTAAGGCAACACAATAAACTAATACAAATCCCAAAATAGATTTTTTTTCGATGGACTGTATTCTTAACATAATTTAAAAAATAATACCTAAAGCTGGATACAATGGTGGGCTTCACGCTTTTACTGCAATATCTCCGGAAAGAAACTATCTACATGCATGCAAAGGAAGACATTAAGTATTTGTATGAGTAGTAGTCAAAGTATTATCAACTGGGATAGTAAATACTCATATTTCATACGAGTACATATAACAGTAAATAAGTCAATGACAGAGAGAGTGAAAAAGAGAAAAAGAGGCTGAGTGCATTTCTATGTTGGCATTGTGTTGACATATTGTTTGTTGTTATTGTTGTAGGTAGCAGTTGTTTTTGTTGCATTTTTCTTCTTTCTCTCTTTTTTTGTGCATTTGCACTAGCCCTAAACAACCGAATGAGCAATTGCAGCCACTTACCGGCACACAAACACATAAATTTATATATACACACACACACACACACAATAAAGCACCTAAAAACAAACACGTGAAAAGCATAAAATCACGCAGCAATTTCAAATATATGAATGGATGGATGAATGAATGAATGAAAAGGCGCAGCTCTGCAGTTCAGTATTCAGTATTTGAGGATAAAATGGAGTTTGTTGTACTACGCGTACTACACTAATCCATACATACAAGTCTGTATGTATGGATTACACAGTCTGCCGGCTCTTCATAGTCAACGTCCTTCGTTGGGAGCGTAGTCAACGCTGCTTGTTCGTGCATGTGTGTGTGTGGAGCAGCTATTATGTGTGGCCATTAGATGTATGCACACACATGCATTCATACATGCACACAAATATGTTTGAATGTAGGTGCTCGCATACAATTTTCCTGTCTAATGGTTTGTCTAAACTGCATGTAGAACTAGACACTCTATCTATCCAGCTATCTATTAAATTTCTCTATAAATCTTTCTATCTGTCTGTCTTTCTCCCTATTTCTCGACCTGTCTGTCACGCTGTGTTCATCTATCTGTTTGAGTATATTTGCCTGTTTCTTTTGAGTCATGTGAGTCATCAAGCACAAGCATTTAGCGGTCGCGCTTGTGTTGATTCAAGGTTCAAAATCTTCACCTTCTTCTTCTTCTTCATCTTCCTTTTCAGCTTCCTCTTCATCATTGCCGTCGTCGGTCGTTGTCTTCATCGTTTGTCTTCTCTTCTATACTACAATTTTCTTCAGCTATATATCTTAGAAAAAATAACAGAGCAGCTTAACAGTAAGAATATTTTAAATACCATACTAAGATTTCATACATACAGCATAAACATGCACACACACACACGGACAAATACATTTATTTATACCAAGGAGCAGCACATAATTTGAGTAATGTTGTTGTTGCTCTTGTTATATGGTTCTACGTAGTACGAAAAATGTTTCCTATTCAGAGATTGTATGTCTATCTGGTATTTTTGTTGCTGTTTGTTTTTTTCTTTTCTGCCTTTTTCTACATACATACAGTGTCGGACAATCAAATAAGAACACCTTGTTCTGAAACCAAAAACCATAAAAGAATATTTCTCTAGGCGTATGATAAATTTAAAAGGTATTTACTTTTATTCATTTATTCCACAAGTTTAATTTTTTCTTAAAACAAAAACAAAATCAATTCAGTGTAAAAAAAGAAATTTAAAAGTTATACATAAAATCACATTTCAAAAGGACAAAATAATAAGAGAACTTCAATTAAAAAAAAAAATTATAAAATATATTGACTCAAATTGTTCACTAATGCTAAGACTCAAATTGTTCACTAATGCTAATACTTATTTTGTGGAATAGCCTTTGTTAATTAAAACCGCCTTACACCTTCTAGGCATTGATTCCACCAGAGACACACAAGTAGCCTGGGGTATGGAATACCACGCTCTTTGAATGCTTTGCCACAATTCGTCTTTGTTTATAGCTCTGGTACTGCCAATCTTCTCTTTGACCACATTCCACAAGTTATCGATTGGATTAAGGTCAGGAGATTGTGAAGGCCAGGTCATAACGGGAATTCCATTATGGGAAAACCAATCTCGCACAAGGATTGAGGTGTGCTTTGGGTCGTTATCCTGTTGCATTTGCCATTTCAACGGGCATTTTCCATTCAGCATAGGGAAGCACCACCTCCTGAAGGATGTTTACGTAAAGAAATCTGTCCATCGTTTCTTTTATCCAATACAGAGGGCCCACACCATACCAAGAGAAGCATCCCCATACCATGATGCTTCCACCTCCGTGCTTAAACGTCTTCCTAGTATATTTTGGGCTCAATTCTGCATTTTTCGGGCGTCCAACCCAACGTTTGCCATCACTTCCAACAAGATTCACCTTGCTTTCGTCTGTCCATAATACGTTAGGCCATTTTTTTGCATTAATTGAACCATCCCACTAAATGTGCGCTTCAGCGAACTCAATGGGACACTTTCGATGTCTTTGTGTTAACATTGGTACTTTTCGTGCTGTTCTCCCATACATTTTTTCCCCCTCCAAACGTCTCCTTACTGATCAAGCACAAATTTGAACCCCTGTCTCCTCTTTAATTGCGGCAGCTGCCTTAAATGGATCGCGTGCCCCCAAAATTTGTATGCGATTGTCATCTGCACTTGTAGTTTTGCGGGGCTTACCTCTCTTACAATGAAATCTTTGAGGTAATAAAAATTGGTAGACAAATGTCAAGGATCTGCTAATAGTTTTAGCTATTTGGCGGATGCTTTGTCAATCATTTCGCAGTTGTTTCACCAAATCATGCACCTCCTTGCTACAGTGCTTTGCTCGACCCATTTTGCTGTGACATTACGGAATAGTTTACATTTAATTTGTTGAATTACCCTCAATGCCACCATTTAAATGCTTAACAGTACAAATTATAAATAAATTTGTTGTTCTTATTGAATTGTCCGCCTTCGAATGCTTCGCTTCAACTTTTTTGTTTGGGAATCCCTAAAAAATATTTAAATGTAGTGTTGCCACCTAGAAATTTATAAAGTATATACCATACCATTTTCTTCTCTATAAAAATTGTTTGCCACAAAACAGTGCGATAAAAAAAAATCAATGGAAGTTTTATAGTGCCAGGTGTTCTTATTTGATTGTCCGACACTGTATATGTATATAAGTAAATATGTATGCATTTCAAGATATTGTACCTACAAAATATTTGCATAACCGAAAATTGCTGTCTTCTGAGTTAATGTAGGGGAAAGGTTTCCAAGTTGCTGCTTGGAAGTTGTTTTGTAAGGCCGATAACTCGGAGTAGAATACGAAAAGTTAGGTAGGTACAGTACACCCTTGGAAAGAGGAAAGTCTCAGGTACAATTTTGCTGAAGATACCAAGAGAATTGGACGCATGAGAAAAAAGCTACAGCTCATTACCGAAATGTCTTAAAATGGACATTTTCAAGTTTTGACTTGTAAGTTATCGGATTACGATAACGCACTGAAATAGTAAAAAATCTCAATGAAAAACATCAAATTCGTTGAATTTATGCTGTTCAATTTACATGGTAGCCTGGAACATTTGACAGTTATATGGTTCAAAAAAAAAAAAAAAAAAACTACTTAAGAAACAAATGTAAATGGAATTTGCATTAATCGCTCCCATCATCGGAATCGCAATTTGTATAGAAATAGAATGTGTCTGCTTTCTCAATGCAGACGGGGCGTTGGCGAATTGTCGACACCTGTGGCATCAGTTTGAGCTCTTGGCTGTAATTTTGGGTTGCATTTGTTCACAAGCAAACGAAGCAATCACTCTGCCATTTCCTGTGATGTCCAAAAAGTTGTATTGAATCATGATTTTTGCCCAATCGCCATTAAAGTCATAAAATTTAATTTAAAACGAAGAAATACATGAACTTACCTTCAAATTTTTTCACAAATTTCAACAATTTCTCATTTTCCGCACAAATGACTCTATTAAAAGTTAACGGTGATTCTTTTCTTGGTGTGTTGTGTCGGTGGTACACACTATGGTCCTGTGGAACATAGTGAAACCACGAATTTACAAGCCACGACAACTTACAAGCCACTCCCCTACCTACACTATTTAAAAGCAACAAAGTTATGGGTTTTTTGTTAAACTGCCCATTTCAAAGTATGTAGTTAAATAGTCGAAAGTTTAGCTTTAGATTATGGTAAATTGAATTGAGATAAAAAGAGACCTTCTTCTTCTGAAGTTTTGTCCCCTAAAAAAATTAAAATCATCACACTAACCTAACAAAGTTGAAAACTCAGAATGGAAGACAGATTTTTAAATTTCGCAGAAAAATATATAATTTCCGAGAAACCATTACACGAACCATGAGGTATCTGAAAAAAAAAGTATTTGAACCCGAAAATGCATACCATTTATGCATTTTAGAAGTTTAATTAGGACCAATATAGGAACCATGAGGTACATATCACACTCACACTCACATTCAACCATAAAGCATATAATTTTATTTTTAATGTAAAGAAGTGACCTTAGCCTCATGTAAACCAATAACAGTATCGTCAGCTATTCAATTATAGTACAACTGAGAATTTATTGAATGAAAGCTTGATTGAAAATTTCTAAAGTTCTGATATTATGTTATGAATCGGATTTGATGGGGGGAGTGAGATCGAAAAAATCGGATAACTTTAAATTGTCCTAGTATTGAAATTCCTTATGGAAAATTGAAAAATGTAAACAGTTTTAAAAGAAAATTTAATTTCTGATAAAATGATCAATAAAACTGATTTGTTTGTTGTTTTTTACAGAATTCGGACAGCTTTTCCGGTATGCCTTCCATTAGTGCCTTTACTGTCATTTCTGAGACTACCTTGGCGGCAGCATTCCACTTATTTCTAAAATCTTCCATGCATTTAGCTTCTTTGATTGTTGCCTTTAATGTTATTTTCACTAGAGCCCCATATCTCTCGATATGCCGAAGTTCTGGGCAATTTGGTGGGTTGGCGATTTTTGGCACCAATTTGATGGTTTGGTCTTCGAACCAGGTTTACTTTACTTTAGTGGCAGGAGGCTAGATTAGGCCAGAAGAAAGTAGATACATTGTGCTTTTTAATGAAGGGCAGTAATCTCTACTGGAGGCACTCCTACACATAAATTTCGGCGTTAACAGTGCCACTTGTTACAAAACTTTTAGTCCTTAGTCCACAACTAGAAATCGCTTGCCATACCAGAAACTTCTTCGGAAACTGGGACTTTTGTTTTGTCCTAAATCTTTCCTCAACTCCTCCTCGTTCCTTTGCGGTGTAAAACTCTTGACCAGGCAATTGAGAAAATTTAGACAACACGTATGTTTCATCGTCCATAACACAGCAATCGAATTTTTGGAAAAAATCTGTCTTCAACTTTTTAGCTCGGCTCTGGGCTATCAAGTTCTTAGTAGCGTTCCTGTCCGGTACTGACTGCACTTTGTATGTTTTAAGGCCTGCATCTTTTTAATTTTACGAACTAAAAACTCACTGCAGCTTTTTCTGCCAATTTTCGATTAGACAACGCTGGATTCTTCTCTAAGAGAGCAACGACTTTCTTCGCCTTTTGTGGAGACACGAAACTGCATTTCCTTCCACATCCATATTCTCTAGCAACTGTTAAGTCTGTATGACATTTTTTAAGAATCATCGAGACAGTGTTTTATGCAACTTTCGCCTTATTTGCAATTTGCAATGGTTTTCTGGCTCCACTGCGGATTTTCTCGAAATAATTCAATAACTAAATCGCGTCTTTCCACTTCCGATGCCATGTCTCAACTGAAAGTTCACAAGTAAAAAAAAACCTGTGATTGTATTTCATCAGAATTTCTCCAACGCAAAGCCTACTGTTTTAATTTGTTCATTAAGATGAAGAGTTTCAAAGCAGTGGTCTTTCAAAGTTATCCGATTTTTTCGATCTGACTCCTAAGTAGCAGTTTTCTGGTCTTTTGGCTAATAAATTCAACACAGACTTTCCAGATAGTCTTGTCGTATCGTAAATCCTGAAGATTGAATGACATTATTCCGCATATGAAGAAGAAGGCATATTTAAGAAAGAATCAATCCTATGCTACAGTGATTGTAACTCATTCGTTACCATTCACACCGGTGCCATTCTGAACAGCAGATTGCCACTCACTCCTGCATTCCTCAAATATCCATGGAATAATAGTAATCTGTCCAGCATCCTAGCCTACAGCCAGTGATCCACAGTATTGCTCCCCAGGGTGAGTGTAGATCCTTTCTTTGTCCATGGTGACAGTCTTTCCGCTTTCATGTCCGTCTACGCTATCCACTGATGGGACGGTAGAAATTATACCAACTTTGTATAATTTAACAAGCTCTTGGTGTGTTTTTTTTGGACTCTGCTTGATTATTTCAGCTATACACGGTTTTTAGATCATTTTTAATATTATTATTAGTATTTATCTGAGAAGAAACAGGGAAAGAATTTACCAGGGCTTTAAGTGTAACCTGACTCTCAATGTAAATGCAAATACCATATACTTACATTCTTGTTATTTTTGTTCCCTCAGGTCAATCTCAAATCGTTTAACCAAACTGAACAACTTAAGTTGTATGTTGTCCCGTGGTATAACAATTTTCGAATGCTGTTTCTCAAGAATATCAAACTTTCTTCGATTTTGACATCGTTTGGTTCAGATATTTTCACCGGACAGCTTTATAATGGACCTCTTCTTCAGTCCCCTCTTGGGACTGTGTGTAAATGTGAATAGGTGTCAGTTTCAAGAGGACCTCCATGTATGCCATTGAACAATATGGCTCCAGTTATACACACACAGACCAATCTTTGCAGCTTATTGAGCATGCCAATTACTGTCTGTTTTCCTGTTCTCTCCCCACCCTGACTACTGGTCCATAAGTTCTAGAATAGTTATATCCATAAACACGCGATATCAGATCGGGTCCGGCTAAAATTGTGCGAATCTTTTTTAGCGCTTACTCAATGTAGCCGCTACTCACTAAAGAAGTGAAACGTCTGTTATGTTAGCATTTTCTCTTTACCATTCTCTCTATACCTGCCTGATAATCGCATACCAACAGCCTCCTACACATAATCCACACACAGGAATATTTGGAATATTTCTTGCCGACATAATGACTTCGCGGACGAGAGAGAGAAAACTAAAACTTGTCGAAAGTAGTATTAAAGTATTGCGGATTGTCGAAAAATATGTAAAAAATAAATATATATTTCATAGCCAGAGTCGCATTTTCCAATTTGTACTTTTTGATATGGAGTGAAATGCAACCATGCGCTATAGGTAAATTCTCCGACAATAATTTTTAATTTTTTGACAACCATTCGTCATTAAAATCAATTGAATTTTTAGAATTTCGTTTATTTAAAGAGTGGTCGCTGTGGTGTAGTGGTAGTGTGTTGGACTGCTACGCAGAGTGTCCGGGGTTCGAATTTCGGCACAGGCAAAATCAAAAAGTAGAAAAAATAATTTTTCTACACAGCACCACCTCTTGACAGGTAATGGCAAACCTACAAGAGTAAAAATTGCTATGAAAAGATTTTCACTTCGCCGTTCGGATTCGGCATTAAACTGTAGGTCCCTTCCATTCATGTACAAATATAACACGCACAACATGAGTGGATGCGAAAAGCTCGGCCTAAGCCTTCCATGGGCTGTTGTGCCATTAAAAGTAAAAGTAAGTTTATTTAAAGAAGGGAGACTTAAGCTTAAGTAGTATACTTCATTGTTTTACAATGGGTACGGACAAGGTTATACTCGGTTTCCTTATGTTTTTCTTTTCTCTCCCATAAAGTCGATTTCCTTCTCTTTATAAATCAATCTTGATCAGTCTTTTGCAAGCGAACATAATGGCGGTTTTGAGCTACCCATATGCAACTCATTAAAAGAGAGAAGATTCTGCTCTTTGCACATCACTGGTGTAAAGGGAAACATCTATAGAGAGAGAGAGAGAGAGAGAGAGCGAGAGGGATCTATTCTACTTATTTCAACAGTGTGTCAGAGTACATAGAATTTCGTAACGGAATTTCCATTTCGCTTTTTTTCCACACTCCTATCATTTTTACCCAGGCGCGTGTAAAAAATTACACCACAAAAATTCGTGCAATACTTTTCAGTGCTAGTTGGGGTTAAAGTGTTCGCTCTGTTTGATAAGTGTTGCCGTAATTACCAGTGAACGAGTATTAATTTATATACATATATATATTTTTTTTTTTGGTTTCTCTCTCGTCGAAAATTTATTACTTACTAGTAAAAATGTTGCCTGTTCATGACAACATACATTTACAAGTATGTATTTATGTGGATATACTCACTTGTACGAGTATAAAATTGTTTTATTGTAATATGAAGCTAAGAAGATTGCTGCCAGTACAGTTAAGATTTAAGTTACTTGTGCTTATATTTTTTTTTTTTTTTTTTCATTTTTACTTAGCAAGTTCCTAGTACAATACTACTACTACACAGCATCCACCATCGACACCATCCACACCAAAGCAAACCAATAACGACACGCTCACACTGAAAGCATCATCGAAGTATGCATTATGTCATTATGTAGAACGAGAAGATGTACGAGTATAATACGAAATACCCATCAAAATCCATCGATTTCAATGACATTGCTGTAACCCTTCTTTTAATGGAGTATGTGCTAATAAGGATTTCTTTTATTTGTTGTCCTTGTTGTTGTTGTTTTTGCTCCTGTTGTATAGGGTGATTTGTTTGCTACTTGATTTTTGACGTTTATATTTCTGACAGTTCACGCGTGATTCTTGACATGTGTCAAAGTAAAAAATGCTCAGTTTGGTTTGGCATTTCATCACGAATAGAATTACGCCTGAACAACGTTTGCAAATTATTGAAATTTATTATCAAAGTTCGTGCTCTGTGAAAAATGTGTTTCGCAAGCAAAATTGTCTTCAGCGACGAGGCTCCTTTTTGGCTCAATGGATACGTGAATAAGCAGAATTGCCGTATTTGGAGTGAAGACCAGTCAGAGGCAATTCAGCAGCTACCAAATGTATCCCGAAAAATTCACAGTTTGGTGCTGTTCGATTTTATGGGCAGGCGGCATCATTGGGCAGTACTTCTTCAAAGACAATGAAGGCGCCGCAACGTTACGGTCAATGGAGAAAGGTACCGTTTGATGATAACAGTCTGTTTTTTTTGCCGAAAATGCAAGATTAGGATTCGGCCGACATGTGGTTCCAACAGGACGATGACACATGCCACACTGCACGCGAAACCATGCATCAATTGAGAGGCGAATTTTGTGAGCAGTTAATCTCACGTTTTGGAGCAGTCAATTGGCCAACAAGATCGTGTGACTATTTTTTGTGGGGCTATGTTAAGTCTCTTGTCTATAGAGACAATCTAAACACGATTTCTGCTTTGGAACCCAACATTGAACGCGTCATTGGTGAGATTCTGAGATTCCGGCCGAAATGGATGAAAAAGTGTGCCAAAAGTGGTTTTTCAGAATGGACCACTTGAAACGTAGCCGCGGGCAACATTTAAATGAAATTATCTTTAGAAAGAAAATGGCAGGAATGGATTTATCGATCAAAATAAAAATTTCATTCACTTTTGTAAATTTTTTCTGTATTTTTTTGAATTTTCAAAAACCAAGCTCTTAAAAAATCACCCTTTATCTGCCACTTCAACCTACAATTTCTTTCATTTTTCTACACAGTTCTCATATTTACTAACTTATATCTTCTTAGCAGCAGCTACTATCCGTACGTGTGCTTTCGTTAATACTGAAAGCGGAAGGAGCAGGAGCAACGGTAGCATCTCGCAGAGAGCATCGTCATCGTCGAAATCATCCAACATCTGTCTACTATGTACATACATAAGTATGCTTGTATGTTTATATGTGCAACATCGAAAGTGTCATCATCAAAATGCATCAAGTAAAAAGCTTTTCCATTACATACCTACACACACTGTATTCGATCGTACTTCTGCGCAATCTTAAAGTCAATTTAGAAAAAAAAAACTTTGACGGAATCTAACGTAAATAAGTATTAGTTGTCAGCTGCAGATGCAGTGGTGGTAGTGATAGTGCCGCTGCTACTTGAGGATACTCTTCAACATCTATCAAAGCAGAGCAGAGCAGACTACACAACATATCGGAATACATACAAATCAATCCAAATTACTTAATCGCCAAAGTGTGTTGCATGCAACGCATAGTAATGTACTCTCGAATGTTATTCACGCAATTTTTAATCCCACCTACCGACCACCTACATGTGTGTGTTGTACCTGTTGTGCAAATATTTTAATCAAAATGACGTCAGTCAAATGTAAGTAGATAGAAGCAGATACGAGAATTGCTCTACATACTTACTTACTTACGATATTAACTATCAACCTGTACCCGGTTAAGAGCTTATGCATGTACGAGTGTATAGTTACGAGCTACTTTGTTAACTTGAATGCCTAAATATAGCAACAACTATGAATAAGTAAATATTTACTTACATTCGAGTATCTCTATGTATTATGTAGCGGGTGGACCATTTATAATTTGGAATTAGATTTTGGTGTCAATAAGAAATGAATGAGGTTTTGAAGTTTTGAATGATGTGGATTTTATTATTCGAAAGTAAAAATTGTAGAACACAATTTCATTGAAATGCCCTGCCTGGTGGCCAAATCTCGGCTCAGGCAAAGCAAAAAAGTACACGGCACCACCTCTTCGCAGGCAATCACAAGTCTACAAGAGTGAAAATCGCCCAAGAAAAGCTTCTAACTTCGTTGTTCGGGTTCGGCATAAAACTCTCTCTTCCATTCAAAATAACCAGTAATTCAAATGTTAGATGGATCACCCTTTATATCCAATTACTCGTAAGTGCTACTCATATTATTGGGTAAAAAATGGTTTCAATTACCAGCAAAACATTATGCATAAATACTTAATTGTAAGCTCTGTAAGCTTATCTGCAGAGAGTTGAGTTGTGACGTCAATAAATCGGAAATTTATCACAATTTTTTAGTATGTATTTATTTAATTTGATTTTAATTTGAATATTTTTCTGTATTTTTTTTTGTCGAATTTCACAAGAGTGCTTTAAAGGATACCACTTCTACAGCAATAGAAATGATATGGAAAGAAATTATCATAACAAAAGCGACGTAAATTTATGTAGAAAGAGATTATCTTAAAGAAAAACCATTTTGTTAAAATCCAAAATTTCGTTTGAACCACCAAGGGCACCCCAAAACAAATAGCAGTTTTTTGAAAAATTAAGTAAATATGGTAGATTGTAACTTTTCCAACACAAACTATCTCATGTCTAAATTGAACATCACAAAGTTTTACGGCACTTTTTCTCAGTCCAGCAAGAGAATTTTGGAGAGTATATCCTGAAGGAGATAAGATAGATCTCCTGCACTAAAAGGTCTAAAAATAATGATATGATTAGGAATTTTCTCAGACTATCTAAAATTTTTACGATTCCTTTCTAGTTCCAGATGAAGCCAGAGTTTTTCATATCTCAACTTTTAACCATCAGAGAAAGCTACAAATTTTAGGACAACTTATGGTAAAATAGATTTAAACTCTACGAAATATCCTCTAAATTAGTTATCAAATGTAGGAAGGTTCTCAGCACTGTAGGACATAGGTTTGGCATTGGTCAGCTCTAACCTCAAAGTCATAGTTGCGGTCAATTGTGGTCGCTGTGGCGTATTGGTAGTTCGTTGGACTGTTACCCAAAGTTTTCGGGGTTCGAATCTAGGCACAGGCAAAAAATAATTTTCTTCTAGACAGCACCCACCACCTCTTGGCAGGCACCGGCACATTTTCCTCGTCATTCCTATCTCTTTCGTTGGCACTACATGCGGTCATAGTCGACATTGATAAAACTGAAGTGTTCATTGTGGTAAAGGCATAACAATTGCCACAATCGTTGTCTATTCTCTAGGGTTTAATATTCTCTAGGGCGATGAAATAAAAATAAATTTGTTTGGTAACGATGCGGAAAGAAACGTTCGTCGCCCGAAAGGCAGAGAATTCGACATCCTGTTCACAAAGAAAACAGTGAAGCACGGAGGTGGCAGCTTAAAGGTATTAGTCCGATACATCAAATTAATGGCATTATGGATAGATTCGTGTATAAGGATTTGTTGGAAACGGTAATGTTACCATATGCCGATTATAATATGCCGCTTTTGTGGAAATTTCAGCAGGACAATGATCCTAAACATTCAACGCGAGTTGTCAAAGCATGGTTCCAAGAACATAATGTAGACGTCCTTGAGTGGCCAAGTCAATCCCCAGATCTAAAACCTATTGAGAACCTCTGAACTTAAACGCCCAAACAAAACGCAGTTATGGGAAAATATTCAAAAAATTTGATACAACATTCCTGAAGAAACTTGTCTGAAGTTGATATCGTCAATGCCCAGAAGAATCGAAAAAGCCATCAAGAATAATGGTGAATATTTTGGGTATTAGTGCGTTCTTACTAATTCAGTAAAATACGGGACCATAACTAGCAAAACTTCAATATTTATTCGTAAGTTTTTTGTGCACGCCTATTATTCTGTCCAATCTGTGTACTTTATGAATTAACCAAAATTTAAGTAATTTTTTAAAAGTTTTTAAAACCTTTTAAGTTTTTTTATGACGCTGAAGTATGTTTATGTTGAAAACTAATTTATTTTTTTAAGGATTTGAAAAAATATATGTTCATACCTATTATTTTGTCCAGGTGTGTATAAGGTACTATAGGACGAAAGGTACTGGTACTGACTGACCGAGATGATCTTACAAATCTCATTTGAGACCACTTTTGTTTTATTTTCTAAGCGTAAATTTTTTTCGTTCATCAACTAAGCGAGCAATATCGGTCAAATTTTTGATTCTACAAAACAGTTTTCATTCGTCAATCTACATCAGATAATGTGAGTGAGAGAGGCAGATTCCAATGTCATCAATAAACAGATTGAATAATAGCGGTCCTAGGATGCTACCTTGTGGCAACGCCAGAAAAGGCCACAAAACATTGCGATTTAACATTTTCAATTTCAACGTGGCGTCTCCTATTATGAAGGTAGGACTTCAGCCACTCCAGGAAAGTAGAGTGAATACCTAAGGATTCAAGTTTTCCAACTAATATGTTATGAGAAAAGACATTTACTGATTAGAAGAATTCCAGTGTTAATCGGGAAATCACAAAAAAATTAAAATGTATATGTTTTCTCTGCAGAATCAATGAGTCCTATTTACAAGAAGACTTTCATTCCTTCACTCCCTTGAGTAGTGACTACAAAGACATAGTATGTATTTGTGGTATTAGGTGTTTTGATATATTTAAACGAAGTTCCATTTGTGTACCATATTTAAAGTGATTGGATCTATTTAGAGAAAGAGGATGTCAGCTACGTGCATACTTAACAGTAGGTATACATGTTACCAGAAAAGATATATTCACAGTTGTTAAATGTATGTACATATAAGCAGTCTACCTGGTTGATGGAGTCTTTGGACGACCTCTTTACATATCTTAAATAATGAATAAAAATATTTTATTTTCATATGTATACCAATTAATATTTACACTCAATTACCATTTCAACCCATCATCACAAATTTTCCGGTAGCGAGCACAGAGCATGTCATAGTGAAATTCACTCAGAAAGACTTTTTACACCACACACACACAAAGGCAAAACGATAGCGATTCCATATTGAAAGAGAGCGACTACGACGATTGCAACAAACAACACTAGCAAAAAAAAAAAAATATAAATAAATAAATACTGAGTAAACATCTTGCAATCGCTATACATACATACATACATACGAATGCTTTTACCTATGCGAATATTCTTTAGCATTTTTATTCGACATATGAATTGCCTGACTCGATTCGTAGGTGGCGACTGGCTGGTTCAATGCCTATATGTTGAGAGCGGCTCGGCTATCTGACTGACTCGTTGGCTGCTTGGTTGGATAGCTGGCTGTTTGGATGGCTAACTGACTGTATGGATGGCTGACTGACTGTATGGATGGCTGGCTGGTTCGTTAGTTGGCTGGTACCTTTGTTGGTTCATCACTACCGCCACCATTACCATCACCACCATCAGCCACATCGAATCTGCATACATAGTACGTCGATGGCTACAGCACACGCACGAATTGTTTTTCATTATTTCCATGTATAACATGAGTGCAAATTGCCAATGTGGTGTACTTGTGTGCGATGCGATGAGATGCGGCACAGTGAGGTGTGTGTTTGGCGGTGGGTGGCAGCATTGAAGCACGTGGAAAAATCGGTGGAAATAAAGAATTTACATACTACCTACACAAAAGCTGTGTAGCAATTGTGTGTGCTTGTGTTTGTTTGTTTTTATTTGTTTGTTTGCTGGAATGAAAAGCACACGTCATGCTGTGCAGCCGCTATCGCCTCCAACTTCACACTCTTTTTTGTTGTGTTTTTTTGTTTTTTCTTTTACTTGCTCTACCTGCAGCCGCCGCCAACATTCATTGAATATCAATTGTGCGGGTAATAACCAAACCGAGCGTCGATTGCTTTGGCAAATGGATCAATGGTCAAATAAAATGACTAAAGAAACATCTTTTTCAGACTCTGGCTTCCTAGTTTGTTTTTGTTTTTTTCAGTATTGGCTGGTGGCTGTTGGGCAAGTGAGGGTGAGTTTTAAAGCATATTGACAATGTTATTGATTTTTAAAAACTATTCCATTCATTGATACACACGTAAGTTTTGTATAATAGTGGCGGAGCTTGAATTTAAGTGGAGGAGTTTTTTTTTAATCCTTACAGAATTATTAAATTTTTTGTTTTTCTAGGTCACCTAAAAAAAAATGTTTAAATAAACAGTAGAATATTGGCGCAGAGACGTGGACATTAACCATCAATGATGAGAGGCTGTTAGGAGCGTTCAAGAGGAAGATACTCCGTAAGATCTACGGTCCAGTATGCGTGGACCACGTGTATCGAATAAGATGGAACGATGGGCTGTATGAGCTGTACGCCGACACTGACATAGTCAAGCGTAAAAAACTCCAACGGCTTCGCTGGCTGGGTCATGTTGAGCGAATGGAAGAAAGCGCTCCGGCTAGAAGGGTGTTTTATTCGAACCACGGTGGAGGAACACGCAGAAGGGGACGTCCTAATCTCCGTTGGAAAGACCAGGTGCAGGGCAACCTGACTGCACTTGGCCTTATCAACTGGCGCCAGCGCACGCATAGCAGAAGTGACTGGCGGAGCTTTGTGGAAGCGGCCAAGACCGATCATCGGTTGTAGCGCCAGCTAAGTAAGTAAGTAAGAATATTCGGGACATCTCTTCAGCTCTTGAGAAAAGAAGATCAATATTATTTTAGGAAATTATGAAATGAATAACCAATGTGGAATATCTGCATAGCTCTATCACTCGTGATTAAGCAGCCGCGGCAGAAGTGCTGCCGCAAAGCTGTGGGAATAAGTTGGAGTTTCACGCTCTACGTATTCTTTCTTCGGAGTCATTAGACCAATCTTACTATATGGAGGTGCGGTATACATAGTGTACTGGCCACCATTGCAGACTCTAATAATCTTTTTAGCCAAAAATTTAATAATACATTAAACAAATAGCCGTAATATTTGATTTGTGCCAATAAAATAGGGTAATATTTTTGTTAAAAAAAAAAAGATTGCAAACTGGCCAATACAAGAAAATGAGTTTTACTTAGTCAGTGTTGTTGTTGTTGTTTTTTTTATGGTATTTGCCTTACCACATACTGTTTCCTACCTAGCCCTTTGTCTATTCCATAGTCATATGGAATATATGTACAAAGATTTGAACATTTACACTTTAAATACAAGAGAAAAAAAAAAAAAGAACGATGCTCCTTACATTCTCTCAAACAAAATAAGCAAAATACGTAAAGAAAATATCATATGTACATATACATACATACATTATATTATACATGTATGTGTATGTATTTGTATGTGCATGTATTTGTGGGAGCCGTAAAGTTTTTCTATTATTTTTTACATGCGGATGTGACTGCGGATGCGAACAAACTGGACAATATAATCGTCGCCTTCGCTTTCTCTTCTCTGCACACTGCGTAGGCTTCCATGGATGTGTGAGTATGTGCATACTCGTACATACATATGTATGTGTTGGGTAGTATACTTATTAGGTATTTTGATATGTTGTTGTTGTTCTTATTATTGTTATTGTTTTATACCATATATGTATGTATGAGCATCGTAGGATGTGGTGACCTTTTGTTGTTTTAATGCGCTGTAGTATTTCGGCTTTTTGACCTTAAATCGTTGTGTAACTTTCGCATATTCTTCATATTATATTTTTGTTCATATTTATTTTATATTATATGATTTATTAAAGATGAACATTTTTATTAAAAACCTAAGCGCTCTGTTCATTCATATACATATATGTACAGGGTGCGCCGTCTTTTATGTCGGTATGTAAACATTGAATAATTTTAACATTTATCAACCGATTGCCTTGAGTAAACATGTTTTTGAAACGTCAATTCAGTACAATTACTGACACTATTCGTCGTTTGGTGTCGAATTTTGTTGAGCACGGGGCAGTGGGAGATTCTCGACAAGCCGTTCCGTTCATCAACGCCCAAGAATTTCCAATGAACTGGTTGAAGTAGTAAGAGAGAGAGAGAGTATTGCCGAGAACCCGCATTTGTCGTATCGTCACCGCGCTCAGCATTTTGGCGTCAGTGGAACCACCTTGCGGCGCATTTTGAATTAACTCAAAGAACATTACCGACAGACCATCCACGTCGCTTGGAATACGGCCAAACATTCGCTCGAATGGTTGACACTGAAGCTGATTTTTGGAAGGAAATTTCAATGGGCCGACGAGACCCATTTCTCTGGTCCCGTTACAAGCAAATTAAATAAAAATACCTCAAATATGGAAATCGGTTGTTTTTTTAAAGTTATTCAATATTCACATACCGACATAAAAGATTGCGCCTGTACATACATAGTTACGTTATTATATTAATATAGATTATATACTGCAAATATGTATGAATGTGCATAATATGTATATGTTATATGCATGTATCTATGTGTGGGTATTCTGGTAATTTAACTATAACTATAGAGAAAGTTTCATCAATCTGAGTAATTATTTAGACTCACTCTCGACTGCAGGAAAATAAACTAAGTATAAAAGAAATAGTACGTAAATTGAAAAACAGCACGCATTTAGTTTACAAGAGATGCTGCTGTAATCCGGTAATCCTCAGCAGAATGCAGTACACAAATATACATACATAGCTAATAACGCTAGCGGTTGCAAAAAGGGGAGGGGAGTTTGATAGGAGTTAAACCTCCATATCTCAGTTCGTTGCTGCTGAATAAAAGTATTTTTTTTAAGTAACAAAATGCCTCCCCCTTCGGCAACCTCTACACACCTTAAATTTATGCATTCGGGAACAGTAATAAAAAACTAGAAAACCATATCAAAAAAATTAAGGAATTTGCGCGACACTAAAAGGAACAATCTTCTAATTTTCAATAGAAAAAATTTTTTATGTATAATAGTACGTGTGTGTGTGTGTGTGTGTGTGTGTGTGTGTGTGTGTGTGTGAGTGTGCGTGTATTTGTTTGTGTGTATGTACTGCTATTACAATTTTCTTGTGCTATGGCTCACATTCAAAATTGATGAACTAGAATTTGTTGATAAAAATCATTTAAATGGACCCCAAGGAATGAGTGTAATATAAATATAATAAAAAAGAGCAAGCACCGAGCAAAACGAAAACAAAAAGAAAATACGCCAGTTTTTGAAATTCATTTGCCAGACGATACACAAAATACGAACGTTCAACTCAACCAAAGCAGCCGCAGCCAACTTACACTCACATCCAAACTGAAAGGAAATCGAATGGAAATCAAATCATCATCAGCATCTTCTCTGAGCAAGCACATAATGTCACAAGCCTAGGGCGACAGTGGCAGTGGCAGTGGCAGAATCATTGCTTTAATAAATAAGAAATAAACTGCAAAACCATAAAAGTGAAAATCCAAAGTGACATACTCAAAGCGCGCCGATAATCCATCAAAATACACGAAAGAACGAATTCGTTCACGTTCGCGCTAAATCGCGTTACTCGCTAATCGTCGAACTGCCTACAACCGGTGTCAGACTGAACGAACGAAGTAAGTGAGAGGTTAGCTTCTCTCCATTTACCTTCGTGTGAGTGTTTAAGAAATGCACGTCTATAAACTAATAGCAATTTCAAAATATATGGGCCGCGAAAAAGTCTTGCGCGTCATCTTTTTAAAGTTTACTTATATATGCAGATTTTCATATGTGTGTGTGTGTGCGTGCGTGTGTTGAGTATGTTTTATGTGTTTCTGTTTTGCATGCGGTGTTGAAATTTCAATTTCTATTGAAATATTCCAAAAAAAAAAGAAAAAACCGCTCTCGGATAACTGCGAAATTATAAATTTTCCCCCACTCAATTGCTCCCCGCTCGAGTTAGTCACAGTTGAGGAACTTTTACTTGTTTTTGGTTTTTTTTTCGGTGCCACTAATTCATTCAATATTTATTGAAAACATTTCAATGAATAACTTAAATGTTTTTTGAAAGTTTGAGAGGGAGTGTGTGTGGGGACTGAGGTGAGGCGATTTAAGAACTTACCATCACGGCATTACGTTTAAAATCCATAAAATTTTTAACCTCAGCTGCTAATTCCCGTAGTAGTATTATGCCATCCTTTCGTTTGACTTCGATGTCACTGTCTTTGAATCGCTGCAATAAGAAAATAGTGAAAATTAATCATAAAGTAAGGTTGGTATTCAATTGAAGAAAACTTCTTTGTTTATTTAAAATATTGGAAGTTTATGTCTTAACGTAAGAAGATGAACATGAATTTGTGCAAGAATATCTTACGATAAGTTCGAACATTTATAAGGTTTATTTAGGCTTGTAAGTGTTGCCGACTCAAAATGAAGATGTACATGGAAGTAAACGGTAATGCTTTAAGAATGGCTGACTGCTGAATGAATATCATCGAAGAATTGCAACCCTGGGATTCGCTAAATTTGACCTATCTTTTGTTTTTTTATTAATTTAGCTTCATGCAGCTATTTCATATTTTAATAAAAGATAACCACCGGAGAAACATTTTGCCTACGTCCTCTCCCGACGAACAAAAGCAACATTCCAAAGTCCAGTTTTATGCCTGTCTAAGAGTAGTTGAATAGAAACTTCTTCTACAAACCAATGAAGTTGGCTGCGATAGAAAGCATTGCAGAAAAGATTATTAGTATTAGTAGAGTATTAGCTTTCAGAACCAAACTTTAGATCTACATCTGATGATCATAATGCAAGAGTGACTAGCAAAATATTTTTAATGATTTCACATTTTATCTTAGAATGTAACGCCTCACCCCAAGGGTTTGAAGGCTTATGGGCTAGAAGAATCCCTGTTTTTAAGCTTAATACTAGATTCAAAAATTATATGTTGATATGGCAAATCGAGTAGAATACAAAAGTCTTAAGTCACATGCTATCGCTTCCAGAATTTTAGTCGAAACGCCTGTAAAGTATAGTAAATATATCAGCGTTTTGAGGATCTCTTGACTGACTATACTGTAGTTTTCGTAAAAAATCAGTTACATTTCTGATTAGCTCTCTTCAAAAGTCACTCTACTAAAGAAGAATTTTAATTCAGTACTAACCATCAAATATCAAGTGCCAAATATATCAAGTTTTGGACAGCGCTTGGTATGAGAACAAGTATATGAAATTGGTGAATGAAATGTAAAATCAACTGTTGAATTGATATCGATAGTTGATCGTGAGTTGTAAGTCCTCATGAAATAAAGTACTTCAGCAATTTTAAGGGCGTTTTGGATATCATAGGAGTAGGGAGTGGTGGAGGATGTTACAGCACTTCATCCAAATTGCTTAAACTGTCTTAAAACGTATTTACAACGCATTTCTTTATTATGTACATGTGTAAAGATTCGCTTTATGTTCTGAATTTGGTTACTTTCGCTTTGAATATCAGTTTAAGTTTTAGTTTGAAATACAGTCCTGAGTTATGGTTCGATTTTTCGTCTGAATTATGGGCTGCATATTGGTTACAAATTTATATGATTTTTGCTCTTCACTTAGTCTGAGTCTGAATTATAGCCTAACGTTCGGTCTGAATTTAGTAAGATTTTAAACCTCAATTTTGGTCTGAACTTTGATCTAAATATCGGCACAGAGTGATTTTTGACTGATTTGGGCAGTAAATAATTGGAAGCAACGACCTTTCAACTCAGGAAAGGTACCTTGTTATGTGGGCTATGAGAATCTGAATCTATATAATAAAAACACTTTGAATATTTAGACAAATTTTACGTAAAAACTCACCATTTTTGAACTGTCATAGAATATGATTGCTAGTCCAACCAGACCTGGCACAATACTCTATACACGCCTCATAAAGATCCATAATTATACCGTTCTAGCATTTTATTAAAATAAGATGAATTTTTTAAGATTTCCCTTATCTGAATAAGAACTTTTGTTATCAAAAATCCGTCAACTTTAGACAGTCATAGAACCTGTCCTTGTTAAAAGTCGAACAAAATTTTATGTCCGTTGTGTAAACACCACTATTCACCATTTTATTCCCATCAAATCGGTTTTTCAGAAATTTGACTTTGGTCGCCTAATCGTTCAAATTCCACTCTGTGCATCGGTTTTATTTTAAGTCTGACATTCGGTCTAATTCTTTGTATGACTTAAGTGATTTTTTGTCTGACTTAAAGCTCCTTTTGGCCTGAATTTCAGATTAAGTTTTGTCCGTGAGTTTGATTTAAACCGAATTAAGCAAAATGAGCTCCTCTCCTAGATTCACCAATGAGAATGAGAATGACTCTCTCTGCTGGAAAGGGTTAGTTGTGCTAATTTATCACCATTTGGTATCTATCAACACCTTGTGCACGCAATATATTATAAACTAAGGAAATTAACGATTTCCAATTCGATCTCAGGATATCTGCATCATTGGATTAACTTAATCTAAGTACTTTTATTGGTGATCATTTATTTTTATACAAATGTGTTGATTTTCCCGAGGTTAGAAGCAAACCGAAGTTGGCTGTGCTTTCAATACTTCACCCGTTTTGTTTATTTTTGCAGAGTTGCATTAAGATGCATACACTTGATTATCAGAATATATCGATGCGTTACTAGTTTTTATACCTCTATGGTATTAGGTTTTAGACTCTTTTCTGTAGAAAATAAAACAAAATAGATTGCTGATTCAACAATCATTCGAATTTACGAATCCTAGGATTTGAGTATACAATAGCCATGCAAATTAGTGTAATTTTATTTAATTAAATGTTTAATTTTCATTGTCGAAAAGAGTAAACATTTGGAAAAGGTAATAATTCACACCCTAATTATCGATTTTCGTCAAGTTTTTATACTTTTTTTGAAGGAAAACTATACAATTACTTGTATATAATATTGAAGAATATACTAGCATACGCCAAAATCATGTCATTTTACGCGAAAACATTTTCATTTTAATTTTACTGAAAATGTAGTCACATCTTCATTAAAATCTAATTAGCACATTGCATCTTCATTCGTTAGCATCAGCCAAGCAAGCAAGCAAGCAGAACAGGATACAATGCACACATACAACACATACGTAGAGCATAGCAAAAGGGAATCTGCAGCAGAGACATAATGTTCCGCATGACAAGCCACAGCAAGCAGGTGGAATTGTGGAGCAGTAGTAAGTAAGTAGATGTAAGGAATAGAAGGAGTAACAACAGCTGCATTTGCAGCGTACGATAGTCGTAGTACTTGAGCCATAATCAACGATTCAGGCAGTGCCAAAAGAAGTCATAAGATTATTTCACCTTCTTTCTTTCTTTTTGCATAGCTTCCCGTATGAGCGAGTACCCACCTGCAACTGCTACGTGAAGAAGCAACGTCTGCATTGAATATACCAATGAAACGAGAATATAAGAAGGTGCAAAATTGCAGAAAAGTATTGATGCAGTTCCTACTTTTTCCACACACTCACACACATGGGACTGCAAGCATGTACTCAACCAGCAACACGAATGCTTTAATGTGGGGCAGCGTATAGTAGGAGCAGGTGCCTTCTGTCTCCATCTACATATCTGTATCACGTACGAGCGTGTGTGTGTGTGTGTGTGTGTGTATGTGTGTGTGTGCACGCGAGTGGCGGCAATCCCTTAACTGGTGTCCTTGCTCCACTTTAAGTTTGCGATTGCAATGTGTACTTCTTGGTGCGTTCGTCAATGGGAACGTCGTTGAACGAACATTGACGGTGTTGCCGCTGTTGGTTGTTGGTTGTAAGTATGTATGCTTGCTTTCTTCGGCTTCTACCACTAGCTCCTGCATGCGTTTGCTCTTCAGTAGCAGCAATGAACAAGGAACGATAGGAATTTTTATACCAACCGCAAAATGAAAAAATTTGCCAACATCACCACTACCATCATCATAAGGAAGAGAAGGACACTTTCTTCGAGCAGCGAATTGTCAAGCAGGCAGGCAGAAGCAGGCAAGCTGCTGCGGGCGAATCAAGCTACTACCGTTATGAAATTTTTTATATGCTCTACACACGCACCCACAAAAACACCCCCACACACACACAAATATGTTCGAACACATACTTATGCGCATATAATCGTGACATTAACGCAATGAAATGTTGTTTGACATCATTTTCATTCTTTTCTACTCCTTTTACTACTCTTCCACTCCTTCTTCTTCTCCTTCTTCTTCTCCTCCTCCTCCTCCTGCCATTTTCTGTGTTGCACAGCATCCTTACTTCTGCTTCATCTTTATCTTCATGTAGTTTTTGCGAATACTTCTTTTTTTAACACTTTGTTGTTGTACAACAGATCAACAACAACAATGGCTACAACAACAAAAACAAAGACAACACCCAACTACAACATCAAATATAGTAAGTAATGCAATGGAAAACTTCAAATTAAAGATTTTATTCTGCTTTACAACTACGCGCAAGAAATAAAACCAAAAAAAAACTGGGAAAAAGAAAAGTTTTCACATCTTGTGTCGTTGCAGCAAAGCAACAACACATACCCACTAGAAGTAGTAATAAACACACACACACACACACATACGAGTATATGAACTGAAACATACGAAACACATACGAGTATATACTGAAAATCTCATAGAAAAGTATGCAATAGAATATACATAAGTAACGGCATATGTTTCGATGATGCTCTAACCGTACTGCTGCCGCCACTGTTGCTACATTATTTTTGTTATTGTTGTTGCTGCTGCAGCTGCTTCTGCTGATACCGTTGTCATTGACGCGTTGCGTTGACGGCAAAAACAAATTTTCAATTTCTCATTCATTTTTCTTTTCGTCTTTTTTCACTTTTTCAAATTCATATCAAAGTTATTAGAGCACAGTTTTAGCGCTAATTTTTATGACATCAAAATGAAAATTATAATAAAACGAAAGTAAGAAACAATTTCTTAAATATAACTTGCAACTTTTTTTTCCTGCCATTAGCGAAAAATTAAAAGTCTTACAAAGTCAAACTGTCACTGATTTCTGGGAACATATAAAATATTCTTCATTTTCATTTGATTTTGATGACGGTTTATTGTGGATGGTGTCAATTTTCAATTATATTTCTACAAGAAGTAGCCCTTGAATAAGGAAAATTATTCATTTCGATTGTTTGTGGTTTCTTTTATACTAATACATACGTACTTATTTCAAAGTGTCTCTGCAAACAAATGTGCGGAACGAAATGAAAACGAAACGATTTCAAATCGTTCGGAATGAGACAGCGTTCTGCTTCAACAGCAACGAAGCAAGAAATATTCGAGGAAATTTTATTATTGGAAGATTCGATGAGATATTCTTAATTTTCAATATTATATTTCCTATAATTTTGTCACATGACATTCTGAATGAAGAAAGACAATAATTGTGTGCGTGAGTGGGACACCCTACAAAGTTGACTCCTTCAGAACGTTTGCGTTTTGAGTTTTCAGGTTAGGTTTTGGTAAACTTGTACAAAACCAGAGTCTATCGCAGACATTACAGACGTGGCCGAAGGCATTTTTCACGATGTGCTGATTTATGCTAATGATTTCAGTTTGATGGTTCTCTGATCTCTGGATTAACTTAATTTTGAGCGTTTGCATTTCCAATGCATGCAACGCCCTCTGCCAAATCACCATCTCCATCAAAATGTTCATACCTCAAAGCATACGAATTTATATGCAACATCATTATAATCTTACCGTCGTCGTTATTGCTATCATCATTATAATAATCATCAAAATATTCAGGTTGATCAGGTTTCAACATGTGGAAAATTTACCACTTGTCGGTCTGAGAATTCGTGAATGCTATGAAGTTGCCTAGAAATTTGGTAAATCTCTTCTATGTTTTGTTGTGCTGATGCGAGTTCTTTGCTTTCCGCGGAGGAAAGATTTTCAATCAAATTTTCAAGTAAATCTTCTGCCCTTCTCTTTCGCTGAGAAGCTGGCAATTCTGGCCACCTCAATGACTGCCTGGTGCCGCTGTATAGTCTGAGGACCTTCGTCGGGACTCAATGAGGTGAGTTGATGCAATCATTGACTCTAATTAACTCATTTGCCCTTCAAGCTGTCTCTACGCATTAGTTTTTGCAAGTTGTTTTACAATGAAACTGAGATTCTGTTGTGCCTCTCGGTTCTGGTTTTTGCGAATTTTTTTTCACGACAGCAGAATCTGAAATTTGTTGTGCTTTCATTTTTCGATGAAGTCTACAATTCTCGCTGTCTCTCAGCCGCAGTTTTTGCTGGAGATTTTATCGTAAAACACCCGCCATTTGTTTGTGGCTCGCGTTTGCTTTTATTTTTCAGTCTATGCTCACTCATTCTTTGAGCTCTGGAAATTTCTAGCGATTTTTGTTTGAAATGTAAATTTATTTTCTTTCTTGAAATGTCAAATTTTACTAGCAACTGATGGGCAGCACCCTCTATCAATCGAGTGTGATTTCTACTTAGCGCACTCTATTAAACGAGTATGAATCATACGCGAATCAGCGCCCTCTATTAATCGATAGAGGGATAGAGGAATCCTCTATCAATTGATAGAGGGCGCATAGTGGATGCATATAATATGTGCTGCCATCATTTATGTGTATGGTATATATGTATACACCCTAATTTTTTCATACTTAATGATAGAGGGCGCTAACATTCATTTCCATGACAATTTCCGCCTTGCCACGATATTCTTTTACGCCCTCGTAAATATAAAAAGTATTCTAAAGGAATAAGCTTCAAAAATATTTATGCGTTAATATAATGCAAAATTTTCTATTTTACTTCAAATACATACATAACTAAATGGAGCTTTTCAGTGTTTTTATGCCCATTATGCAAATTTCACGATAATTTTGTTTTAATATTTAATTTAATATATTTATTTGGCCCATATTCTTCTGGAGTCAAGCGAACAGCAATATTAGTTTCATCTTTTGAGAAACTTGGGGCATTTAATAACTCCAGTCAAGACATACTTTCGTAACACACACAGCCACCAATATCCACCGCACACAATAGAGGGAAACCCGAATGATCCGGTCTATATGAGAACGATCCGGTCTTTACGATTAGCAGAGAGAAAATAATTTAAGAACGGTCCCAGAGTGGAAGTAAGTAAGTACCATGAAAAACAGGTGGATGCAACCCACTGTGGAAAATGTGTAAGACATGTTTACCATCTGCCCTGCAAAACAAGGTTTTTTTTTTGGGCTTTTGATGAAACCGTCACTTTTTCGTTTCAAAAACTTTTAATTGCTTAATTGCTCCACCTCACTCAGAAGTGTCACTAAGAAAAGTAGTATTGGAAAAGTAGAAAAAGGTAGGAATTTTTGCGTACATTTCAACTATTCCAGTACGCACACACTATTTCTACATACTACTACTTATGTTTTCTACAACTATTTTTTTACTACATCTTCAACTACCATTTTTTACTACTTCTTCTACTACCATTTCCTACTCCTACTACTTTGCACCTTACTCAGGAGTAGTATTGGAAAATTAGAAAATATTAGTTGAAAAATAGAAGGAAAAGTAGTAGAAGTACTTAGTAGAAAAAGTTAGGACATTTTTTGTACATTTCAATTACAATTCCAGTCAGCACTATTTCTACTAATTCTTTTATTAGTATTATCTACTACCATTTCGTATTACAATTTCCTCTTCTAGGGTCGAGTTGCACCTAATTTTTCCAAGCATATCTATTTTCTTCACAGAAAGCGACTGACAAATAATAACGTCATACCAATTCTTGGTATCATACCACAATTGATACCTGAGATATCCTACAATGAAAATACAGGTTAGAAAGGATCTGCCACACCTACATTTAGGTTGTGACATGCCGTTGTCAACTTACGTCTTTGTACCAAATCTCAGTTCTATCGTGCCAGCAATTCCGAAGATATTTTTTGCCTCCTTTTTTTTTCTCCTTTGTCACGGAAGTACGTACGCCATTTGTCAAAGATCAGATTAGAATTCTGAGAGCAAGCAACAGACTTGTTGCATTCATTTTTATAAGTATAAAGGAAGAAAGAAAACAGAATTATTTAAAAAAAAGGTAAATTAATTTTTTTCCATTACGAACATGCAAAAATTGTGCTTTAGTCCTGCCAATTTCGTTTGCGAGATAAAAATTTATTTAATTGTTTCTTAAGCAATGGCAAACCCACCAAGTGATTAAAAAATTGCCACCCCGCCGCCGATCTACCGTTGAGAACCGGCGTTAAACTGTAAGTCCCAACCGTGTGGTATCACAATGGCCCGTTCTGGCCGAAATGTGTCCTACTATACGACAGCCATTCCAATCCAACCTATTATAGGTCAAATGTGAGTTCCATGTGAAGTTTCAACGATTCTGCATAAGCAGCATATCATCCTCTCTTAATGGGTAAAAGTTAAAGTGTGCTTTTAGGCGAATGCTCAGACACACACCGGATAAATAAAGACACGCTACAGATTCAATGTCTAAATTCACACATTTCTAAATCATCGAGAACACAATTGTGCTTCATGGATTTAATTATATTAATAAACACAAAGAAATTTACAAAATATTTACTGTGTATTTACTGCGTGTGAATTCGGTTGTAAATCTGAATTGATTTATATTTCAATTGCTAAGGTCACTGCACTTGGCAGCATTTTGTGTAAGAAGAGATCAACTGTGTCGACGATGACACAATTTGGGCGGCGCTTTCATTTATGTATTTAAATCTATATGGAATTTTGTAATCCATTATGAATAGTATTTCTACTTAACTCCCAACTGCACTGAAGACGAAGAAGATGCGCAAAGAAATTTCACTTTAGCAGCTAGATAATTTTGCTCTTACATACAAAGCAGCAGCAGTAGCTAACAAAAACTATTTGCCATTACCAAAAAGAAAAAAGAAAACAACAACAAAACAACAGCGGAGAACCCTTTCCCTTTAATGTTAGCTTTATTTGCAGACGCACAAGACGCTCAGCACCTACGGCGAAGAGAAGGTGGAGTGAGTAAAACTAAAACTTGGATAGGGTTAGAGTAGATATGTAAGTGTACAACGATGACGCGCCGACGACGATGAGTACTTGGAATGTGCGTACATGCAGAATAGCACTCAACTTCTCATTCATTTGCGTTAAGAAGAAACAACATTTGCACACAGCATGGAGACATTTTTCTTCATAAGCGATTACCATTGCGAAATGCTATTGTATTTGTTTGTCTCTCTGCCCGACTGTCTGCCTGCCTGCCTGCCTGCTAGTCTGTCTGTCTGTCGGTCTTTCTCAGAAACAGTTAAGAAAAGTTTTCTAATTAATTCGCAAAGAGAAAAGAAATATATGTATATGTATGTATGTACATCATAGAAGAACTACGACATACATACTCGTACATACACACTCTCCTTCTACTCTCCCATACTTTCATAACTTTCATACTCTTTCCCACTTTATCTCTCACTCTCCCGCAGTAATGTAAAATAAATGCCTAAACGGTTTTTTTTTCTCACATTGCATATATTTTGTTGTTTTTTTTTCCATCTCATTTTTCGAGACAGATTTTGTCATTTAGTGTAACGGGGTTTTACTTACTTCATTTATTTGTCGGCATTACGAAATTATTTTCAAACATTTTTCGTTTTCTATCATTTTGAAGGTTCTTTTCATTTTACTTATTTGGAATTTTAAATATATCTACATACGTAATTGCAAGCTGTCTTATTTTTTTTTTCTGTATTTCTGTGAAATATTTTAAAATGTTTCTTAACTTGAGCTTTGCTGTTAATTTTTAATTATATTTCGGTCTGGTTGACACCATTGCTAAGAATCGCTTGAACTAATTTACCCGCACTTACATAAGTAAATATGATTGTGTGAGCTACTAAATTCTGAGCTACTAATTTATATAACGAAACGATAAGAAACCAAAGGAAAATTTAGTGGGTAGGACTTATGTAGTAGTCAAGAACAGAAAAGTGAAATAATTTTTATGTCAACCGCCTACTAGAAAAAGGGATGCCTTGCTATCCTAAGAACTTCCTTCGAAGAAGAGGGCTGGATTTCATTGGGCGGGAAAAAGGGTTTATGAATACTTCCTCTTTTACATAAATTAAGCTAAGACTGCACAATTGTATAGAAAGTTTACCCCGGTAAATGTGAAGTATTTAAGTTCTTTCCAAATAATTCCATTTCTTCCAACTCCATAGGGCCAACCAGTTCTGCAGAAGGGGACGACGCCTATTCAGCTGACCAATTGACGGCGTTGAATTAGTTTCTTGGTGAGTTGGTTTTCTGGGTCTATTCTATTAACGACTTGAACTTGGTCTTCTGGTGCCACATGCCCTGTGAGGCCCAACCAGATCTGCAGAAGGGGACGGGACCTATTTAGATGACCAATTGACGGGGTTGAGTTAGTTTTTCGGTGAGTTGGTTTTCTGAACTTATTCAGGTGACCTATTAACGGCTTCAAGTTAGCCTTTTGGTGTCACATGCCCTGTGAGGCCCAACCAGATCTGCAGAAGGGAACGGGACCTATTAAAATGACCAATTGACGGTATTGGGTTAGTTTTTGTTTGTGAGTTAGTTTTCTGGGCCTATTCAGGTGACTTATTAACGGCTTCAAGTTAGTATTTTGGTGTTACAATCAGATTATAAAAGCATTTTCTCACTAATTTTGAGGAAAAACTTTTCAATAAAAGTCTGATTGAAAAATAATGAAGAACGTGTGCCATGGTACCAGTTTCCCTAGCTGATATCTGACACACACACACACACACTAATAATAAGTACATGCTAATAATGTTTGCTAGTTGATAAGAAATATGCGAATAAAAAACAAAATTTAACCTGCCTATTTTGCCGAGATCCTGAGAATGTCCATAGTAGCCTTAATACCGTAAACCTTCTCAAACTAGTTATGAGGAAAAAAAATACCGTTTTCTTCGGTATTAAGAATGTACCAAGAGGGCTACCTGACTTTTAGATGGTTCTGATGGGTGTGTGCAAGGAATGGGCGTGACATTGGTTCAAGTGTGCACCCCTTAAATCTGAAATAAATACTTAAGAAACTTTGCTGGTTTAAGAGCATGGAATAAAATGTATTAAAAATATTAAAAAAAAATAAATTTCGGTCCGCTAAGGCTGAAATCCTTAGTGGTCGCTGTGGCGTAGTGGTAGTGCGTTGGACTGCTGCGCAGAGTGTCCGGGGTTCGAATATCGGCACAAGCAAAATCAATAAGTAGAAAAAATAATTTTTCTACACGGCACCACCTCTTGGCAGGCAATGGCAAACCTACAAGAGTAAAAATTGCTATGAAAAGCTTTTCACTTCGCCGTTCGGATTCGGCATAAAACTGTAGGTCCCTTCCATTCATGTACAAATATAACACGCACAACATGAGTGGATGCGAAAAGCTCGGCCTAGGCCCTCCATTGGGCTGTTGTGCCATTAAAAGTAAAGTAAGTAAGGCTGAAATCCTGAGAATGGGTCTAATGAAAGCAGTGCTTTTGATACCCTTTGGAAGATTAATTCTAGAACCGTTCTTCATATCTGAAACTACAATATTAAAGAAGAAAGAAAGTGTGGAATAGCATTAAATTGACCACCCCAGGGATCGGAAATGAACTTAAAATTTTAAATAAAAATTTCCAGTTAATAAATACAAAATATGCAAAGAATGAGCTCAGACCAGCTATGGTCGAGCTATGCGTTTTCAACTCTTCGACCACAAAACACTACCCGTTGAGATTGAGACCCGTTGGGATTGAGATTTTAGTGTTTTGTCCAAAGACACAATCACCTGGCTCGCAAATCAGTTTTTTTTTTTTGTCATGCTAAGCTTTTCTTTATCTTTTATTTGTACCTGGTTTGGGAATTGAACCTCAGATCATCTGCTTGAACGACCACGATGTCTTCTGACTCTTGACTCATTGTTATGTCGTTACCGAGCTTCTTGTTCATAGTTCTTTATTTACATACTTCGGATCGCTCTACAGGGTGGTCAAAAGACAAACTGTGTGTTCGACCTAAGGAAGAATCTATAGCAAGGTAAACTTTTAACTAAAAGAAATTCTTGAATAGCGCAATTGCCAAAACAGAAAAAGGTTCAATATGAAATATAACCTGCACCATGTCACCACGTGAACTCTTTTCCCATCTGATTTTGCGAAGAAGTTTTGTAGAAATCTATCTTTAAATCGACATAGGTACAAATGCAGATATGCAAGTCATGAGAATTGAGAAAAATTGAAAACAGAAAAAACTATTCTCCCTAGAAACGCATGCTTCTATATGAATACATACATACTTACACACAAACGAGTACATAGTATGTATGTATATGAAAATGTAAGTCTGCAATGGTAAAATCTGAATCGGTTGTAAAGGGTTTTTTTTTAGAAGTATGGTTTTCAATCTGGCAGTACTTTTTTCGGGGTTGGTCTTTTTGACAGCTGTCACTTAATTTATGCTCGGCTTGGTTTTCCATGTCATAATGAATAAACTTACTCCTGAACAACGTTTGTAAATCGTGCAAATTTATTACCAAAATAATGGTTCTGTTCGCGCGACGCATCGCGCGCTGCGTCCAATATTCGGTAGACATAATCGCCCAGCAGGGTCGGTAAAATGAGCAACCATGGATCGGTTTCACACCACGTTCACTCTACTGGATAATGCGCATCCTCAGAGATGCCGTACACTGCGCACCGAAGACGCTATTGCTGATGTGGATCAGAGTATCGAAGAAAACCCGAGTGAGTCCATCCGCCATCGCGCGCAACAATTGGAGCTGTGCCCATCCACTTTATGGAAAATTTTGCGGAAGGATCTTGGTTTGCGATCTTACAAAATCCAACTCGTGCAAGAATTGAAGCCGAACGACCATCAAAGCGCGTCGCACGTTCGGTGAATGGGCCCAAAACGAGATGGCCACCGATCCCGATTTTCACAAGAAAATGTTGTTCAACGATGAAGCTCACTTTTGGTTGAATGGGTACGTTAATAAGAAAATTATCGCATTTGGAGTGATCATAATCCACAAGCCATTGTTGAGACGCCGTTACATCCTGAAAAAGTCACTGTTTGGTGTGCTCTACGGGCAGAGGGAATCATTGGTCCATATTTCTTCAAAGATGAAGCCGGTCGTAATGTTACAGTCAATGGGGAACGGTATAGAGCCATGATTAATGACTTTTTCGTGCCTGAATTGGAGGATGTTGATGTGGACGGCCTTTGGTTCCAACAAGACGGCGCTACATGCCATACAGCCAACGAAACAATCACAATCAATTTATTGAAGGAAACTTTTGGTGAGCGCATTATCTCCATTATCACGCGTTGTGGATCTGTGGCGTGAGCTCCATGATCGTGCGATTTAACACCGCTGGACTATTTTTTTTGGGGTTATGTCACGTCGCTTGTCTACGCAGATAAGCCCGAGACGATTGACGCCTTGGAAGAGAATATTCGGCGCGTTATTACTGACATACGGCCCCAATTGCTGCAAAAAGTGGTCGAAAATTGGGCCCCTCGGCTAAAGTTTATTCGAACTAGCCGCGGCGGCCACTTGCCCGAAATCGTTTTTAAAACATAATGGAAAATCCTTATCTTTTTAATAAAGCTAAATTCTTGGCCATAGCATTAAATTATATGCGTTTTATTTCTTGTTGAAAACCACACTTCTAAAAAAAAACGCCCTGTACTACGTACAACAATGTGTCACAATATTTTCTTCTTCTTTTTTTGACAGTTCATTTGACAGTTGTCCTTCAATTTCTTGCATGCATAAAATAAGAAGAAAGACAAGGAAGCTGAGGAAAAGTAGAGTGGAAGGAAAATAAAAAACGAATAAAAATTATAAAATATAAAACAAATGCAAAATGAATGTACCATATCACGTTCTCACTTCGAGAGTTGACACCGTTTCAACTAATACAGAAACACACACACACATTTACACATGCACACGTAAGTACATACATATCTACTATGAATGTATGTATGTATGCATGGGTATATTTGTGGAGGCAGAGAGCTTCTCTCATTGTGGAATTGATGAGCAAAATATGTTTGTATGTATGTATGTAAATATGTGCATATTGTGTAATAAGAGAATGCGGTAGTAAGAAGTCGATATATTGGATATTCAGAATACAGAAAACTCCTACAACACACACCTACACATACCTACACATACATATCCACCACATAGACACTCGTGCATTTAAATGTTACATTGTATTGAATAGCAAATTATGTATGTGCTTACCTCTATTCACCCAGTAGGAAATTACATCAGTCTCGCTTTATGCTACATGAATTTAGGCCTAAACCAGAGAAGCAATATTATTACTTCTCACATTCAAATTTACTTCTGCTTCAAATCTTATGTACTATAATAGGTGAAATTTATTGAAGGAAGAACTTCTTTTCATTCTTTTAAAAATGAGTAATCCTTCAATATTGCCCTTTTTCCCTTGTATGTGTTTCAAGAAAAGTAGTGGTCGACGTGGTGTGGCTGGTAGTGCGTCGGCCTGCTACGCAAAGTGTCCACTGTTCAAATATAGTCGCAGCTATAATCATAAAGAGGAAAAACCAAATTTTTCTACACAGCACCACCTCTTGGCAGGCAATGACAAACCTACAATAGTAAAAATTTCCTGTGAAAAGCCTTTCACTTCGCCGTTCGGATTCGCCATAAAACTGTAGGTCCCTTCCATTCATGTAAAAATATAACCACGCACAACATAGGTTGATGCGCAAAGCTCGCCCTATGCTCTCCATGGGCTGTTGTGCTATTAAAGATAGAAATGAAGGAAGTTTCTAATAGGTTCACAGTATTTTTTTTTTACTTGTGGGCTGTCACGCGCAGTGCCTCATTTCTAATCAGTGACTATTGTATGAAACTTGCATCTACAGACTTACTTACTTACTTAGCTAGCACTACAACCGGTCTTGGCCGCGTCAATTAAGGTTGTTGCAAAGATAGGCAAAGAAAATCAAGACCCATCTTATTAGGAATAACTTTTAAGTGTCAGGTATTTCAAGTGGACTTCAGCATGCCTATTGCAGAAACGACAATCGGACTCTTCTCGGTATGACTAAAAAAAAGAGTATTTATTCCACAGAAGTCATTGAATTTCCTACTGGGCTCTCGTACATATTCACACTCACAACAACACAATACCTTCTTACTACAGCGACATAGTGGCAAATGATGATGAAGTCGATGGATGAATGGATGGATGAATGTATGGATGGATGAATGTATGGATGGATTGTATTAGTGTACGGAATTGGTATTATGTATTGGGTGTTGAAGCTGGCGCTAGGGTTAGTGATGATGGTGTCATTGCTACTGCTGCTGCTGCTGCTGCTGTTGTTGTTGTTGTTCAAATGATATATGGGTCAGACGTCAGAACCTAACTCCAACAAACATAGATATTTGAAAATCATTTTTACCATAGAGCCTGCTGCTTGTGCCTACATGTTGCCTGCTACCACCACACATACCGCTCACGTCGTAAGGAAAAACAAAAACAACAACAACAAAAAGGAACGGGACACTTTTACAGTAGCGCACACATGCAAACATATCATTCATGTGTATGTGTGTAAGTGAATGCAGTAGTAGAAAAATTAATAACATTCTTGGCACGTCGCACTATTTTGTATGTATGTATGCAGTAGATACTTATGTGTGTGTGTGTGTGTGTGTGTGTAACTTATGCTATGTGGCTGCAGTTTAATTTAAAAATTTCATTTCATTCGTTAGCCTACCCTAATCTACTCACACCCTCTGCTAGGCTTAACTTGCCGCTTGTGTTTAATTTCTCCATTTTTCTTACCTTTTTGTTTCTGCAACAAATACAAATACACACACGCTAGCTAACCGACTGACTGAATTAATGGTTCCTTAATGCTTCCATGGACAAAAAATGCCATTTTATTTAAATCATATTGAAAATGTTCGGTTTTTTACAAAAAATAAAAGAAATAAAAAAAAACAACAACAACAAAAATCCCAAAAAAAAAAACAGTGAAATGAAAATGTGGACAGTAAAAGTCAAGATGTACACATGACTAAAGAGAAGAAAGTGTGCGTTTTCTGAGAGAGAGAGTGAGAGAGAGAGAGAGAGAGATAGAGCGGGGGGCTCTATACAAACACACACCCAACACACAAACTCACCCAAAACGGTAAAACCTCATACAAATTCTTAATCCTGCATTCACACCACAGTCGAATTTAAATAATAAAATAATTTATGTGTCCATGTCGCCATGGATTGCGATTGGAGATTGGGAATGGATAGTAAAAAGTAGCATTCATTGCATTGCCATGCCATCACTCCTGCTAGTACTTAGTAGAGTAGTGTGTTTGCTGCGTTTCACAATTTTTTGGTGGTGATGAGTATGGGGAAGGAAGTATGGTGGTACTACTACATACTGCTGGCTGGTTAAATGACAGAGCCAGACGTAAATATTTGCATAGACACATACAAGAGTAACCAAGTATATGGATGGCATAAACGCACATGCTACAAACACAATCACACCCAAACACACACATGCATAACAACAATCATGCATATAAGCTTCACACGAAATTTTGCAATGGTTTGAATGTAAAATGACAATGTCGCCGTAACCAACACCACCATCACCACCAATAAAAACAGCAGCAACACTAACGACAACAACAACAACAACAACAATGCACGCTGCTGCACGCCTCATGGTCACAATTTGATTTACGAGCTGCTAGTGGTATGTATGTAGTATTTCCTTCCTTTCACCACCACCTCTTCCCCACTCTTCCAACTCTCTGTCACACTCCGCATAATGTAGTTGAGAAGCACACGTCTGTGAATTTCTAGGAACAACAACAACAAAACAATGCCCCACTGGCTGCTCTATAGCCGTATGTATGTTTTTGAGCCAACTCTGCATCTCTCCTCCCCCGCCTCTTTCACCCTTTCAACTCGCACCCATTTCCCCGTTTAAGCTTCATTTGCAAACAATAATTGTGACCTCCCCCCTCCCCCCTAACCAAAAAATATTATAATTGCATAAAATAATCTGAAAATCAGACATGGTTAAATAATTTGAAGGTTTTTTTTCACTGTTCTCTCTCACTCTCTCTGTCTGCTACTCACACTCTTATGGTAAATGGATGTGGATTGTGACTTTTTGTTGTTTTCACACTTCGAACATCGAAAGTATTTTTGTTGCCCCTTGTCGTATTTGTTTGGGATGTGAGAAAATAGACTGCGAGAGTTAATGCGTATTGAAGATAATTGAATAATATTGAAAATCAATTTAATTTTTAGTGAATTTAAAAAAAAAAAAAGGCTTTAAAGCTTGAATCATTAGAAAAGAGTGACGAACAAACGTGTAGAGAAAAACTTCAAGTCTTTTAATATGTATGAGGTTAGAAAAACTGCTCAGTTGTGGTGGTGTCTTTGTGGGTTCCTTCGATTATTGTGGAAAGGCAACTCGAACAAGAGGAATGGATGCTAAAAGTGTGACCTATTCCCTGCATGGGCTATAGTAGAATGTCCAACACTGTTGTAAACATATTTTTATATGAAAAAGTTAACAACAGAAAAATAGACTGAATTGGATTTTTATGTTTCATGAAATTTTACCTTTTAGGCTGAATTTCTTTGGAAAGTATGATTTACTCGGTTTGACCTTCAACGATCTGAAGTATTTTTCAATTGAGAATATTTTCTTCGCACGAAGAACTTATGTCCATTTTTAAACATTTAATTGAGTAAATATAAAGAAATTAATGCAAAATATAAAATACTCATCCTTTAAGGGTTAATTTCTGAACAAAAAAAATTAGACTTAAGAGTTTTAGACCTTCAGTATGCCAATAAATTTTCAATTGATGAATATTTTCCTGAGGACTCTACATTATCTGACTAAATTCCGAAACATAACTCAAACCAAATTCAGTCTCAAAATGAGCAGAATCAGACCTGAACTTGAGAACAAAATTCAGTTGCAATGCAACCTAAAAGTCAGGTCAAAGTTCAGAACAAAAGTTATATAAAAGAGAGACCGACATCAGGCCAATATTTACGCAAACCTCAGACTAAAAGTTAGACGACAAATCTCAGCGAAAGCAATACCAAAATTTTAAACGAAATTCAGACCGAAATTGTAACCTAATGAAGCAGGATGATGTTCCGACTACAAAATAAAAGAGTAAACTAAAACCTAAATTAGAAACAGAAGCAGCTGGGAACTCAGTTGAAAAACTAATACCAAACTTAAATCCAAATGTGGATCAAAGACAGCTCAGAAACCAAATAGAAATACAAATGAAAAATGAGGAAAAAGGGAGAACAAAATTACACCTAAATTAAGATAAAAACTCAGACCAAAAATCGTACTAAAAATCTGTTATGAGCCTGGAAAAAAATTAAACCTATTCAGGCCTCAAATCAGATCGGAAAGCAGCCAAATAAAAAAATCATTCTAAAATTTTAATAAAAATAAAACTCAAATTTAGAACAATGGCAGCCAAAAACTCATAATTTAAACCAAAAATCAGGCCGAAACGAAGCAAATGTAGAAAACCATAAACCAGGCCGAAGCTCAGATTATAAATCAAGTCTAAGTTCAAACCAAATTAAGACCAAAATCCAAAGCCAAAGTAGTTTAGATATTATAAGTACTTAGTCTAAAAATTCAAACTTAATTATAAAATAACTAAAATGTAAGTATTTAAAGGGTGATTTATTTTTGGCTACTTGGTTTTTGACGTTTATATTATTATATGTGTCAAAGTTGATATGTGTCAAAGTAAAAAATTCTTATGAACAGACTTACGCCTGAACAACGTTTGCAAATTATTGAAATTTATTATCAAAATTCGTGCTCTGTGAAAAATGTGTTCAGCAAGCTACGTCCATTTTATGGTCGTCATAATCGAACCATAGAGCAGGCTATTAATGTCATTGTGACCAGTTTCACTTTATTGGACATCAATCCACCAAATCCTATCCATAGAGTGCATACCGAAGAGAATATTGCCGCCAGTATGTCCATCCGGCGCCGATCGCAGCAATTGGGGTTGTGTTATTCGGTTTCGACCACCTGCAAGATTTTACACAAAGATCTCGGCTTAATGCCATATCAAATTTAGCTGGTGTAAGAACTGAAGCCAGGTGACCTACCACAATGTCGAATTTTCGGTGAATGGGCCTTGGAAAAGCTGTATGAGGATCCGTTTTTTTTCGCAAAATTGTCCTCAGTGATGAGGTTAATTTTTAGCTCAATGGATACGTGAATAAGCAGAATTGCTGTATTTGGAGTGAAGATCAGCCAGCGGCAATTCAGCAGCTACCAATGTATCCCGAAAAATGCACTGTTTGGTGCTGTTCGGTTTATGGACAGGCGGGATCATTGGGCCGTACTTCTTCAAAGACGATGAAGACCACAAGTTTATGGTCAATGGAGAAAGGTACCGTTCGATGATAACAGTCTGTTCTTTGCCGAAAATGCAAGACTTGGACTAGGGCGACATGTGATTCCAACAGGACGGTGCCACGTGCCACATGCCACACTGCACGCGAAACCATGCATCAATTGAGAGGCGAATTTGGTGAGCAGTTAATCTCACGTTTTGGTGCAGTCAATTGGCCACCAAGATTGTGTGGACTATTTTTGTGTTAAGTCTCTTGTCAATAGGGACAAGTCAAACACGATTGCTGCCTTGGAAGCCAACATTAAATACGTCATTGGTGAGATTCCTACCGAAATATATGAAAAAGTGTGCCGAAGTTGAACCTTCAGAATGGACCACTTGAATCGTAGACGAGGGCATCAGTTAAGTGAAATTATCTTTAAAAAAGTAAATGGCAGGAATTGCTTTATCGATCCAAATCAAAATTTCTTTGACTTTAGTAAAATTTCTGAGTTTTTGTTTTTGAATTTTAAAAAACCAAGCTTTCAAACATCGCTGGACTGAATAATTTATGTTAGCGTTTCTCGAACAAGTTAAAACTCATCGTATATTATAAATTATAAAAATTTATAGTTAAAAAGAAAAAAACTTTAAATTAATCATTTTCTTGCATACTATTTCCTATGAATTCAATCGCTTAAAATTTACCTCACACTATAATATTATGAAACTCGTGTTCCGTTTCAGCACTTCCGTTTCCGTTCACTTGCACTTGAGCCCCTTGCTCTTCTCTCTGCATGCATATGTATTAAAGCAAGAATATATTTCTATTTACTCATATGCAATTCATATGAATGACAAGTGTTTGAGAAAAAAAAAAAATAATAAAAATATAATTTCAAAACAGAGACGCTTTGGATAACTGATGATGTTGTCACAGCTACAGCTTCAATTTCCTCTTCATCTTTTACACACTTTTGATGAGAGAGAGAGAGAGAGAGAGAGAGGAAAGTGGAGGGTAGTGGGGGCTAGTGGAGGATAGGTGGTTAGCGGTGGGTAGGGGGTTAACGGAGGGTTCTAATGTGAAGAGATAGGTGGAAGAACATTCTAGACGGCTAGAACATTCTAGTGCGCTTTACTCTACTCCTCTAAATGAATGGCAAAGCGAGACGGAGCATGAATGCGTATGCGGCTTTGTTGATTTTCATATCAATTCTGAGTTTTGCAATGATGTTTTATTATGAAATATGCCTTTAAACATATACATACACGCATACACACACACACAAAACACACATGAACAAACATATCACATATCAACAACAAAACCCAGTGCTTGCAAGGCTCGCTTCATTCATTTTTATCGCTGTTTGAGAGTAGTCAAGGGGATGATGAAGATGGTGTTGATGATGGAGCTAATGCGTGTGGCGGTGATGATGGGTGATTGGTGTACCGATGGTGGTGATGGTGGTGGTGAAAGCGGAAGCGTGCAACTGCGACAAGTACATTAAAAACGTTCGTATGTACTAAACATAATATGAATGTACCAGTTCAACAGTAAACAACAACAAACAATGACAAATAAGCAGACGCAGTTGTCATCCATTGCACTGATTATAAGGGTGGCTCTCACTAACTGACTGACTGGCTGGCGGACTAACCGAATGGCTGGTTGGCTGACTGGCTGTTTGCCTGTGCTGTTTGGCAACAATGTATAACTGATTCTCTGAATGGAAGTGATGGAGTGTGGCAATCAGCAACAGAGCTAAAGTAGAGCTACATTGAGAGATGAGAGGATGAGCTCACTGACTGCAGGGTACTGAAGCTCGGAAGCTCGAGGCGGCTGAAGCTGTATAGAGTTGTGTAGCTGAGCAGGGAGGAAGGGCGGAAGGGGGGAGGGCGGAAGGGGGAGCAGGTGGTATGGACGGTAGTTTGTTGTTCTCGTTTTGGTTTTTTTTTGTTTTGTTTTTGTTTTGTGTAATAAGGTACATAAATGTCAAAAACGCTTATCAATTTAAACACACAATTTCTGTGTTTGTACTTTTCATGTATAGAAATGCACGTGTGTGTTTGTGTGTGTGTGTGTTTTTTGTTTTTGTTTTTTGTGTGCGACAAGGTAGAGGATATCTTCACAGATACTGGAAGCCCCCGCGCGTGTGTGTGTTTGTGAGTGATTGTGTGTGTGTGTGTGTGTGCGTACTCTGTCTGCTTATGTATGTGAATCTAAATCATTTAACTCTGTTGTGAATTTGTGTTTTATTTAACTTTTGTTGTTTTGCTTGGTTTTTTGTTGTTTTCATTGGTGTTGTTGTTGTTGTTATTGTTGTTCTTGCATTCAAATAAACCCAAATTCACATAGAGAGACATACGCATTCACACATGTGCTCTCTACTCTTTATGGTACTCTCTTACACACGTACACGCACACACACACACACACACACACACACATACACATAAATTTTAGCATAAATACAGCTAGAGTAAACAAAACCTCCCCTGGAGAATATTAGGATAACAGCAAAAACAACAAAATACATACATACCAACACTGACAGCGGCAATACCCATTTTTAATTATACTTACTTATATTTAAGTAGTAGGTATGTGAGCGTGTGAGTGTGAGTGTGTGTTTGTGTGTGTGAACATTGTATTATTCAAATAGATGAGAGAAGGGCGTTCATGTGTTCCCCTTTTCTTTGTACTGTAATCAGCAAGGTTCATGATTTCATTTTCAAATACCTAAATTGTAAGCTTAATTCTTAGTATTTAAGAAAAGAAGAGAAGATAATTTTTAGCACTCCAGTTTTAAGCTAGGAAAACTATGAAGTTCTCCAACTTATTTAAATTTAATATAACTAGCTGGGAAATACAAATTCAGAGAATTATCGGTGCGTGAATATTGTAAGTGTAAACCTTTTTAATCAATTCACGTACACGAAAAAAATGATACCTGCTAAAAAATAAAAATTTTAAAAAAAGTTTCTAGCCTAAATATGAAAACACAGTTGCTTTGATTGTTTTTATTCAGTATAATCTCCTAACAGTTCAATACACTTAGTCCAGCGCTCCTCCAATAAATCCAGCCCATCTTTAAAGTACGATTCCGGAAGGTCTGCAAAATATGCTTCTACGGCTGCTATAGCTTCTTCATTCGACGAAACACGCTTTCCACGAAGGAACTGCTTCAGGTTTCGGAACTGGTAGTAGTCGCTGGGAGCTAAATCTAGTGAATATGGTGGATGGTCAACCAGTTCGTACTTTAATTCCTTGAATTTAGCCATTGTGAAAACACTTGTGTGAGGACGTGCGTTGTCTTGATGAAAAATGATTTTTTTCTTCTTTAAACCGAGTGTTTTAACGCGAATTACTGCATCCAGGATATCCAAAAGGTTACAATAGTATTCTGAGTTTATTGTTTTATCTTTCTCAAGCAAATCAATCAACAAAATTCGTTTTGCATCCTAGAAAACAGTAGCCATAACCTTTTTTGCCGGTCGTTAGTGTTAAGTATGTCTTCTTTGGCGCCGAACATCCAGCTTCAGTCCCCTGTAAACGTTCCTGTTTCAATTTAGGATCATGATGGTAAACCCAAATGACTCTCAAAATCCGTTTTATTCTATTTAAAACGTTCTAAATAGCACTGAGAAATTCGTTTTCGATCTAGTTTTTGTTGAATTGTTAACGTATGCGGCACTACTTTTCCAAAACAGCCTTTTCATATGAGGTTCTTCATGTAAAATGTTTTTAACCCGTCCCTCTGAGATGTCTATGGTATCAGCTATTTCACACATAGTCGCACTTGGATTTTCACAAACAATAACATGTACTTTATCAATGATTTCTGGTGTCGAGGCACTTTTTGGACGTCCAGTGCTTGGTTCATCTTCAATACCACGTTTAAATTACTGTTGCACATGAGGAACACATTCACCTAACACATTTGCCATATCGGTATAGATTTCTTGTCCCGATAAACCTTTTTTAAATAAATAGGTACTCAATAATGGTAGGATTTTTCAATTTTTCCATTTAAAAAACAAAACACTGTGACACGTCAACTTCAAGCAGCTGTTAAACAAAGAATGGATTGCCAGATTGATTTGAAACTTTACACGTGTTCATACGAAAGATGAAATCATACGTTGAACATAAATTCACTGCTCCACTGGTGCTATCTAGGTATCAGGCTGCTCAGAAACTTCTCAAGTGACCAGTACATGCGATTTGAGTAGGCTTTGATTTTTTCAAAAGATTAGATATTCACAGAGTTAAAGGTTCCGGGGGGAAACCTTGATATCCAGTGGCCAAAAATGCAGAGCATTATGTTGATTGGAAGAGCAAGATTGATAGGTCGGATGAAGAAGGAGGGAGAAGTAGTTATAAGCGTTTACTTTTAAATTTACAAGGGTCATAATAATCGGGAAAAATATATGTAGGGAGCTTATTCCAAATAGTCCGTGGTACGACAAAAAAAAATTAACTTTCTCTGTAATGCGTAGTGCGGTGGAACACCGTGTCTATGTGGAATGCATGAGTTACGCTTGCTGTTCGCGTATAGTTCTGGTGAACACACAAACTGGCGGCATCAGCTTGCGCATCTCAGCAGAACATCTACCGTGAAAGTACCGGTAAAACAGAGAGACGCAAGCCACGTATCGTTGATGTTTCAAGGCGTCAATAGAGCTGAAAACTCTACCCTCTCCTATTAGCTTTAACGCTCGATGTTGGATATGGTTCAGGAAGAGCTGACATAGTCAAGCGTATAAAAATCCAGAGGCTTCGCTAGCTAGGTCATGTTGAGCGAATGGAAGAAAGCGCTCCGCTCCGGCTAGAAGGGTGTTTTATTCGAACCACGGTGGAGGAACACGCAAAAGAGGACGTCCTTATCTCCGTTAGAAAGACCAGGTGCAGGGCAACCTGACTGCACTTGGCCTCATCAACTGACGCCAGCGCGCGCAAAGCAGAGGTGACTGGCGAAGCTCAACTCTATTCGTGAGACCCCACTCGGAGATTGACTGGAGATGTTTGTTGAGAGGCGGCCAAGACCGATCATCAGTTGTAGTGCCAGTTAAGTATGAAAGCCGAGACACTGGGCTGCTTCTTTCGACACGTCAAAAATGTGTTTGATCGAACGAATATCACATTGGATGGACATGCCCAGAACATCAAAAGTCGTTGTCTCCCACCCATATTTAGGAGGTTAACGAGGAGTTGGGAAACTCGTTTGTGAAATAACAGACAACATTGAGTCTTACGCGTATTGAACTCAACTCTATTTGTGAGACCCCACTCGGAGATTGACTGGAGATCTTTATTGAGTGAGTCATTCATAACATGCCTTTTCCTCTCATCTCAACCTCCAAAGAGTTAGGGCCTTTTTGAGCAGGCATATGAATGAGAAATGGTGCTTTCATCTGCAAACGAGTAAATTGGATTCTTCGTTAATGAAAGCAGGTCATTAATGAAGATAAAGAAAAGGGTAGGGGAGAGTACCGAACCCTGCGGCACAATGTCGTCTATCAACAGACGGATGAAGCGGCCGCTTAGAAAGTTCGTACCACATCATGTGAAGTTACTTCCGACCCCATGCGTTATCAGTTTTGACACCAGTGCTTTGTGTGAAGACAGTTGGATAATTCGTCGCTAGTGTAAAAAGTTACATTGATTTGAAAATGAATTTTTTACTATAAAAAAGGTGAAACCACTGCAAAAAACATGCAGAAAAATGTGTGCGGTTTACGCTGAGTGAGATACTATGAGTGACTGCCGGACCAAGAAGTTGTGGTTTGCTCGATACCGTTCTGGGAATTTCAAAGATGCACCTTGCACTGGTCACAGGCCAGTCACGGAGTCGATGAATTTTGCAACTAGTAGAGCAAGAACGACACGCAAGCTGTCAGAAGATAACGGAGACACTAAACATCAGCCTCTGGACATATTTGTGGGTACCAACCGCAGATACTTTTTATATGAGCCAACAATATGAACAGGCTAGCTTTGCCTAGGCTTAAGCCGGTTTTATACCTGAGTTAGAGATAGTATGTTACTTTTAGATTTTTAGTTTTAATGGTTTCTTTTAATTCTTAGCTAGAAATAAATCAAGGTATTAAATGAGCTTATAGAGGATAAAATCAACTTACACTTTTGATTTCATTCATTTTGGTGAATTGTCGCCCGAATTCCCACAAGTCGACGCCAAATTTTAACGCCCAATTTCGCACTCTGAAAGTAAAGTGAAAGAAAAGAATAAACGGTTATGAAATAGATTGAATAAAAAGAAGTGGAAGAAAGGTTTAGCTATAAAAGTAGAATGTTGTGAAAATTTAATCTATAAAGTAATAAAACTACATATTGTAAAAGACTCAATGTCGATTGAATTAACTCTCTAGTTCCCAAATTTTTTATTGACCAAAACAAAAAAAATCATATTGATAAATATCGATGTAAAAAGCATAGAACTGTTCTCGAAAACTTAAAAGAAATTACCATAATTGGCGTTGCTTCATGAAGTGGGGATCCTTCAAAGCAATCGGGGTTGATTAAGACTATTAGCAATTTGTTCTTCCTCTTAGTGAGTCATAGACTGTTTTATATACCGTTGGGAAGTATTTTATTTATTTGTTTTTAATTTAAATAAAAACAAATTCTCAAACTCAATCTATGTAAATAATTTCTCAGATTTTGAAACATTTTTGACTTGGAGTCTGCTTCCAGCAGCTTCGCAGCTCATAGCCGAAGCATTATTATGAAAGTTTGGGGAGTTCACTATACGATTCGATAAAGTGTTACTCCAGACTAATGTTCTGGTGGTTAATACACCACCCGATTTGGTGACGGCTGTCTAAAGACCTGCTTGGGCACGAGAGAGTTCAACAATACATACATAATGCCCAATAAAATGTTGTAGTTAAACGTACGCCATCTTTTATGCATTTTTATTTAATTTTGTCCTTTAAATTTATTTGGACTAGTTGGACTAGACCACCGATATCGATTCCCAGCGACTGTTTCGCCTTCTCTGAAGAAAAAATGGCCTATTCATGGTTTTGGCGCAATCGTCGGCCCAAGCAAGAACATTTTGGTCCTGCAATGGTGTTTCACGGATCTCGTGTAGATTCTCTGTTCCCCAAATGCGGCAATTTTGCTTGTTAACGGCGCCATAAACCGTGAAATGGGCCTCGTCGGTCCTCAAAATTTCCTTTCAAAAATCATGTTCAGTGTCAACCATTCGAGCGACTGTTAAACGGTATTCCAAGCGACTTGGACGGTCTGTCAGGAATCTTCTTTGAGTCAATTGCGCTTTATACGGAAACAAATACAAATCATCCTTCCACTAGTTCCACTGATGCCAAAATGCTGAGCGCGGTGACGATACAACTCATGTGGGTCCTCGGCAACACTCTCTCTTGTCGCTTCAACCAGTTCAGTTGGAACGTCTTGGGCGTTGATGAACGGAACGGTTTGTCGACGATCTCGCACTGTTCCGTGCTCAACATAATTCAACACCAAGCGATGAAAAGACGGTGTCATCAGACGGTGCTTGTTGGCGACGATATGCTCGTTGAGTTAACACAACTGAAGGACTATTTTCATTATACAGCGCGTCAGTTGTTTGGATGTGAATAGATTCATGATTAAAATTGTACTGAATTGACGTTTCAAAAACATGTTTACTCAAGTAAATCAGTTGATAAACGTTGAAATTACTCAATATTTGTTTAATCCAGTGTTAAAAACGAATAAGTTCCTTTTGGGTACGAATACTCCGCAAACCAAATTCGAATTGAAAATCATAATTTAAGCGCAGACAAAAATTAAATCGCAATAGCATTTGACATTTTTGAAGGACAGTTTTGTGGAAGGAGCAAAGGAGAAGTAAGGAGGCATACGCTTAATGTTCATATTGTCAACTAACAAGATAAAGAACATTTATGTACAACAGTTTGCTTGAGAGTAGCTCAAATGTAGCTACTTAAATATGCAAAAATTATAAGCTAAAAAATGTCGATGGCATTATCGAATTGATCAATAAAACAGCACAAATAAAACGATATAAAAACACGAAAAGGAATATAAAAAAAAATAAAAAATTTAAAAAAGAAAAGCAACCAAGTACAAAATAAACTATTACTTATTATTATTTCACTATACGCTGGCGAACATGTCTACTCTTTATAACAAAACGAATACATCCAAGGAGAACGCCAAACGACACATGAAGGACGTATGCACACGCACAACCACACACACACACACAATATATTCGTATATATGTTGGTATATGTGCATTTAAATTCAAAAGGAATATACACACGCATTGAAAGTACAAAATAAAAATAAGTAAGAAGCGTACAACAACAACAACATTGTATCTAGATACAAATAATGCATACTACGTATAGGGAAAAATAATGCATAACTATTTCTCGCATTGGCAGTAGTAGTTTACACACACACACGTACACACACATAGCAATACACACGGAAACAACTACAATAAGGAAATGTGTGTGTGTGTGTGTGTGTGTGTGTGTGTGTGTGTGTGTGTGTGTGTGTGTGTGTGTGTGTGTGTGTGTGTGTGTGTGTGTGTGTGTGTGTGTGTGTGTGTGTGTGTGTGTGTGTGTGTGTGTGTGTGTGGTTAGTTTCTCTTCTCCTGTTTTTTTGTTGTTGTATAGTGAATCGGAAATGGAACACATACACACACACACACACACACACACACACACACATACAACATACAATCAGAAAACACCAAAGCAGCAGCATACAAAGTTTTACGCGTTGAGTTTCATTGCAAAACGACCATGCAGCAATGTGCAATGCGAAGCGATGTGATGATCTGAAGTTTGCCTTGTTCTCCTTTTTCATTAGTCTCCTGAACATTCAACTCTCTCGCTCTCGCTTCGCCACGCTCTTGCGTCTCCACTCTCTTGCCTATATTTGGTTTCTTTCTGCCTGATTTTATGTGTGTGTATGTGTATATGTGTGTGTATGTGTGTGTGTGTGTGTGTGTGTGTGTGTGTGTGTACGTTTGTGGGGATATAAAAAATTTATTTCCCAAAAGCAAAGAACTTTTTCCCACATTGAAAATAAAAACACAAAAACAAAAAAAAAAACAAAAACAAAAGTGTATAAAAACCGTGATGCATGTAGTGCGGGAAAAATTATATGAAATTGTATTATAAAAAAACACTCTCACCACACAAATACACGCAGTACATATGTACTACAGTAGCACACGAAGAAAATGTGACACTTTACATCATTCAGGGGGAATCAAGTGGATCGTGTGCTGCTTTAAGCTTACATTTTCAAACAGACTACAAAGGAATAGCTGCAATGCATATGTATGGTATACTGGGAGAGTAAAAAGCTAAAAATGTATAGAACACAACACAAAAACAATGCTAAATATAACTGACCTCAGTACAAGTTGGCCAAGCAATGAATGAGAACATTCGGTTATCGAAGCTCTTTCAGTAACGGAACTCTCTATTCTCTCTCTCATCTAACTTACCATAATGCTGATCCAATACTACATACATAGAATGGAATTAACATTACATACAAGTCAACCAATGCTGGTGTAGCTGGTGTAGCGATAAGAGGACCACCGGTTAGTATAATTCTTCCTACACTTCTGCAGTGTCTGAAGTTTTAAAGTGGAAAACAACAACATCGCCAAGGTATGTAAAAAAATGGATGTGCGAATCTCACCCCAAGTAGACAGTTACTAAGGAATGTAATGGAAAACGGGCCATCGAAAACAGTAACTGTCTCGGAACAACGGAAAAATATTTACCGTATTTAAATATCTCTCTCGCTTATGTAAACTTATAATGATTAGCTCCCGATTAAAATTCAAAAGCATTAGTACTTTCAACCGTCGGTTACCAGTGACACATCATGACCAACAAAAACAACCACAGTTTTTTGTCTCAACGTTGAAGGTTTGCTATATGGAAATTTATAAAGCATCATTAGAAATGTAAAGATGTCGAATAAGTCCAGAAAGAAACTACTATACGAGGAAAATATTCGTCGTCTACTTAATACGAGACTTCTTGGAAAAAGTACCTGCTATCATCGAAATCTAGCCAGGATTATCAAATTTCTGTACAGCTTTTCACTAACTCGTGATCTTTCAAAGGGTCCATTGTTCGAGAAAGACTGTTTCTAATGCTCATATGCTTAACGAATATCAAGGATCACATGTGCGAATCATATCACAAGTAGAATATGCTTTTTCTTTTCAGTTATCAGGTCCCAGGTGCAGTTAATGTATTCCATTCCCACATTTCACAAAAATTTTAAGCTTAACATTTCCAGATAAAAGAAATTCTTCTTCAACCTTGTTGCTGTTTTAATACTAAGCCCTCAAAATATTATTAAGGACTTGCAAATCTTGAAACATTCGTGGGGTTACTATGCACAATTTTGTTTTCTCATATTTTTCCTCTTCTGAGTATCAAAAATATTCGATCTATTTAAATCAACGTAACAATGATTTAGCAATACAGCATCTATTAATCTCACCTTTACCAAACTCTTGTTATAAGACTCAACAAGGGTTAACGCCACAAGTTTGAGCAAATCCTGTCGCACCAGGGAAATTTCGTTACCCAAAATGAAATATAACTTGAAACTGTCATACGAGACTGTTTAGCGATTTATATGAAGCTAGTTCTCTAAAAGTTCCTCTCAACCACAAAGATGGATGGAGGGCCAAGGATTATAAATCTAAAGTGATTTCTTAAGAGATATCATCTTTCAGATAATTTAATTTTAATGCGTTTATGGCCAACCAAATAATATTGTAATCGAAACATTTATGAAGATGAGCCAATTTTTGTTTTTGTTTACAATGTTTATAACCTTGGGGCTGCTATCCATATTTGCGCTCTTCTCGTGTTCGCTTTCCTTTTTTCAAAATTTGTGAAACACTCAAGCACAGAACGAGGCTACATTAACGAAAGGCGTGGAAAAGTTTCCTCTCACACTCTTACCCCTCCCCCTTTCACTTTCCCCTCCATCCCGTCATGGGCTGCCATCTAGAAGTGAGTTTTTTCTGTGTTGCCTCACTTTCAGAGCGACTAAGCTAATCTAACACAGAACTAGACTCTGCATACATCAATGAAAGAAATTAGTGGCTTCACCAAACAGAATAAAACATTTCCATATCCCTTCACCATTAACCCAGTCATACTCTAGGACTCTTCAATTCGTTCATTACAGCGAAAGCAAAGTCTCGTAAACTATGATTAAAAGGGCTGCACTTCACTCCTGTGACATGTGCTGGGATATGGATCGAAACGGGCGACCTATTGTTCAAATTTTGTAATAGTCTAGCCCCTTAAGCTTTAGACTTATTAAGACGTGCTTTTACGCAACTCCCTTCGTTTAGCTTCATTGACAATCCTTGTAAGCATAAGGCGTGAAATGTTTACAGCACGTCACTGTAAAATCCATACACAAAGAAAAGCAAAATGGCACTGTGGGTAAAAGAGACTGAAATAACGAAAAGAAACAGAATAAATAAGTGTTTAAAAAAAAAAGTAATACAACTGCAGGCGGAAGTAAAGGAAGTACATTGTATGAACGAGCAAACTGGTTTATCGTTCTTTGAGGTCGACTTGGAGTAAAAACATGAAATACAAAACCATAAAATTACTCTTACTCTGGAATATAAAAACAGAGGAACAAAATACGGAAAATGGATGAGCAAAATGCTGTGCTGCGTTGTGTTCTGTGCTGTGTCCACCACCAAAGAAAACTACAGAACACAAAAATATTTAATAATAGATAGGTACACATATATATACAACACACAAAACTGTTGCGACAATGTGAGAAGGGAATTGTTCGGTGTGTGGGTGTGTGTGTGTGTGTGTGTGTATTGTAATAAAATCGTAATAAATTATCAAATATTACGAATAATAAGAGTTAATAATAGTTAAAAACACATATGGCGGATGTGGCCAACCTTTACAATACATATTAAGTTGCAAATTTAAATAAATTGTAAGGTACAAATTAAGGTTAAATATTTTAAACTGTTTTTTGTTTTTTTTTTACATAATTGGACACTATGTATATTAATTTGGTAATCTGTAGGTGACAACCATTTTATGTTTAACATCTAAGAAGAAAGGGTTTATATAAAGTTAGTTATTTCAAATTAGAAAAATATATATTTAAAGAAAAATATTCAAGCATGACTTTAACGCTTTAGTTAGAATTATTTCGTAGTGTTATGGCCCAGTGTTAATCTGCAACCACAACCAACTTTCAACTTTCACTGTTTCGTTTTCATTCGATTACTTGACAAAATGTACTCAGTACGAGTGCATGAAAAGGAACGAGAAGAAAGCACTAACAATTTTACAACATACAATTAGATCATCATTTTGTACTAAATATATTTCGTTAGTTTTTCCTAATTTTAATACAAAATAATAACTTTTTGTTATTTCAAATGAGAAAAATATATATTTAAAAAAAAATAATATAGTGTGACTTTAACGCTTTAGTTAGAATTAATTCGTAGTGTTATGGCCCATTATTAATCTGCAACCGCAACCAACTTTCAACTTTCACTGTTCCGTTTTCATCCGATTACTAGACAAAATTTACTCAGTACGAGTGCAAGAGAAGGAATGAGCAGAAAGTACTAACAATTTTACAACATACAATTAGATCACCATTTTGTAATAAATATATTTCGTTGTTTTCCTAATTTTAATACCAAATAATAACTTTTATGCAGAAACGCGCATATTTAATAACAAATAAATAATTTTCTCATTTAATATTCAAGATTATTTCTCGTAATTTGTGTGTTTTGATTTCAATTTGTATTCTTTTCAGCCTTTGGATTAGTTGAAATGAGTGCATAGAGAATGGAAGAAAAATTGTTGGAATGATGCTCCGCCCTTTCTTCCCCCCCAACAAATTACTTGAATATTGTATTTTAAATGAATACAAGATTAACTTTTATTATAGTTTTTTACTTTCTTCTTTCTAAAAAAAAACTTAAATCAAAGTTATTTTTATTTATAACAGCTTAAATGAAAAACACGTTTTTTTTTATTTTTTTAATTTCATATCCAATTTCTACTTTCAGTTCAGATTCACTTCACTTCAGTATTTACTCGGTACCTAGTAACTTTTCACAACTTTACATCATCGCTGCTGCGAAACGTACGTAAGTAGTAAAACAAAAAAAGGGAAACTCTTCAGTTGATGAGTGAAATGCGAAAAATGTATGCAAGTTAAGTTAAGAATGCATTTAAAAGCAACGTCAAGAACAGCAGTAACAGCAGCAACAACAAAAATATTATTAATATCATACAAAAACACGCGAATGAAAAGATGATGAAGAAGAATCCCACCCAATCCAGTCTATTCAACGCTCTACAATTGAGGAAGGAAAGAGTGTGAGGAGAGTGAGGGGAGGATGCATTTCGTTGTCACGATTAAATTGTATAAACAGGTAAAATACAATGAACGATAAAAAAGAAATGAAAGCATCGAAAATTAAGAAGAAGAACCTTTTAATATAAAGCGAAAATTACCACAAATCTATATGCAAAGGAGAAAGTATTCACTGAGCGACTTGCCTCCTCGCCCTTTCCAGCCTAGCGAATTTTCTACGTGTGTAACAAGTATGCAAAAAAAACACAACAAATACAACTGACACAACTCACCCTGCAACATGTATTCGTACCTATCTTTCGTTACAGGTACGTACCCGAATCTATGTACCTGCGTATGTAGGTACTTAACCTACTCCATACCCAACTACTTACATTTCAGTTGCAGCTACTTTTGCAAGCAAAGCTTAAATGCATTGCACCAATCGTAATTTAAGTATATACATACATACAAGTACTACACTTTTGAGTGGATTTCTCTATAATTCTTTATGAGATATTTTTTCCATTTCATTGTTGTTGTTGTCATTCTAGGTGTGTCTGCTTCTTTATTTGTATAGTACGTAAGTAAGTAAGTAAGTAAGTAAGTAAGTAAGTAAGTAAGTAGCTGTTGCTTTTTGTTTTCTATTTTGTTGTTCTTGATGAATTGGCAAAAGAATATAGAGCGCATTTGGTGCTAATGTCGGATTTAATTATACTACTTACATATTAGATGCATAAGTATAACTACATACATGCGCATACATACAAGAACAAAGAGAGAAAAATAATGAACTTATTATAAATAAGTAAATAAAAGTGCATAATGAAATGAACTTTTTGTTTATGTATTGTATGTAATTGTTTTTCTTTTGTATGTAGTAAGTACAATCATTATTAAAATTATATGAAACGAGAGTTCTTGAAGCTCAATTTATACAAAAAAAAAAAGCAGTGCCCCCATATTGTCACCTATCAGAAGTTATATACAGCCCTGACTTAAACAACAAAAAAACACACAATACTAAATAGAATGCAACCCTGCTATAATCAACTAACTGCCACTCATGACTAACGAGTATATAATGAAAAATAATCCAAAATACTCACCACCTGCATAATCACCACAGGCAATATCTGCTCATGAATAAGGAGTATCATCTTCATAAAGAATTCTAAATGCTGACCATCACGAAGCACAACACTATCCTTTCCCAGTCATTTCTGCTTCTAAGTCATATGGGCAACCTGCTCAAAAAAGAGATGATGGAAATTGCACTGTTGTGCGCACGCAAATCATTCTCGAAAACCTGCCTAAATATAAATACAGCACTAGGCTATCTATATACATAGAAAGGGAGTAAACACCATTTCACCACCAGATCAAAAAAACCAAAATCAGCCAACCATACAAGGAACAGGTAACTTCAGCGCCAACTATAAATCAATCCAATATTAGCTTTGCCAATAGCAAAACAAGCGAAGCAATGTTTTTGAGGAAAACCAAGTATAACTTAGCGCAGCTTAGCACAAATCCGGCTGGAATCGGAATGAAGAAGCTCAATGAAGAGATTACAAATTAATGACTGTACTGCACAGTACAGTGGTAGCCTACCCTGCATCAAGCAGCCTCTCGTCAACTATAACTATGGATACACTATACAAGCGATGACCAGATTTCTGGACCTTAGCCTCACCGAATACATTTAAGATGATTAAGCTCAAATTAAGAAATACAACAAGTGTACTTCATTCGTTAGCAATAGATGAAAGGTATTGGCCAATTTAAATTTAGTCGAATTCAAACGACAAGCCCAAGGATTTGATCTGTTTTATATTGCGCCACCAAGCCTCCCCAATTCCCCTACAACAACCAAGGTGAATCTGCGCAGAGGGTTTCTGCTTTTCAAAGCTTACTTTTGAACTCTTTCACTGTAGCTCACCATTTTTTGACATCTTTCTTTCTTGAATACCTTTAAATGACACCAACTGATTCAATTTGGTGTGACTAAAATTAAATTTTGCCTTTGCCTTTGCCTCTGCCTTGCCTTTCCTTCTCATTTAATGATTTTGTTTCAATTTGAAAAACACTAATGGCATGTGTGTGTGTATGTATGTCTGTCTGTACATAAATATGAATAAGTATTCCATTACACACCTAAGCAATAAGTATGTCAATCGCAAAGCCAACACATAAACTCATTAAATATAAGTAAGCTGTCAAAACTTGTTTGTTTTTCCACCCTGTTCCATATTGATGCACATAATTACCAATATTAATTACATTACATACTCTTGCCTCTTGTCTTGGCTGGGCTTGCTCTCCTCAATAAATAAAGTTGTTATTTTCGATTCTTATTATTGGTAAATTGACAAATTGGATATAAATTAATGACAACATTTGTATTCATGGTGTATTACTTTTTATAATGATAAAGAACTCACGACAGAGACAAAGAGAGCTAGAGCGGGAGAGAGAGAGAGATCTTGTTGAGATATAGTTCACTTAGTCTCTAGACTTAAGTTGAAGTTCTGTATTCTTGGATACTTGAGCTCCTGCACCAAAGACACAATTCATGGATTGAAATATAGTTCACCTAACAAAGTCTCAAGGCTTGAGTTGATGTCCTGTATTCTTGGATACTTGAGCTCCCGCACCAAAGATACAATTCATGGATTGAGATATAGTTCACCTAACTGGTCTTAAGGCTTGAGTTGAAGTCCTGTATTCTTGGATACTTGAGCTCCTGCACCAAAGACACAATTCATGGATTGAGATATAGGTCACCTAACTAACCATAACACAATTCATGGATTTAATTCCAATCACCTAACATCACATGTGCTTTGACTAACGTAACCTACCCTAACCTTAGCTGTACCTAAGCTTAAGCTGCTTAATTACTTCTATTTTTTATACAGCGTTTAAACCTTGAAAGAATCTAGAAGAGCTTATAAATACAAATACAAACACACACATGCTATAACTTGTACATAACGAAGAAAAGAAACTGCATCTAAGATTATGTACCTACTTAAGTTTAAAACGTATTAACATGAGTTGATTTGCATTTCAAAACATTCTCAGCTAAGCTGAGATGAGCTGAGCCAAGCTGCTTGTGTCAACACTTCTAAAACAAAACAAAAAAGATTCATAAAGATGAATATTTAAGTACCTACCTTACAGAGAACCTTTTTCACACCTTCACTTCACACACTCACACACACACACACACACAGACACAGACACAGACACACAAATTGCAAGCGTGTTTGTTTGTCTTGTCTTATTTTTGTTGAATGAAAAACTAAATAATGTCAATGTATGAAAAAAAGAAATGAAAGAAAATTGTAAAAGCAGAATTGCGTAAACTGGTGTTTATTTTAGGCCAAGGTGCATGTACTTGAATGAATGAATGATTGAATGAATATACTAAAGCAGGCTACATATGTATGTATTCTTTATGAATATGAATACTTAACTACTGACATTTTCACATAAATTGCAAATTTACTTGTTACTTGTTCGCTACCTAGAAATTTTCATGATCATCCACCACTTAAGAATTCTTCGCGAATTCGTGTCAAGTGAAAAAAAGGGTGAAAATTATTATCTTTCATTAGAGACAAATTTGATACTAGCACCCGGTTCTTCTCTTCCCACGGATTCAGCTTATGTCAAGAAGCAGTCAGACCACTCAGAAACAATAAACGATGCCAAAGGTTATTAGAAACATTCAAACGGAAGATACCAAATCGGTCTGAAACTTCTTGTGAAGATTTAATATGCAGCATAAAATTTACAAAAAAAAAAATAGTAGCTGGGAGTTAGAGGCTATAAGAGACGGACGACCAGAAGTCATTCATTCTGTCAAAAAAGTACCGATATCATTAAAATAACCCGCACCAATTGCGAGAGGCCCGGATTGTAAATATTCTTTTTGTCGCTAACTTGGCACCACTGTTCTCTATTTTAACGCGAAGTTTGAGCGTAATCTGTCATTTAGTTTGTTAACAGTCCCCGATTTTGTCAGTCATCATCTCAAGTGTGTTTTGCGAGTTTTGTACAATGAATAAAATAAATATCGAACAAAGAATTTATCTCAAATTTTCTATTGCAAATGGAATTTCGTGTGGCGAATCGCTCAGAATATTACAGAAGGCTTACAGTGAATCGACTTTCAGTCAAAAACTGGTTCAAACGAGTGGTACAGTGCATTCAAAAGTGGTCGAGAAAAACACGTCAAAGTCGACCAAAAGTCAAAGTAATGTTGATTGTTTTCTCAACAAATATCATCGAACAACCACCGTATTCACCTGATATGGTGAATAAACACAAATTTGCACTTTGTGGCATCCGTTTTCCGTTATCAGTCGACCAATTACTGGTACTTTTCTGACAGAATGTAGGTTAAGTAAGCACCCATCACTTCTGCGAGCTTCGTTTCACTTAATGAGTAGTTCATTGCAATGTTTCGAAGCACTAAATTATGTGTTATTAATAATCACAGTAGGCAATTGATAGGCAGAGCCCTCTTTCGACCGACGAAACTAACGCTCTGTCCGTCATCCTTCCCGTGTTAATATATACGGAGCAGAGACGTGGACATTGAGCACCAATTGCGAGAGGCTGTTAGGAGCATTCGAGAGGTAGATACTCCATAAGATAGATCTAAGGTCCAGTAAGGGTGGACAACGTGTATCGAATAAGATGTAACGATGAGCTGTATGAGCTGCACGTCGACACTGACATAGTCAAGCGTATAAAACTCCAGCGGCTTCGCTGGCTGGATCATGTTGAGCAAATGGAAGAAACCGCTCCGGCTAGAAGGGTGTTTTATTTGAGCCACGGTGGAAGAAGACGCAGAAGAGGACGATCTAATGTCCTTTGGAAAGACCAGATACAGGGCGACTTGACTGCACTTGGCCTTATCAACTGGCGACAGCGTGCACATAGCAGAGGCGACTGGCGAAGCTTTATCGAGGCGGCCAAGACCGATCATCGGTTGTACTACCTGGTTTTTCCAACAGAGATTAGGACGTCCTCTTCTGCGTCTTCCTCCACCATAGCTCTGCTGCTCAATTGTCTACTGTGCCGCCCGTAGTAACACCTGTTAGCAAGAGTTAATCTGCGCTTGATCTCAAGGCTGACATTATTGTTGATATTAATGCTGGATGCTAAGTAAACGAAATCCTTGACGACTTCAAAAGTATAATTGTCAACAGTAACATTTTGTCCAAGACGCCGTAACTCTTTGTTTGTTGACACAAGGTATTTCGTTTTGTCCTCGTTCACCACTAGACTCACTCGACGAGACTGCCTTTCTCCCGCATTGGTGCCAATGATATCAATATCATTAGCGTATGCTAGCAGCATGACACTCTTGTAGAAGATAGTGCCAGAGATGTCTACATATGTTCGCAACTCGAATTATTTTCTCCAGCATAAGGTTAAAAAAGTCGCACGACAGGGAGTCATCTTGTCGGAAACCTCTTTTGGTATCAAATGGCGAGATGAGGAGAGGTCTGTCCTAATTTTCACTGCGCTGGTTGTGTCGGTCAGTTGTCATTTTGCAAAGACGAATGAGATTTCCAGGGATACCAAAAATCAGACATTGCGGCGTACAAGTGACCAGTAATCGTGCTGTCCAAGGCGGCTTTATAATCGACGAATATATGGTGGGTGTCAATCTGTTTTCCTCGGGTTAATATATTTAGGGGAACTCATCGAGCAAGACATTCAAGAAACACACAAGAAACGGTAATAGTGAAGTGAATTACTCGGAAACTGAAGGCCCCCCTCACTCTGAAGGCAGTCAACGCAAAGAAGAACTACCTAAAAGCATTCGCTCGGTTTATAAGGTCATTGCCCTGCTGCCTGAATCTTTGGGTTCAGAATTTTAAAGGAAGCAAAGACACAAATTTAATGCAATACATTGATGAATCACTCCTTAACGTGATACAATTTTCGAACTGGGTACATTGAAAAATAAATATTTCTTCTTTCCACCAGCTACAAAATTAATTTTTTTCTACTGTGTTTTTGTTTTTTAAATTTTTTCATTCAGATCCTCTTTTTAGTGTTGCTTTTTGCTTCAGCATAATCGTGACCTCAATAAATTGTTTCCCATTCAACCGCTTTAACTTGCTGCAGAATAAACTAAACTACAGAATGTGGGCCTACAAAAAAAACAAAAATAACAAAGCTAAAAAAAATTAAATAGAAATCGAAAAAAATATATATATAAATTCATACATACATACGTACACATGGTACACACTTACTGGTAAGTATGTGTGTGTTCATGTTTTACAAAACTTTTATACTCGCATAAATTTGTTCTGTTTTTTTTTTATTTTTCTTAAAGGATATTTAAGATTTTTAATTTCTTTCCGTCGTTGCAACGAGAAGAACGTGACAACGAAAATGTAGCCGCTGTTGCTGCAACTACAAATGCAACTGCTTGACCATAAAAAAAAAAAAAATTAGTGAGGGGGCGCAGATGAAGCAATTTTGCTACAATGAAACTTGCAATTTGCTGCTCTACTGCTGCTGCTGCTGCTTGTTGCAGCAAACAGTTCAGTTTCCTTAACGATAGCCGGCAGTGGAAAGCAGCTCAGCAAAAAAAAGTTGAGTAACATTTTCAACACTTTCTTATAAAAATTCAATATTGAGGTCATTTCCATGATGATCGTCATCATCATCATCGGCAGCATTATTGGCATCATTGCGCCATCATCAGCATTAATAGCAACAGCAGCAACACTATCAATAGCAGCGGCAGCAGCAGCACCAGCAACAGCAAGTTGTAGCATTAAAAAAAGAATTTAATTGAATTTCTGTTGCACACACTCTGCAAATTCACGAAGCACTTTCTTTTCACTTACTTTTCTATTTTTTATACATACATAGATTTTTTTTATTTTTTTCTTCTTCAGTTTAAATTAACAAAATTAAACTTTATGTGCATAATTAAAGAAAAAGTAAGGAAGAAACATAGCAGGAGTGCCAGCAACACCGCAGGAGTACCATCAAAAGCAAAATATCAACGACATTAAGCAGATCTTTCCTTGGCTGCTGTTTCTGTACCAGTTACTTTAATATGTTTTCCCTCAGCCGTTTCTTCATTTACTGTGCTAATTAAGGCCCCATATATTTCGTTTACTCATACACAAATCTTCATCATCATCTGTAGCAAGTCGAGTAACTGACATAGAGCGACATCCAGCGACATGCAGCGACATGTCGCTATAAACATCACAAAAACAACAATCGAAGAAAACAGCAAACATGCTAAATCCTATTATGAATCCATTAGAAACGCTTGCACGCACAAAGTATTTACGACATTGAAATTAAAAAAAAAAAAAAAAAAATCCAAAAAAAAAAAAAAACTTGTGAAATAAAAAACCAGATGCCAAATACTTATACTTAAAAGGAAAAGAAGAAAGTTAAAAATAAAAAGAGCACATACAGGCACATATGAATACAGTAGGAAATTGTGAGAGCTATCAGAAAAGAAATCATGGCAAAGTGCAGCAGTGAACAGATGAAACCACACCCACACAAACTGTACTTAATGCCATATAATCATGGAAAAAATACTATATTAATGATATAGTATTTTGGGTGTTCATATATCCATGATTCATACTTGATATACTGACGAGTAGCTACTCATGAATCATACTTCATATACTCATGAATCATAGTTCAAATACTCACTTTATATACTCATGAATCATACTTCCTATACTCATTTTATATACTCTTGAATCATACTTCATATACTCATGGATCATACTTCATATTATCATGAATCATACTTTATATGCTCATGAATCATACTTCCTATACTCACTTTATATACTCATGAATCATACTTTATATACTCAGGAATCATACTTCATATACTCATGAATCATACTTCATATTATCATGAATCATACTTTATATACTCATGAATCATACTTCATATACTCATGAATCATACTTCATATACTCATGAATCATACTTTATATACTCATGAATCCACTCGATATATCCATAAATTCTCCTTGCAATCCATGCACCCATGAATTATATCTGATCACCTCAACATGAATATTGCTTAAAAGACCCAAGTGTTCTGTTTGATATACACAGAAGAGTATGAATCATGCTTTATATAGACATACTTTATATACTCATGAATCTACTCGATAAATCCATAAATTCTGCATGAAATACTCAGGAATTATAACTGATAACCTCAACATGAATATTGCCTAATATGCCAATGTGTTACGTTTGATATACATAGAAGAATTGTTAATCATGCTTTATATAGCAGCCTTTGAACCTCATATAACTTACTTACTTACTTACCTAGCTGGCACTACAACCGATGATCAGTCTTGGCCGCCTCCACAAAGATTCGCCAGTCACTTCTGCTATGCGCGCGCTGGCGCCAGTTGATAAGGCCAAGTGCAGTCAGGTTGCCCTGCACCTGGTCTTTCCAACGGAGATTAGGACGTCCCCTTCTGCGTGTTCCTCCACCGTGGTTCGAATAAAACAACCTTCTAGCCGGAGCGCTTTCTTCCATTCGCTCAACATGGCCCAGCCAGCGAAGCCGCTAGAGTTTTATACGCTTGACTATGTCAGTGTCGGCTCATACAGCTCATCGTTCCATCTTATTCGATACACATCGTCCACGCATACTGGACCGTAGATCTTACGGAGTATCTTCCTCTCGAACGCTCCTCATCATTGATGCTCAATGTCCACGTCTCTGCGCCATACATTAGGACGGGAAGGATGAGAGACTTATAGAGCGTTGAACCTCATATAATCATGAATTATGTCCTGACATATCTAAGATATACTTGTTATGGTGATGAATTATGACTTATGCATTCATGAATCATGTGTAGCTCACCCATAAACTGTGAGACATTACACATAATATATGTAAACATGCCTAAATATCCATGTATCATATACCTTTCAACTAAGTATACCTCAAACACGCTTCAACTATACCTCATATACCCTTCAACCATACCTCAGATACCCATGAATCACATTTGTTATGTAGCCAGAAACCATTTAGATATAAGTATTCTTCCATTGTGTTTGATTTTCTCATAAATTATACCTCATTCACCAATGAGTTATATCTATGAATCATGTCTGATACACTCATGAACCATATTTGAAATCATTTTGTTACAAGTACCATCCATTTTCTTTGATTTACTCATGAATTATACCTCATACACCTAAGTGTCATATCTCCTATTCTAAATTAATCATGTCTGATACAAACAAGAATCATATTTTATATATTCAAAAACCATTTTGATACATTATTACTCACTTGTCCCATAAATTATACCTCAGACACCCATAAATCATATCTGATATATCAATGAATCATGCCTGTTACAGGTACTCATTAACGATAGACCATTCACTTATGAATTATTACTGATATATGCATGAATCATGCCAATTATTTCAATGAATTATGCTTTATTTGCCCATAAATTATGACTGATATAAGTATACCTGACCTATACCTGATACTTATATCCATGATTCATGCCTCATATACCCACGACTCATGTATGATACGGGTATTTCTTAACCAAACGTCATACAATCATTAATAACTACAGATATAACCATGAATTATGTATGATATATTCATGAATCATGCCATATTTCCACGTGAATCATAATTAACTCATAAAGCTTATCACATGTATGTATATCCATAAATCACGTCTCATTTACCCATGATATGTCCATTTGTGTATTAGAAATTGAAAATTATTCCCAATACTGCTGAATGTCATTATGTACTTAAGTACTCAATTTTCAGGGTATTGCTTTCTTGAAGAGTTAAATATTTTTATTTTACCTTAGACTCACTGTGCCTGTGAATCCTTTCGAGACTAGCTCAAATTGCTTGTGACAGCCCATGCCTCCCTTAGATAGCCTCCAACAGACTACGATTATCTCCATCAACCTCAGATTATTTTAATTACCTCGGCCTACCTATGCTTCCTTTCTTCCCTTGCTGTAATAAAATCTGCTTCATTTTCCTACTGGGCAAATATATTCTTTACTAAAATTTCTTCTAATTTATGTGCAAGATTTTCACAGAACGAGTATATGTTAAATGTTGACTGTTCTGTGATGTTCTTGCTACAGATGATGTTAACTGAGAATGATGATAATGATGATGATGATGATGATGATGATGTGCATGCTGCTTTACGTTTCTCTGCTCTAATGATGTTGAGGATGCCGATGATTATGTCAGTCAACATAATTACTTATGTCTATGTGCATACATCCTTGACATCCTTCAAGTAAAACAGTTGAGCCTCTCTGCATATTAATACACTTGTCACTAATTATGGTAGTAGTTATATATGTAGTATCTATCATGAATGTTATTCTGGGACCACACTCTCACCCAAAATTGTTTATATAATTAATGTTAAATAATACTTAAGAATTACTAGAATCTAAATAGAGAGACTCGAGATAAATAGCGGATCAATACTGTATCGATAAGGTTAATTCTATTCTTAGATTTGCTCAGTAAGACGACTCATATTGAACAAAAACGGATATGTGAATATCCTTAAAATAATATACTTACTTTACATTCATCACCAATACCTCATTAAAATCAAAAAAAAATGTGGGAATACCATAAGTGTATTACTTATGTATATGAATTATAAGTGAAGATGTTACTCATACGCAAGCTTTTCACTTCGCCGTTCGGATTCGGCATTAAAACTGTAGGTCCCTTCCATTCATGTACAAATATAACACGCACAACATGAGTTGATGCGAAAAGTTCGGCCTAGGCCCTCCATGGGCTGTTGTGCCATTAAAAGTAAAGTAAGTTACTCATACGCCCAGTATGACAAAGCAATTCTCTCTGAAACACTTTTCGTATTATGCTCGTATTCAAACCGAAGACAACGGGGGAATTGTAATTAATGGGTCAGAGTCAAGAAGTCAGCGAGGTTCAAAAAGGTTTTTATACTTTTCAACAAATCAGTTAGAGCCAGAATTTGAGTTAAGTAAGTATTAGTTTTTATAACTGTGTGGAAGCAGCTTTAGTGTATATGTAGTTCTACTTTAGGCTTCGATCTTGAAGCAGAATTGATATCTGATAATTGTTTTCAATAAAATCAAAAGAAGAAGTAATGAATTTAATTTGAATTTTTCAAATGTGAGCTCTCTCAATTGGAAGTTAACCGAATTTAATTTTAACATCTTCTGGAGCTGGAATTTTGAAACACTGTCGAATGTTTGAGAACTGTTTGAGAACTGGAATGGAAACTATCATCAGAACTGAATTTAGAATCAGAATCTGAATTAAATTTTTAAGAGATTCCGAAGTGGAAAGAAAATCATTCGTTTTGAGAATCAGTGTAGGATTTAAAATCAAATTTCTGATAGGTTCAGAAAAGTAAATCAAAATCTACAAAGCTACATCAGATTTAGAATGGAAATCCAACCTGAAATCAAGGCTGAATTTTGGAATCAACTTTAGACTTGAGTTAAATAAGAATTTTGTAAAGGTTGCTAAATGTGTAAAGGCTAATGGAATCGAATCTAAGTCGCATTTGAAATCAAAGTCTGACTTAGAATTAAAATCGAATTAAGACACAAAGTCGGGCTTCAATTTAATTTTAATTTCACAGAGGTTAAGAAGTGAAAAGGGGAATCGAATTTGAGCCGGTTTTAGAATCAAAGTCGAATTCAGCATCAAAGTCTGGCTTAGATTTAAATTTGATTGATTCAAAAGTGAAAAGCGTAGCTCAGGCCCTCCATGGGCTTTTGTGCCATTAAAAGAAGAAGAAAGGATTGAAAAGTGAAATGTTAATTGCCTATCTCATTCTACCTCCTTCTTCCTCACACCTATCAATCTTCGTTCCAAATCAACACAATGCTCTACAGGGGTACACCCTGTGTGTTGAAAAAATATTATAAAATTAAAAAAAGGGAATGGGAGCCGGCTAAAGTTGAACTTATGTAGAATCAATATTTCGCTTAGATTAAATTCGCATTTATAAGAGGACCGAAGGCAGGAAGAAAATCAATGTATGATTTTTTTTTTGTTTTGTCTTCCCATGGAAGAAATAACAGCCATAATGTCACGATACCTGCTGCCGTAATAAATTGTGAAAAATCAAAGGCCTTGACTACGAGCTTTCGAGCATAAAAGTTATGCTCACTTGTACCTGAATCGACATTTTCAGCGAGAGAATCTTACTCTTACTCAATGCAAAACCAACAGCTGTGATTGGTCAATTGAAATCGCAGTGTTGCATACTTTCTCCCTGCATAAGTATGAGTATCATAAGTATAAGTAAATAATTTTCCGATTAAAGTTTATTTGATTTACACAAAATCGTTGTAAATAGAAAAAACAAAAATGTATTGGCATCATGATGTCGGGGCAATTAAAAGGAGGCAGTATCAACTATTAAGTAAAATAATAGAAAAAAATTACTCACTCATTGTGCGGAATATCCTCATCCTGATCGGCGACAACGACGAAATCGTTAAGTTTAAATGCCAACACAAGCAGACACAGGGTGAGTGCTGGCAAGACAAAGTGCTGTTGTTGTTGGTGGTGGGGTCGTCGGTGTTGTTGTTGTTGTTGCTTACGCTCCATTATGACTGTGAACGATGATGACGATGATGATGATGACGACGACGACGACAATCGCATCAACAGCGCAAGTTGCTGGTTTGTTTTATTTATTATTGTTTTATTACGCGTTATTTCTTTTATTGTTCTTCGGGTTTTTTTTTTGTTGTTGTTGTTTATTTTTGTCTTTTTTTTTCTACGCTTTGTGTATTATTTTCACTTTTATTATACAATTTGCAACACGGTGTATGTGGTGCGTGCATACATATGTAAATATGTACCGTTAAGCGTAAACGTAGCCGTGCAGTAACAAAGTCGCGTATGTTTGTATACGTTTGATGTATGCTGCCCTCTCTCAATATTGCAATCGAGAGGACGAGGACGAGGAGGAGGAGGAGGAGGGGGTGAAGCCGTTTGGTTTGGGTGGGGAGAAAGGGCGTGGAAGCAGCGTTTTATTGTATTTGTTAATTGAAATTGTGAATTTTATGTTGTTGTTATTGTTGTTATTGTTGCTCTGGCTGATTGTTTTTGATTAACTGTGGCTACCACGCTCTTTCAGTTTCTCTCTCTTTTGCTCTTTTTGCTTGTCCTATGTATTTCCGTATTATTCCGTATCGTATCGTCTCGTTTGGTTTGTGTCTTTGTTTTTAGTTTTTTTTTTTTTGGTTTCTTTTACACCAATTTCAATTTAAATTTTTTCACATTATTTTGATGCGGAAATTGTTGAAATTCATTGCTGTTATTGTTATTTTTTTATTGTTGTTATTGTTGTTGTTATTTTTATTTTTATTGTATCATTTTAATCTTTAATTATTTTTGCATAATTTCACTGAGCGCTTGGACTGAATTGAGTTGAGTTGAGTCCATTACTTGTTTGTCACTGTTTGTAGTAATCCTGTTTGATGTTGTTGTTGTTGTTATTGTTTTTTTTTTCCTGATGTCTGCTCGAATTGTCACTTTTGTGGTTAGTCGGCGTTTTTTTTGCATTTATTTACTACTTTACATGTTGCTTGCATTTTCATTTATTCGAGTCAGAACAAAAATTCTTTTTTGCATATTTTATTTTCCAGTGCACTCAGTTTTTCATATTTTGATGGCGGAAATCTGAAATATTTAAATATGTTAAAAGGTTATTAATATTTATGACTGCAAAGAAATATGAATATACGAAACATGAATAGCGACTCACTCATCATCTCAGTCACACTTAAATCATAAATTCTTTAGTAAAATCATTAAATGAAAGTTTAAACATGTTCAATTCAATATCTTCTTGCTGAAAGTCTCTTATTCTCATATTACTCTCGGAATTACGAACTACTTATGTTTTGTTGTTTTTTTTTCCAATAAAAATCTGAGTTTAAACGAGTTTAAGTTAATAAAAGAATAAAGAAATAAAGGAAAAGTGACGGCATCTAATAAAACAGTAAAGAGATGTGAATTTTTCCACTGAAAATTGAAGATGCTTTCTACGTATATAAAAAGACCCTGTAGAAGATTCAAAAACGAAGTTGAGCTACATACTTTATAAGGATAAAAGAAAGAAGTCAAACATGAGACTACTCAGTTTTATAAAAAATGTTTAGTACCCACCCTACCTTTTATTTCCTCATGAATCAACGAAAATATTAAAGAGACGAACAAATTAAACCACCCTGCGCCATTCTCTTTCTATTTCGACATTTTCTATGTCAATTGCTGACTGATATACCATGAATTATGCCCAATATGCTCATGAGTCATGATTGAATTAGATGTTCAGGAAACTCACTTTCTATAATAAGAAGCTATGTCTTACATATTCGTGAGCTATGTTGGATATAGTCATGAAATATGGCTGATATACCTATGAATCATACTACTACTTGGTCCTTTGTGATATATTTACACGTGAGTCATATAGCATATGCCCATGAATCATGCCTAGGGTATGTGAAAACTATGCCAGATTTGCATGTGAATCATTTCAGAAATATTTACCCATGAGTTATACCACATATACCTATGAATCATGTCCATCGTACCCAGAAAATGAGCACAATTTGCACATAAATCATTTCTGATATGAATGCTAATGAATCATACCACATATGTCTATAAATTTTGCATATTGTACCCAGAAACTTTGCTTGATTTGCATATGAATCATTTTTGGTATATTTACCCATGAAACTAATGTATGCCCATGAGTCATGTCTAGGGTATCTGAAAACTGTGCCTGATTTGCATGTGAATCATTTTTGAAATATTTACCCATGATTTATACAACATATACCTATAAGTCATGGCAATCGTACCCTGAAACTGTGCATAATTTGCATATGAATCATTTCAGATATAAGATATATGTTCTAATGAATCATACCACATATGTCCGTCAATACCTAGAAACATTGCCTCATTTGCATATCAATCAGTTCTGGTATATTTACTCATGAGTCATACAACATATACCCCTAAAATATACATAATGTATCCGAAAACCGTTTCTAATTTGCATACAAATCATTTCTGATATAAGAATCGTTCCATATACATACATATGTACCATAAATCGAGCCTAGCGTACCGAAAAACTATGCTTGATTTGCATAACCATAATTTCTAATATGTTTATCAAAGATTCATACAACAAATACCAATTAATCAAGCCTAGCGTACCAGGAAATTGTGCCTAAATAGCATATGAATAATTTCTGATACATATGTATGTAGATCCCATAAATCAGACCACATACAGGCATGAATTATTATTGATATACATAAGAATCAAGCCCGATGTACTCACGAATTATGTCTGATATATCAATAAATCATTCAGCTACACGAACCAGTGAACTATATCTTAAATAATCAAAAATTAGGCTTGTTGTGGCCATGAATCATACTTGCTATAACAATTAGTAAAGATAATGATCATTCACTCGTAAGATATTTTTGATTCACCCTCAAGTATCATTATCATTCTTCAAGTTTACTGTCTTGACAATGGTCTTTTTGCATGACATAGTTTCAAGGACATTTACATAATATCAGGAATAGCAGCTACGAACTATGAACTTCAGGCTTCAAATTCTTTAATTTCCTTCAAACAGTGTTTTTCTTTTTTATTCAACATTAACGATCTTAATAGCTGAGATATTTACCATGAATGGGTTTTTATCGTTAAATCTCCTCTCTTGGGTTCTCTAGTTGTAATCTTGCACGACTTATATGCTTTCTGAGTGTACATAATTTTACGTTTATGATGGAAAACAATTCATTAGCGCCCTGATAGTCCGATTTCATTCCAAAGAATAAAGTCGAAAAAAATGTTGTTCCATTGTTGAGTCAAAATCCTCTAGATATTATGAATAAAGGAGACATTGCGGAGAATTTATAAATTTTATCCTAAATACTTATATATAAATTATAAACATCCATAAAAACTTTAAGTAGTTGGAAGCTTTAAGCTTGATGCTTCAAAATCTAAAAGTGAATGTAAGACAAAGTCAAGAGCTTAAAACTGTAAATAAGAAGATGACGATGCTCAGTGAAAATGTCACTTTTTGGCTGCACCCAAGAGAAAAGTGCTAAAGCAAAGAAGTACACAATATATTATATGACTGCACGAAAAAAAATAATATCAATTTGAGTAGTGAAATTCAAAAATTCTCAAATTGATTGTACGTACGTGAGCAGAGTGAATATGAATGACACGTGTGGGAATGGAGAGGTGTAAGAGGTGCGAATGAACTGGTGGCAGTGATGGTGAGATAGGATGGTGTCAGTGTCGTTGGTTGTCATAGTTCTTGCTAGTATCCTTCTATGTGTGCTCCATTTGTGTCAACCTCGTATAATATAATTCAACTTTCAGCCGGCAGTACATTGCACAAAACCGAGCATTAGCAAAAATAAAGAACAAGCATGCAGTTCTATGCACAATGATGAAACGAAGGACCCGACGACACTGCATCACCACCAACACCACTCACCACTTCAACATTGCACGCCACTTTATTTTACATAGTACTATACTACTATCTCTAGTTACTATACTTCTGTTTTACTTCTACTTCTATCCTACTTTCCTCCACCTTCACTCCTATTTTCCTCCTTCTTCACTCGTACTTTCCTCCTTCGTCACTCCTACTTTCCTCCTTCTTCACTCTTACTTACTTCCTTTCTGCACTCTTACTCCTCCCACTGCACTCTTACTCACTAAACTCCCATCGAAACAACTTAAAGTAGTACAAACAAACGAAGGAAACGAATGAACTAAACGACGAATGTGTTCTCGATAAATTGTCATTATTCTACGATGCTTTGTCTATGAGATGATAATGTTGTTGTTTCTGCTGCTTCTGTTGCAGTTATTATTGTTGTCGTAGTCGTTAGTTCATGTACCAAATGCATGTGTTTTTGTTGTATTTATGTGAGTAGAATACTTTTGTATATTTATGTGTCGCAATGTGTATGTATGTATCTGTGTGTGTGTGTGTGTGTGTGTGTGTGTGTGTGTGTGTGTGTGTGTGTGTGTGTGTGTGTGTGTGTGTGTGTGTGTGTGTGTTAATTTGTGTGCATATGAAACTTTGATAATAATGAAAATTATCATGCGATATCCTTTGGCATGTTGTTGCAAAACGCAACTTTTGCATTCAAATGTACCAACTGCCAACAAGCACAACAACAACAACAACAACAACAATGTAATGAGTGCATGAGAGAACAAAAACGAGAGCGAGCGAGAGAAAGAGTGGCTTATTGAAGGAGTGTAACCGAAGTCGAATTCGAATACTTACTATTAAAAAGAGAGCAATTGCGATACTGTATACGAAAGAAGCCAGAGATGTTATCGTTTTCAAAAACATATAAAAAATGAGAGGAGAAAGAGAGAGTGTCCAGAGTACCGCACTTGTATTGATATTAAGCGCTCTCTGTTATGCTCTTTCACTTCATACACAAATTGCATTTCTTATACTCGTATTTACGAGTTGTTATTTTGTGTGTATGTACAAGGATTTGTTTATGTGCTTTTGTGTGTGGATATGTAGCAACGGTTTTCTAGGTCAAATTTCTATTCTGTGGTAATTTCTTGTAAAAAGTACACAAATTTTATGATGAATTTTTAAAAAATGTGTTCCCTCAAAATGCATAACAGAACTTTAAAATTTTCATCAAATTTTTCAATCTAACTAAGGCGATGAAGAGATGATAGAAAGCAGGAGAGAAGGTGTATAGATGAGTGATGATGCTTTCACGTGAAAATTTATAATATTCATCAATATATAAGCAAAATTTTAGCAGGTGCTGCCATTGAAGTTGACTGGCTGCTGTTATGTTCATACATATAAAAAACATTTATGGGCATATATGGTATGAGCATATATTTACACACAAAAGCAATTACATACACACATACGTATAAATAATATCAATTACGCTTTTGGCATTACTAATTACTTTGAATATACATATGTACGAGTATGTATGTATATGAATTTACTATAATTCTACAAAAAGTGAATTTTCATTGTTTCAGTCTTTTCCGCACTCCAACTTTCATGGCGTAGACTTTGCTTGAGTAGAACTTTTCAAATACTCAAAATTTACAATTTCACCAAGTTCTTTTACAAGATTTACGCATGTATTCATTCGTTCTACATATGTATGTACATGCAAACATACTTACGAGTATATTTATACTATATTTCTTTGTGAAGATTAATCGTAATCACATTTTATATCGCTGTATCTCGGAACTATACACAGCAAGCATTAAAAAAGAAACAAGCAACAACAAAAACAACAAAAAAACAACAAAAAATAATTCGATTTAAGATACTTTGCCGATAATTTAACGAGAATGTCATTTAATAAATTATCGTCTCACTGCTTGCGATAAGAACGCAACTGATGATAATACAAAATAAAATTTGCCAATTTCATGAACGGAAATTAGGTCATTAGGGTAATCTTTTCTGCTAGCTACTAGCTGGCTGGATGAATGGCTGGCTGCTGCGCTTCGTAATGTTTTAACAACAACAGCAAATATATAAAGAAATGTACATAAATTCTATTCTATTCTATTGAATTGTTTGTCACTCATACGTCCTGTAGCCAACAATGATTTGATATTACTCATCAATTTGACTGGGGAAATAAGAAACTGTTTTTTTGGCACTCATTAGTACGCTTAAGTAATAGAGAAAGTAATAGTTTGTTTTGTTTTCTGGAAAGTTTTACAACAGTGATGATGCTCATAGATTACAACTACTTCTACTCAATTGTTTGTTACTCATACGCACTGTGGTACTCTATGAATTTATCAATTCATTAGCGAAAATTAAATAAACAATGCATTAATAGATAATTTAGAGATTAGTGAAAGCAAAACTAACACATGTTGACACACTTTTAGGCCACTGAACTTGTTATAGGTAGAGGCCTGTAGGGGAAGCCGTAAAATTCATGCTACACACATGTAAATTGAAAGAATATGTTTAGGTAGACCTGAAATTGTTGTATATATGAGCACCTCAAGTCAAGTCTAGATGATGCATGTTAATTCTAGGTGATACCCAAAGAAAATCTATTACAGGACAAGCGAGCAACCATTAAATCGTTTTAAAGTGCCTATACATTCAGAAAAAGAAAAAAATATTTAGTGACGACTGTAACTCAATTAGCTACACTCAATCATTCGTCGTTCAGAATCCCACAACAATCAAAATTTAAACGCACTGAAAAGCAGAGAAATCGTTCAAACACTATGCCCATATACTTAAATTACTTTAAGGAGTGAGATCGAAAAAAATCGGATAACTTTGAAAGACCACTGCTTTGAAACTCTTCATCTGAATGAAAAAATTCAAACAGTAGGCTTTGCGTTGGAGAAATTCTGATGAAATACAATCACATGTTTTTTGACTTGTGAACTTTCAGTTGAGTCATTCCATCGGAAGTGGAAAGACGCGATTTAGTTATTGAATTATTTCGAGAAAATCCGCAGTGGAGCCAGACAACCATTGCAAATTGCAAATAAGGCGAAAGTTGCACAAAACATTGTCTCGATGATTCTTAAAAAATTTAAGACAGACTTAACAGTTGCTAGAAAATATGGTTCTGGAAGGAAATGCGGTTTCGTGTCTCCACAAAAGGCGAAGAAAGTCGTTGCTCTCTTAGAGAAGAATCCAGCGTTGTCTAATCGAAAATTGGCGGAAAAAGCAAGTTGCAGTGAGTTGTTAGTTCGTAAAATTAAAAAAGATGCGGGCCTTAAAACATACAAAGTGCAGTCAGTACGCGACAGGAAGGCTACTAAGAACTTGGTAGCCCAGAGCCGAGCTAAAAAGTTGAAGACAGATTTTTTCCAAAAATTCGATTGCTGTGTTATGGACGATGAAACATACGTGTTGTCTAAAATTTCTCAATTGCCTGGTCAAGATTTTTACACCGCAAAGGAACGAGGAGAAGTTCAGGAAACATTAAGGATAAAACAAGAGTCCCAGTTCCCGAAGTAGCTTCTGGTATGGCAAGCGATTTGTAGTTGTGGGCTAAGTAGTAAAAGTTTCGTAACAAGTGGCACTGTTAACGCCGAAATTTATGTGAAGGAGTGCCTCCAGTAGAGATTACTGCCCTTCATTAGAAAGCACAATGCATCTACTTTCTTTTGGCCTGATCTAGCCTCCTGCCACTACAGTAAAGTAAACCTTAAATGGTTCGAAGACAAATTGGTACCAAAAATCGCCAACCCACCAAATTGCCCAGAACTTCGGCCTATCGAGAGATATTGGTCTCTAGTGAAAAGAACATTAAAGCCAACAAACACCGAAGCTAAATCCATAGAAGATTTTAGAAATAAGTGGAATGCTGCCGCCAAAACAGTCTCAGAAATGACAGTAAAGGCGCTAATGGCATACCGGAAAAGCAGTCCGAATTCTGTAAAAAACAACAAACAAATTACTTAGTTTTATTAATCATTTTATCAGAAATTAAATTTTCTTTTCAAAACTGTTTACAATTTTTTATTTGCATAAGGGATTTCAATGCTAGGACAATTTAAAGTTATCCGATTTTTTCGATCTCACTCGTTATTAGAAATGTTAAAAATGTTATTTTTAGGTTATTATATTATAGTAAGTAAACAAAATAAACTAAGGTTCTCGCTACATATCAATCAAAAGTACATACATTGCAATTAAATCGATTAACTATTTGGTTTTCTATTTTTTCTGATATGAATCGAATAACCCATCATTATATCAACCAGTCATCAGTTATAGTAGTTGCTTGGAATATGTGCAACTCAAGTTAAATTAAACATTTCCAAATCGAACGGCGTCAATATTTTCTAACTAATCATGGTAATTTGATATGAAAAAAGCATCTTTTGTTTTTTTGTATGTAGTAATATTGCTAACCGTTGAAACAACCACATATAGTAGTTAGTCTTAATACTTTAGTTATGGGTGTTTCTAGCGAGTGCATGACCCCCTTTCTCCCTTCGATTTGGTATTAAATAGGCTCAATTGTAAATTGATCAATAAGCTTGTTACTTACCCAACTTACCCAGTTGAAAGTAGAGACTATGAACTGAGTTCTACATGTAGAACAGTAAAATTGAAAAATTGAAATTAACTCAGAAATTTAGTTAAGGAAACTAAACCCTCATATCTAAGTTTAATGAGGTACAAATAAACAAGGTGTAAATTCAGTGAACTGTATAACTAATTTATGATTAAAATTACTTCACAACTGTTGAAAGAACTCACAGAGATAATCTATCTCAAGAAGAAAGAATTTCCAGCCATTAATCAGTACCCAATTATCTTGATCCAGAAAAGAGACTTCACGTCTAAGCAGCGAATAGCAAATGAAAAAGGGAGCACACCCAAGACGATATACATAAAAAAATATGACCTTCGTTGAAACTTTAGAGGTATGTATGTGTCCAGTTTGAACAAATGAAGAAGGAAAGCCACCCAAATCTATATAACTATAAAAATATGACGTGCGTAAACCAGCTAGGAGTTGTTGAAACCATAGAACATTTCATCTACGAATGTCTCTCGAATGAGATATGCAATTTTAGTTAAACTAGCTACCTAGCAAAAAAAAAAGGAACAAGCAAATACTAGCAGACGATGCTCGATAGGACTGACTGCCACAGGTGCAAATTGTCAAGCAGAATGATTGTCACAAAAAATGAAAAATTCTTTTTGTAGGTTTTCCTTATTCCACTGACTTGAAAATTTTTGAAAAATGTAAGGGAACGACAAGGGAAAGTAGCAGTATATAAGCAAAATGATTTTAAAGAATCTATAAATTCGATTCGATTTGTTTCATCAATTGGGTGATTTTTCATTTTCGACAAGTTGCCTACCAGACCAGGTTATTCATTTATAGCCCTAATCACCTGGTAGGTCTGTTCGATTGAGTTGGATAGGAATCCGAGAATTAGGTTCAGGTCTAGCTGTTAACTGTTCAAACTCCAGAGAGAGCATTTTATTTGTAAATGTTCTGTGTTTTCTCGAACGATTTATACACTTTTAAAGCTCGAAAATAGAATTAATGTCTAGTTGGAGGATGATTACAATTCAGAGCATTTCATCGGTGATTGTTCTGCTTACTCTCAGGCGGGAGATATGCAATTCTAGATTCCAAGAAACGATTCTAATTGGCAGCTGGAAATATACTGCATACTCTCGGACGAGATACACAATTTTAGTTAGTCAAACATTTCCATAACAGACAATTTCACCTACATAGTTTAAGCTATTTAAAGTTAATAAGTTTATAAAAATTTCTGATAGATTTGGAGCCTGCGAATGAAATTGAAGCCAGTTAAGAGAGTGCCTCTCTTCCAGATGTCGTACAGTAAGTAATGGTGCATAAGTTCATCTCACTATACAATCAGCTGCCATTGAACTATCAGGACTGGAGATATGAAAGAAAAACTGCCACTGAAGTCGAGGGGATGAATCGATGTCTCTTGGTAAGTAGATCGGTAGGAAGATAGAGTTGAAGTATTCATTTATATCATGTAGCAGTTATGATACTGCACCTATATTCTTGTTTGTTAACATTTACCTCAATCGTACAGATTTCATTGCAGTCATTGAGACAAGGTATACATATAGGTAGGTGCAAGGTGCTAAGCGTTAGCCAGAAATTAAAAGATGCACAGAAATTGAGTAAGAACAAAAGCCTGCTCTGGCCATAGATGGGCAAGTGTATAGAAAATGAGCCATGATGTCTTTCCTGTTCGCATCTGTTTCTGGAAAACTTTTATTTTAACCCAACATTATTTACTGTGACACAAGCGGAGAAACAGTATAATCTTCAATACTTATGCTGATTCCTAAGTAACCCCAGTGAGTCGATAGCCTCACAACTATTGAAAAATTATACTCAGCTTGAGATTCTTCTGGAATTTTCAAGTAAAAAATGGTGCTTACACAGGAGACACCTTGAAATTTCTTAGCACAAAAGCACTGCATAAAAGACTGTACTTTTAGAAATGGATCCGAACAATATGTACTTGAAAGAGTATATTTAAAGATTATCACTAAAACAAAAATCTTTTCTTTTTTTTTCATTTTGCAGAAAATTTTCGCAAAAGCTACAACCAAAAATCAAAAAGAACCAAAAAAAAAAAAAAAAACAAAAACATAGACACACTCAAAATTAAATGCTACATGAGCTTGTGCTCTTCAGAAGTAGCAACAGCAACAGCAGCAGATACTTCAGATGCACCATAATGAATCAAAAGAGCTGCTCTTAACCTTTTTCCAGAAAGCAGCAACAATCACAGTAAGAACAACAACTACTACAGTAGTTCTCGTAGTAGTAGTGTTAGTTGTAAGTAAATCTCTACTGCCACACACTCTCTAGTATGCAAGTATGTATATATGTATGTATGTATGTGGTAGTTTCTCAGGAAAACTTTAGTTTTAATTGAGGCGCACAAATAACAGCAAATAGCAAGAGCAACAACACGCTTGAAGGACACTCGAAGATGGAAAGCAAAAACAATAATAACAACAAGAGCAAAACCACGAAGGAAGAACAATGAAAAATGCAAAAGCAACAACAACACTAACAACAACAACAACAAATAGCATAGTAGTATATAACAACAACAACAACAACAACAACTACAACTTATACAGATTTTATTCAGTATATAAATATGTATGTACGTACCATCACTGTAAATAAAGTAAGTAAGTGAGTGAGGAATCAGTCAAAATCAACAACAACAACAACAACAACAACAAAAGCATCGTACAGAACGATAGAAATAGCAGAATGGAAAAGAGAAAAGAAAGAAAAATAGCGAAAAACACACAAATTTATAACTGTCATTTTGTTGTTAGCCATAGACGTAGAGAGAGCGGAGAGGGTAAGCAGTGAGAGCGTAAGAGTGGGAGGTGAGTGAAAATAACCGTAGATAGTAGTACTACGATAACACCGTTATGCTGTACATATCTACAAGCACGTTTGTATGAACGTGTGTATGTGTGTGTGCGTGTGTGTGTGTGCGTGTATGTGTATGTATAGTAGTATTGAATACGTAGTGATAATAACAATAGTAGTAGTAGTAGTAGCCGTAGTATTGATACTTGTTTTTGTTATTTCTTGTTTTTGTTGTTGTTGTTGCTTATATTGTTACTGCTATTGTTGTTGTTGTTGTTGCATATTTCATATATGTACATATATGTATGATAGTGGGGGGAACGTGTATAATACAGGCGCGAAACACACGCACACATTTACACCCGAAAAAAAAAAAACAAAATACAACAACACACAATAGCATACAAAAGAAAATCTCATCATCGCATGTCACACAAAGAAAAAGTAAGTAAGTAGTACAACAATAAGCAGCAAACAACAGCGACGCTCCTTGTGCATACAACGAACATTTTCATTGTTTAATTTTAAAAATGAGCAACAGCTTTCATACATTCACGCATTAAGTAAATATAAAAAATAAAAATAAAATCGAAAAAAACCCATAAAGAAAATTAAAATAAAATATTGCGATTTTATGTCACAATTACAATTAAAAGAAATTTATTTGTTCATTTTTTCTTCTATTTGTCATTTCATTTCGTCTCAAATTCATTTTCACGCAAAAACTTGAAATATCAAGGAACTAAATCAGTTATAATGTTGATCTCCTGTCTCACAAACAAAAGGAAATTACTTCAATTTATAGAACCATAACTATGACTAGAAGAAACAGTACAAGGAAAAACTAACTATGTAACTAAAAATAAGTTAGGCGAAGACTCCATTCATTCAAATACCATATAATGAAAGTGAAGAATTTTTTTTAGGATAAGCAGGGAGAGAGGTATAATTAAGTAGAAAGTTAGTAGCTTAAGTATCGTTTCACATTGTATTGTAAAAGCTATTGTAAAAATTTGTTCTTTGGAATAAATTACTTTTTAATGCACTCTTACATGTAGAACTTTTTACTAGTATGTAGTTGCACACTACTTTCGTCTTACTGGGCTTTTTTATTTTCAACTGTGTGTGTGTGTATGTGAGTGTGTCCATTGTGCGGTCACTCTCTTACACACACACACACACACACACAAACTTACTCGATTTACTCATTGTCATAAATTATATACAATATTTTCGTATACTCTAATGAGCTCGCTTGTCCCCTCTCTCTCTTTTACTGTTGCACTCTCTGCTTCACATACTTGCTTATACTATCTCAAAAACTTGCATTCTCTGTATTTGAAATACTTGTCCTCTCTGTGTTTTGCATACTTGGACTCTCTGTGCTTCAAATACTTGCACTCTCTGTGCTGCTAATACTTTCCTTCCTTGTATTAGAAATATTTACCCTCCCTGTGTTTAAAATGTACTCTCTTTAGTTCAAATGCACTCACACTTTATGCTGAATAAGCAAGCACTCTCTACTTCTAATATTCACACACTGGCACTCTCTACTTTCTACTTCAAATTCTCCCACCCTCTCCATACTTCAAATACTCAACTCGAACTTACTTGTTATACGAAAATGGCAAATGTTCATATTTCTGTTTCCCAAACGATATTGGAGTTTCGGAAATTTGGTAAATTTCGAAATAATGTTTTTGATTTCACGCCAAGAACAATAATTGGGGGATGAAAACTGTCGACGGACAACTATGAAAAGTGTCACCCTTGAGCGCGCATTGGCACCAACATAAAAGGGTGGCACGGCGCACAGCGTTGCAATTGCGTATGTATAGTAGCTGTATACGTGTGTGTATGTTAAACGAGAGAATATATGTATGTGAGCAATAACGAAATTTTACCGTACTCCACTCGCAATACTAATACTACGAAATGCTGTCGTTGGCGTCGCTGTCGACGTTACGCCGTAAAAACTTCTCTAACGACGTTGATGTTGTGTCGGTTGAAATAAGAAATTGTGGTGTACAGAGATTTTCTCATTCGAAATGGAGAAAAAGGAAAATTTTTTTTTCCAGTTGTCTCTTCTATTTTTTTTTTTTTGGTAAGTTGGTTACTTTAAAATTTCTTCACACATAAATTTAATTACTTCATTTCATTTAAAGCTTTAAGTTTAGATGGAAAATTCATTTATACAATTTCAATAAATATTTTTACTTTTCTGTTATTTCATAATTTTTGCCGAAACACAAAATTTCGATTTTTTGTTATATTGTTTTTGTATGTTTTACACATAATTGCATAGGAAATTCTTTTACGTGGATACTAAATTCCACCACCGTAGATCTTATTTCGGCTTCACGTTTGCTGCCAAGCCGAGCCGTGTGGAAAAACTTTGTTAATTAATTTGCAAATCTTTTATAGACACACACACACACACACATACACACACACACACATACACACACACACACATACACACAGCATAACTTTACAGCACTGCTTCATTACTTGTAAATTTCCATTTGATTTTAAAGATTTTCAGTAACGATTTACACTTTTTTTATTTTCTGCTTTTTGATGATATTAATTTCAATTGTATTACTTCCTACTATTCTTAAATTTTTTGCTTCTTTGTTTAATTCAATTTAATTCAAATAAATTTTTTTTTTTTTTTTTAAAGGCGACGTGTACACTTTGTGGCTTCAGCGCCTGATTTCGAAAGGCATCCAATCGCGAAAGGTTCACGCACCGTACTGAGATATTGAGGCACTCACTAAGCACACAATTCACATACTCACATACAGCACCTCGCCTCCACAGCCGACAGCCATCCGCAATATTGTCAGCTTGAAATTCTCAGCATGAGCATAACGCTCCATCTTCGACAAAAAAAAAAAAAACAACAACAACAACAACAGAAAACACATTCTCTCTCAACCATCATGTGCTCTTTGTTAAAGGGGGCGGTAATTCAGTGCGGTTAATTTCGAACTAAATACAATTATGGTACATTGGTTTATATCCGGTTGGTTAGATGATTGCTGTTTTCGAAATTGAAATATTTTCGAAGCATAGATATTTATTTATTTATATATTTTTCTTTACAGCCTAAAACAATTGTAACTTAAAATTAATTAAAAATACGAATAAATTTAAGGCACGCAGCTTAAGGATAAAATTCATTGAGCAAATTTCTAAAAGAAACTTGAGTACTGAATTGAGAAATCTAAAACCAAGTTAGAAATAGAGTTAAACTCAATTAAGGCTCTGGAGTTAAGAGCAAATAAGGCGTAATTTGAAAAAAATAATAACGCAGAATGATGCAAATCTCGTGGTCGCTGTGGCGTAGTGGTAGTGCGTTGGACTGCTACGCAGCGTGTAAAAAAGCAGAAAAACTAACTTTTCTACACGCCACCACCTCTTGGCAGGCAATGGCATACCTACAATAGTAAAAATTGCCTATGAAAAGCTTTTCACTTCGCCGTTCGGATTCGGCATTAAACTGTAGGTCCCTTCCATTCATGTACAAATATAACACGCTCAACAGGACTGGATGCGAAGAGCTCGGCCCAGGCCCTCCATGGGCTGATGTGCCATTAAAAGTAAGTAAAGATGCAAATCTCTAGTGGAAATATTAAAATTGATCGGTTCGAAGACACAATCAGGACAATCAACATCATAACAAACATTAGAGACAAGATAGTTTTTCTTCTGTTATTCAAGCACTGTACATTGATGAACATGCCGCGGGCATTGTAGGGAATGGGATCAGCAAAGTGATGAAAGCAAATCGAATAAATAAAGACTTTTTGAATACATTCAAGTCTATTAATGTGACACAGATAATGAGGGAGGCCTCCATATAAATGCTGCTGATATTCTAAACAAGATCTAACTAAAGAATTAAACAGTATTTTGAGCGTAAAAGTGGCTTAAAAGTGGCTTAAATGATGATAAGTGCTACCACTTTAAATAGGCAGCAACTTCAAGAGCGGAATTCGGGTTCGAGCCGACGACAATATTTTGTTTTTTTTTTTTTTTTTTTTTTTTGTGATGAATAAATCGTTTCGTGACATTACATAGAATTAGCCTTAGTGAGATTACAATTACGAACTGTTTTTATTATCAGCAATTTGAGTAGCAGCTGGAAAGGCAACAACAGCCAAAGAGCTAAAGTGCGAGCGCGAGATTTTGCCATTTGTACATTTTGTAAGATTAAATATAGCATCAGATGGCATCACAGCAAGAGAAACGTAATTATCGTTGAGGTAATGGCTTTTCTAAACTTTTTTGTTTTTGTTTAAAGAGCAAAACAAAAACAAAAGTTTAGACAAGACTCTGTTTATGGACAAAGTAGCATTTCGCTCATGCATTCGTTTCTTGAGAGAGATTAAATTAATTCTCTTTGAGAGTTTTGACGTCAACTAGTAACTGTGTGACAATAGAGAAAGTATCATGGTTCTCACTAACACATTTCGAACATTTATGGTATATACGATATTTTTATATTTCATGAGGACATTAAAGCAATACTTACTTTACTTTTAATGGCACAACAGCCCATGGAGGGCCTAGGCCGAGCTTTTCGCATTAAAGCAATAACATCATCCAATTCAATACAAACATTTTATAAATATAAAAATATTTTAGCAGCACAAACACTGCACAAAGTTAACTTCACCATTTCCAGGCATATTCAAATTTATAAAATCAAAAGAATTTGAAACGAGTGCAATTTGAAGTAATTAGTGTTTAACAATGTTTCAGAGAATTTATTGCAGTAAAATATTCGTTAAAAATTCGTACTTTTTTCGCTATTTTTTATAGAACAATTTAGAATAAATATAAGGAGGGCCTTGAGATCAAGCTGAGATCAAGCGGAGACTAACTCTTGCCAACAGGTGTTACTAAGGGGTCAGTAGGCAATTGAGAAGTAGAGCCCTCTCTCGACCGACGAAAATAACGCTCTATAAGTCCCTCATCCTTCCCGTCCTAATGTATGGCGCAGAGACGTGGACATTGACCATCAATTATGAGAGGCTGTTAGGAGCGTTCGAGAGGAAGATACTCCGTAAGATCTACGGTCCAGTATGCGTGGACGACGTGTATCGAATAAGATGGAACGATGAGCTGTATGAGCTGTACGCCGAAACTGACATATTCAAGCGTATAAAACTCCAAAGGCTTCGCTGGCTGGGTCATGTTGAGCGAATGGAAGAAAGCGCTCCGGCTAGAAGGGTGTTTTATTCGAACCACGGTGGAGGAACACGTAGAAGGGGACGTCCTAATCTCCGTTGGAAAGACCAGGTGCAGGGCAACCTGACTGCACTTGGCCTTATCAACTGGCGCCAGCGCGCGCATAGCAGAAGTGACTGGCGGAGCTTTGTGGAGGCGGCCAAGACCGATCATCGGTTGTAGCGCCAGCTAAGTAAGTAAGTAAGAATAAATATAATTACTTCGAAGAGAGTATGAGAGACCACGCCAGATCGCCTTGAAAACAGTATTTCAAAAGAGTATTGAAAAATTTCAAAATCCTATTGAATTTATGTGACGCCTTGAAGGTGGAAATAGGCGGTGAGGCGGGCAAAAGGAGGGTCCTGTAAATTTACGCCGCACATGTAGAATCAACCGTACTTCTCTCGATAAGAAATATTATTTTGTTGGAGATTTTCTTCTGGATTCCTGAAGTCTAATGAAAATTTAAAAGCGTCAGTTCACAACTTTTTGGTCAATTCATTTTTTTGCTTAACACTGTTGAACAAAGCTGATATTATAATACCTCATATACCTCTCATTGGACAGAACAAAATTTTGTAAGTGATATGTGCTCAGATAATCACCTTACTAAGGGCCTAAGGTACGGTTACGTGCAAGCGATATAGCTTTTAGCTTGTCAATGGCGTAGCTATTGTTTCCCTGGCCAATCCTTAACGATTACTTTTCGAAAAGTCACACCAAAGTCCGCAGATAATTTCAATGCCAACAATCATATCTGATGAACCAAACCATTCTTTTCCCAGTTAAACGAGAGCTTCATCACCTCTCATGACTTTGTTATACATTGTAAACAACCGTGGAAGCCTATGAAAACATCATTTTACCAAATTCTAAGAAAAGTTCCACGAGTGCTGCCGCCTGAGAATATCAGAGAGAATAACAAAAACAATAACTTTTAGTATGTTTTGAAGATTTATTGCGATTTTTCAGATGGTTTGAATCTGTGCGCCCTTCAAAATTTGTATTACTATTATTAATCGGCAAAAATAAAAAAAAACTTTACAATTGATTTGAGTGTAATTTGGAGAAAAAAATAAATAATCAAACATTTCCATGGAAATTATTAATTTTCTTTTTCTTTGAATCACCCTATAGTTGATATTACCAATGGTAACTTACTTATTTCAGTGCCAGCAAAGCAGTTTCGTGACACCTTATTATCGGCAAATTGGAATTGGCGCCATCTACACGTGGAGTTTAAATTCAGCTTGTGTATTTTCTACCTACAGTTTAATTTAACGCACATAACAATGAAACAAAGTGAATAAAATCGTTATTTTGTACAGCGGTCACTCTACTTTCTGCGCTTGAAACATAATATACAGAATTGTAAGTTTTTAATGATTATAAAAGTACATTTTTATTTACTGGAATTACCACAATGCATTGCTATTTCTCCTGATATTTATTTCATTATTTTATGAAAGTAAATTTCATATTTTTGTTCTATCGGCATTCATTGAACTTTCACTTTTAAATCAATTGAGTTTTCCTCTGTTTTCCTCTTCGTTTGCCATTTTTTAAACTAAATTTTTCCGTTTTTCTAGAATTTTTTTTTTTTTTTTAAGAAATCAGGTGATACCGACTTTATTTAAACGCAACTTGACGAAAGGCGTTGCCATACAAACTGAAACCGATAGACTACAAAAGTTTATCAGCACATTTTGAACACACACTTTGAATTGATTTCAGAAAATTCCTTATAAATTTCAGTAGAAGTATCTACAACCGTGGTCGCTGTGGTGTAGTGGTAGTGCGTTGGACTTCTAAGCAGAGTGTCCGGGGTTCGAATCTCGGCACAGGCAAAATCAAAAATAGTAGAAAAAATAATTTTTCTACACGGCACCACCTCTTGGCAGGCGATGGCAAACCTACAAGAGTAAAAATTGCTATGAAAAGCTTTTCACTTCGCCGTTCGGATTCGGCATTAAACTGTAGGTCCCTTCCATTCATGTACAAATTTAACACGCACAACATGAGTGAATGCGAAAAGCTCGGCCTAGGCCCTCCATGGGTTGTTGTGCCATTAGAAGTAAGTAAGAAGAAGTATCTACAACCAGATGTTTTTTAAGTACTGACATTTGAAATTTTCTGAAGTACAGCTGAAGTATTCCGAAATCTTACTTACTTACTTTTAATGGCACAAAAGCCCATGGAGGGCCTAGGCCGAGCTTTTTCGCATCCACTCATGTTGTGCGTGTTATATTTGTACATGAATGGAAGGGACCTACAGTTTAATGCCGAATCCGAACGGCGTAGTGAAAAGCTTTTCATAGCAATTTTTACTCTTGTAAAAATTATTTTTTTTTACTTTTTTTTTTATTTTGCCTGTGCCTGTTCCCGGACACTCTGCGTAGCAGTCCAACGCATTACCACTGCGCCACAGCGACCAGTATTCCGAAATCATTTTGGAATAATCTGCTATAGTACATAGGTAGGTATTTAATTTAAGTATTTGGAGCACACATTTCCCTTTTTTGAGATTTAAATGGAATTCATTGAACTTAATTCAGAATTTTCTGAATATCAAGATTATCCCCGGCGAACACCATGAAATTGGTGAGCCCGTAGTAACACTTGTTGGCAAGAGTTAATCTCCGCTTAATCTCAAGGCTGGCATAATTGTTGGTGTTAATGCCGGTAATCCGTGACGACGTCAAAAGTATTATTGTCAAGATTCCGGCGGTACTTCACGCAGAAAAGGCTTTTTGTAAAGTGAATTTTCTTTTTAAAAATATGAGAAGTATTTATACATACATCTTCGGAAAATTGTTTAAAAGTTTGTTTGTATACTTACTATATTGTGTTGCCATTGCACACTAAATAGCATTTAAAAGAACGACCAAAATCAACTCTGCTATGAGTTCAATGTAACCACAAGGTCGAGAACGAGAAAACCACGGCCTAAGCGAAGACATTTCGATCGCACTCAATATATTAAAAAAAAAAGAAGAAATTTCAAACTTAAAATGCAACTTGCACTTAATCGCTCATACAGCCCCCCCTACTTTGCCCCCAACACAGGCCACAAAAATTAATGTCCAACGCTTTGATCACACCCGAATATGCAAAAACCGCACAAAGTGTTAATTAAACGTAATTAATTTTCACATGCTTAAAGCAAAATATAGTATGTATATAATAATAAAAACTACAACAACAAATAAAAATGATGGTAGATATTTGTTTGTGGTTGTTTTTTTTATTTATTTTAATAGCTTAAATGTAAATTTTTGAGCAACACACACAGAGAGAGAGAGAGAGAGAGAAAAAAAAATGCGATTAAAAAGTTCCATTAAGATAAGAATAAAATCCACGGAAAAAAAATACATGCATACTTACGATCATTTTAAATGAAATACGCAAACGTAGTACGGTACAACGATGGACAGACAGCCGCACAGCCGGACGACAGACAGAGGGTCAGACGGCCGGTGGCCAATTAAACAAATTAAAAAGGTATTTAAAGAGATACTAAAAAATAAGAGTACATAGAAAACAAATCTTTTTTGCTGACACTGTACTCGCATCTAAATGAGCAACAATAAAAAACTAAAATTTTAAATATTTTTGATACAGAAAATCACCTGCATGCAGCAAAGCAACAAACTATAGGTGGATACGTAAACTTAGCAGCAAACAAGTGTAGATGATCTTACCCATTGGGAATAAATTGAGGCGCGCTGCGAAAGAAAACGTTAACAGATGAAACGACACTTTGGCTGTGATTTTCCCTGTCGACAAAGAAGAACGCAATATCAATAGAGAATAAGAGTTCCTTAATTTTCTTGCAGCCAGTTGGTTTTCCAACACACTTTTCACTTGCTACATGTGAAAACTCCTCAAACCCCTGCAGCTTGCAGATGCTTGCTTGGTGTGTTGCCTCATCGCGAACTGGTTTGTTTAACATTTTGTTGCCTTAGGCACAAGTCAAATATCCAGGCTTGCATATCTTTTCAACTAGTTGTTCAACTACTTAGTTTTTCTTTTCAACTAAATGTCTCCTTCTTATTCTTCTTCTTTAATGGCACAACAGGCCAAGTTTTTCACATCCACTCATGTTGTACGTGTTATGGACAGGAGCTACAGTTTTATCCCGCATCTGAACGGCGAAGAAACAAGCTTTTCTTAGGCAATTTTTGATCTTGTCGGTTTGGCATTACCTGGGAAGAAGTGGTGCCGTTTAGAAAAAATATTTTTTTCGTACTTTTTGATTTTGCCTGTGCCGAAATCTGGACACTGCCGCAGCATGTCAGCGCTCTATCAACTACGTCACGGCCACCACAGTTGCTAGATAGATGTTTAAGGAATAGTTTGTAAACCAATCACACCCTCCCAGCCGGAGCGCCTTCTTCTATTCGCTCAACATGACTAAAGACTGCGGAGCCGCTGACTCTTTCACTTATACGCTTGAATATGTCAGTTGTCTGCGTACAGCTCATACAGCTCATGGTTCCATCTTATTCGATACACGTCGTCCACGTTCATTGAACCATAGATCTTGCGTAATATCTTCCTGTCGAACTCCCATTATTGATGCTCAATGTCCACGCCTCATCGCCATACGTGAGAACGGGAAGGATGAGGGATTTTTAGAGCGTTATTTTCGTTGGTCGCGAGTGGGCGCTGCTTCTCAATTGCCTACCGAGCCCGTCGTAACACTCGTTGGCAAGAGTTAAACTCCTCTTGATAACTCAAGGCTGTTGGTGTTGGTGCTGGATCCAAGGAAAACGAATTCGTTGAGCACTTCAAAAGTATAATTGCCCACAGTAACATTTTGTCCCAGACGCCGCGGATCTTTGTTTGTTGACAAAAAGTATTTCGTTTGGATGAGAATTACAAGATGATATATTCACTGAATGGTATTAAGTATTATGATCTCTTTAAAAACTAAAATATAACTATTTGCAAAAACTAGTACTTTTGATGGACTAGATTGGTTTGATCCTACAAGGATCTCATACGGCAAGAAGTGGTCTATTAAAAAGATGCAATGTAAACAATTTTACAACATTGTCCCCGGTCTGTTACAGGTCTATGGGGAAGATTTTCCCCTCGTTCTTCTACATTTAAATATAAAGTTTGTTTTTTAGAGTAAAATTTTATAGGTGCTGTACTTGGAGATTATCGCAAACAACACTCAGAAGGTTTCAGCTCGTAGTGAACCACAGCTGTTTGGAATTGTTCTCCAGAGTTTTTGGCCCAAAAAATATGCAATTTCGAGAATCTTCGCAGTACGAATATAAAACCCCGAGATGTCCGAATCGGAAGATAGAAGTGGAAGTATATTTTTTGGAATATACTTATTCCAAACTCCTTTAAAATTACGGTAGAAATCTACGGCATAGAGCTCCTTCTTCGGCCAAAAAGCCAGGTTACCTTAACAATTAAGTAAATACCTGTGGTGGTTTTCATCTGAAAAAAAAAATATAATTAGTGCAAAGCACCGTTTTACTACCACATTCCTCTTTTGTTGTTACTTAATTGTCTTTTGGTAAAAGGTGAGGTCGTAACTAATGTAAGTCTCTGCATCTGAACCCCAAAGAGTTATGCCCACTTTGTGAGGTTCAAATATATGAGTAGGCTTCTTATCTCGATTTCTGAGATTTCATTAATATTTTGGGAGAATGGTTTGCCAAATGAGCTAAGTCTTGCTTTTGCCAAACCTAGGCTGGCAGAATAAATAGTGAAAGACACTTTCCGTTTCTCCCTCTTCCTGCCAGCTGCGACAGGAATTATTGAACGGAAGATTAAGTCTCGTTGCATGCTCTTCAACCTTCCAGTGGTCGGTGAAAATAGCGATAATGCGTGAGATATTTGGACGAGAAAATTCTATCAGTTGCTTTGTCCTGAGCTCATTAAAATCTGACCACGTTTTCCTAGACGTGACTCAGGTTGTAAATTTCTGTCCGGCTATAGTGAGGTAGTGAGAAGTAAGAGTGGTAACTTAACACTGCTAAATGGAATTGCGACAGATTCCACTGTAGCGATGTCAAAGACTGAACCCATCGTAGCTAGCTCGTTTGCCCTTTCATTACCCTCGATGTTTGTATGGCGTGGAACCCATATTAGAGTACTTTCTAGCCCTTGACCAAGTAGAGCGAGATCCTCCCTGCATTGCAGAACTAATTTGGTATTCATAATGGAAAAATTTAAGGCTTTTATAGCAGCTTGACTGTCTATAAAGATAGCTATCTTGGCACCATTATTCCTGATGTCATGAAGTGATCTGCATGCTTCCCTTATTGCCGTTAATTCAGCCTGAAATACACTGGCTTCGTTGGGGAGGCGTTTGAATGAAGATAGTGTTGGAGGGATTCTGAGTAGATGCCTGCCCTTACACCGCAGCACATTTTGGACCCGTCGGTGTAAAGCGAGCTCCACGTCAAAGCCCTCAATTACCCTATTTTTCCTCCAATCCGCTCTGGATGGGGAAAATACAGAAGTTTAGGGTAGGTGTAATGTGGCCATGTGATATTGTGCAGCAATGGAGAGAAACACACTCTGCTGACAAAACCCGGCTCTCTCAGCGCAATGCTATTTGCATCTCCGTCTGGGTTAACTAGTTGCTGTCAAAAATTATGTGGTATTAAAGAAATGGGTTGAAGAGAGGGGGAGGGGGTGGACAGCAGGGAAGGTATGTTAGGTGTTAAAAACTTGACACACACATTTAAAGATGCGGCAAACAAACAAAATTTACGAACTGCAAAATTTTCACCTCAACCAAGCTTTTTTTTAGCTTATGGTGGGCTAGTTGCTTGATTTGACCACCGGATACTACTCCGCACTACTAGTCGTAAGCGATACTCCCCATTTTAGGTAAGTGCTTTTCAAAGATTTCATTTCTGTAGGTACATACTTAAGTATGTACATGTTTTTAGTAGCGGTTTACACCAAATGTAAAGCGTGATTTTTTCGCTACTTGACTTTTGACGTTTATATTCCAAACAATTCAGGCGTGATTTTTGACATGAGTGAAAGTAAAAAATGCTCAGTTTGGTTTGCCAATTCATCATGAATAGACTTACGCCTGCAAATTACGCCTGAACAAATTATTGAAATTTACTATCAAAGTTCGTACTCTGTGAAAAATGTGTTTCGCAAGCTACGTCCACTTTATGGTCGGTTCATTTTTGGCTCAATGGATACGTGAATAAGCACAATTGCCTTATTTGGAGTGAAGACCATCCAGAGGTAATTCAGCAGATACCAATGCATCCCGAAAAATTCACTTTTTGGTGCAGTTTATGGGCAGGCGGCATCATTAGGCCGTACCACTTCATAGACGATGAAGGCCGCAACGTTATGGTCAATGGAGTAAGGTACCGTTCGATTACAACACTTTTTTTTGGCCGAAAATGCTAGAATTAGATTCGGTTGACATGTGGTTCCAACAGGACGATGCCACATGCCACACTGCACGCGAAACCATGCATCAATTGAGAGGTGAATTTGGTGAGCAGTGAATCTCACGTTTTGGTGCGGTCAATTGGCCACAGAGATCGTGTGATTTGACCCCGTTAGACTATTGTTTTGTGGGTGTTGGGCTATGTTAAGTCTATAGGGACAAGCCAAACACGATTGCTGCTTTGGAAGCCAAGATTGAACGCGTCATTGGTGAGATTCCGGACGAAATGTGTAAAAAAGTGTGTCAAAAAAAGTGTGTGACCATCAGAATGGACCACTTGAAGCGTAGCCGCGGGCAACATTTAAGTGATATTATCTTTAAAAAGTAAATGGTGGGAATTCATATATCGATCCAAATAAAAATTTCATTCACTTTTGTAAAATTTCTGTGTTTTTTTTTAATTTTCAAAACCCAAAAATCACCCTTTAGTTACTTTATAGGCTTTGAATGTCATTTATGTAGTTTATGCTATGTAAGTAGGTACATCAGCATTTTTAATAGCTTTCATTTTAGCACTCAACCCAACTAAAACACAAAAACACAAAATTAATGATTGGCCTCTTTTTCTTTTGCAATTCCCTTAAAAACAAAAAAAAAAAAAAACATAAATAAAAAACATAAAACAAAATGTACGAGTAGGCATGCACGATCAGTAGCAGCAAGTAACATCAGCTACTTGTAAGCGACGTACCAACCAGAGCATCAGCAACAACACCGTGGAAGCTCCCAAAAAATTTCATTTTACATTTGTTATAGCCTCGCAAGTGTTTATGGCTTTTTGATCTTTTGTGCTTTGGTGATGAATTCTACGAAAAATGGCATCCAAAATGGCCAATGGTTGTGGTGTATCCCATGCCAGTCAGTTAGCCAGCCAGCCAGCATCCATCAGCAATACCGGTGGGTAACACATCAAGCAAATTAACAGCAACATGATCATTTCAGTACTGCTGTGCTTCTTTTTCTTTAGTTCAGTTGAAACACCACAATTGAGAAATGTTTAATTAGTGTTTCTTTTGTTTTTCTCTTCAAATTTCACCAAAAAATATCTTAAAGCTTACATTATCTTGCGGTGATATCTCATTAAGAAGAAGATTTTTCGAGATTTTTCTTCTCTTTCGTTTCGCACTAGCCCCATGGATTATTGCTCGTTGCCGGCTCGTTATGGTGCTATTATATTTTCTGCTGGCACATACTCAAGGCATGAGCGAAAATGTTTGACTTCTTGAACTTTGAATAATTTTAATTAAAATTTTTTCTCTTTTTTTTCAGTAACATTTTGTCAATTTGTATTTCCGTTGGTGTACAAGACACACAAAACAAAACAAAAACAAAGCAAAAAAACGGTCAAACTTTTATGTTAAAAGCTTAATGGCTTACAATTACCGTTATGCGTAGAATGAATCTTGTATGGTTCCGGAAATCTCGATTGTTTGAACAGTTAAAATAAAAAGTGGGGTACTTTAGCAAAAATTATGCAAGGCATTTGAATGTGGCCAAAGAAAAGGTGGAAAAACTAAAGTATTTTTCTACAGGAACAATGGATAAGAAAAGTTTAAATTCGGAAAAATTTTATAGGAAATAAGGAAAATGACAACTAAAAACAAAAAATTGATTTCTTATGATAAATACTTATGCGAAATGCGCGCCTTTGGCCTTCACGCACGCCTTCATTCGCACTGGTCAATCATCAATAGCTGCAAGCACCTCATGCATTGGAAAAGTGCTGACAGCACGAATCAAAGCAGTCTTCAGAGAATCAATGTTGGGGAATCTTTTGTGGCAAACCTTGTCCTCGAAAACTGTCAATAATTTGTAATCCAGTGGGTCGGTCACTCACAAAACCATAACAGTTACCGGGAACTTTGTGTGCATAAGATCCGAACATAGACAGCTATCATTTCGTCTGTTTATTTTTTGGTACCAGTCAAAATTTTTATCATCACAATAAAACCACAGCATATCCGAGATTACATGATGTTTTAACTTGTTTGGAAATCATTGTGGCCGGATGAATCGTTGTTTGTACCGACATAAACTGTCCTCATCACGTAAGATTTGTGCAGGGTATCTTCGAGGACAATGCAACTGATTGTGCGTTCAGAAATTTGAAGGCCTCTCGACAAAGCTAGCAGATCGATGAAAAGTCACCGAAATAAAAATAAGTTTTCGATGGCATTGACGGGAAATTAATGGGCTTCTGCTTAAGCTACTGTAAACTTGAGGAGCTCATAAACCTAAGTATTGATAGGGTCATGATCTGATAGAAGAGAAGATACTTACTTCCAGATTATAAAAAAGAAATATCTACGACATTACTGACCACAAATTCCTTAGAGAGTATTCCTAGTTAGGGTTGGCATGGTTAGCTGGTTAAACTTCATGGTGTAACCATAATTTATAACAGCTAATGGTTTCAGAAAATTTTCAAATCTGGTTAAAACCGGGTTTTTCTTAAAATCCTAATGAGAATTATATAATACTACTGTGGGCAAAAGTTGGTAAGACTTTTTAATTTAAATTTCGCGCGGAAACCCATTCATCAAAATATTATTTTTTTAAGGTTGGTATGACTGTCGGTGACATCTGTGCCAAATGTCACATCAAAATAATCATTAGTGTTTAGTATACGCTTGTCTTTCTGAAGTACAAAAAGTGCATTCGGCGATTTTCACAATGAGTGAAATTATTCAACAAAGAAGTTCCATTAAATTTTGTGTGCGGAATCAAATTTCTGGTGCCGAAACGTTCAGAATGTTGCAAAAGGCCTTCGGTGATAATTGTATGTCGCGAGCAAGTGTTTTTGATTGGTACAAATTGTTCAAAGATGGTCGAGGACGCGTTGACGACGAACCACGTCCAGGACGGCCATCAACATCAACTGATGATCAACACGTCAATAAAATCAAGGAATTGGTGCTCGAGAATCGACGATTAACAGTCAGAGACCTTACTGGCATCGTTGGAATATCGGAAGGATCAGTGAAAACCATTTTAAAACATCATTTGGGCCTAAGAAGAGTGAATGCACGATTGGTTCCAAAATCACACTCACACTGCATTGGTTTTACGAGACCATTTTGCCAAAAATTCGACTGATATCGTTCCGCAACCACCCTATTCGCCTGACTTAGCACCGTGTGACTTTTGGCTATTTTCTAAACTCGAAAAACCGCTTCGTGGACACCGTTTTGAGTCAATTGAAGACATTAAACATGAATCGCTAAGCGCATTGAAGGCTATTCCGGAAATTGACTTTAACAACTGTTTCGAGGATTGGAAAAAACGTTGGCACAAGTGTATTGGGGCCGGGGGGGATTACTTTGAAGGGGACGAAATAGATTTGCAAGAATGAATAAAAAAATTTGAAATTATGAACAAAGTCTTACTAACTTTTGCCCACAGTAGTATTTAAGCCTTGAGGCATTTTCGTACACCCACTAATTTATTGTGCAGTTTCATCCAAATGACAGCTAAATTAGAAAATATTACTTCAATGGAAGCAGAATTTCTTTCAATGGCCCAAACAGCCCATGGAGGGCTTAGGTCGTGCTTTTCGCATCTACTCATGTTCTGCGAATTATATTTTTACTTGAACGGAAGGGGCCTACAGTTTAATACAGAATGTAGGTGGTGCCGTTGTCTGCCAAAAGGTGGTGCCGTGTAGAAAATTAGTTTTTGCTGCTTTTTGAATTTTGTGTGTGATCTACAAAACGAAAAAGCTTTTCAGAACAAGTTTTTTTTTTTTTACCCCGCTACTCTAAGTATACATACTTCAGTTAGTACATAATCGATTTCAATCCAGTGTCACAATCTATTGAGTTGAGAATTTCTTACTGGGATCATGAAGAAGAAGTTCGATAGCACTTTTCAGTATTTATTAACTTGTATGTAATCTGTTTCAGAGTTAAAACAGTTTCATCCGTTTTCTTCATAGCTAGATTTTTCTACTTCAAAAATTTCCACAACAAACACATACATACATACATACATATTTACACATACGAGCAAGCACTTCCATGAGCATTCAGGGAATTTTATACCTTTGACTTTTTGCCATTTTTAATTAAGGACAAGTTCTACAGTAGAGTAAGTTCAAGAGCAACTTTACATTCATCAAATTGTTATCTAGAGAACAATTAAAACAAAAAAAAAAATAAACTGCAAGCTCAAACATGGTAAGTAAATAACAAAAACCTTTCCATCCATTTACTTAAACATACATACATACAGCCATAATACAAATACAATCTCATTTGTATTTTACAAGATTTTTAATTTATCAAGATTTTTACATGCATCATACTAAAAACTAGATGAAGTACATAAGTACATGCAAGTGAGAACAGAAACAACAGATGTTAATTTCTACGAGCATGTATCATCGATGATATATCACAGAGCACAAATGTCCGGTGTTCAGTGTTGTAAATAAGTATGTACATACATATGGGTACGAGGAGTATGTAGAGATTATTACGGCATTTAGCACTGATCCAGGAGATTGGAGATTGACAGCGATGGCAATGCACCATAATTATTCACATTTAATTAACGGTCTACGTACAAGTGAAGCTCACACAACGAGTACTCATACGAGTACCTACAACAAACATGCCCATGTAATTATTAAATGTACTCTGTGCGAATATATAATCGCGGATATAATCGCATTTTAAAAAGATAATAAATATAAATAACAATAACAACAACATTCGCGCTTTTGCAATTAAAAATGTCATACAAATAACAACAACAACAACAGCACTTTTTGACCATAATCATCTGATGCATAAATAAAAATTTTGTTTATGGTAATTGACTGCTGCTATAAGTAATACAAAGTAATTAATAAGGTTTTTTTTTTCTTATTTGTTATAACAATTTTAAAAAACAAAGGATGTCATCATGAATTTGTAAAAGTTCTGAAACTGGATAACAGAAAAATTTTTGCGTTTAAATTCGACATCATTCAAATTTTATTTTAAAAAACCAACTCATAGACCTCACTCACCACTTCAAGGCGGAATCTACATATACACATCTGGACAAAATAATCGGTGTGAATATATATTTTTTTTCAAAAAAGCTTGGCTTTCATATATTTTTTTTAGTATCCTTCAAAAAATAAATTAGTTTTCAGCATAAACATACTTCAGCGTCATAACAAAACATAAAAGGTTTTAAAAACTCTAAAAAATAACTTAAATTTTGGTTCATTCATAAAATACACAGATTTTCGATTGGACAGAATAATAGGTGAGCACAAAAAACTTACGAATAAATATTGAAATTTTGCTAGTTATGGTCCCGTATTTCACTGAATTAGTAAGAACGCATTAATACCCAGAATATCCACCCCATTATTCTTGATTCTTCTTTTTCGATTCTTCTGGGCATTGACGATATCAACTTCCGACAAGTTTCTAAAGGAATGTTGTACCAAATTTTTTGTTTATTTCCCCATAACTGCGTTTTGTTTTGGCGTTTAAGTTCTCCCCAGAGGTTCTCAATAGGATTTAGATCTGGTGATTGACTTGACCACTCAAGGACGTCTACATTATGCTCTTGGAACCATACTTTGACAACTCGCGATTAATGTTTAGGATCATTTTCCTGCTGAAATTTCCACAAAAGCGGCATATTATCCTCGGCATATGGTAACATTACCGTTTCTAATAAATCCTTATACACGAATCTATCCATAACGCCATTAATTGGATGTATCGGACCAATACTTTGCCAAGAAAAACAGCCCCATACCATTAAGCTGCTACCTCCGTGCTTCACTGTTTTCTTTGTGCACCGGACGTCGAATTCCCTGCCTTTCGGGCAACGAACGTTTCTTCCCGCATCGTTACCAATCAAATTTATTTTTGTTTCATTTTAAAGATAAAATTATTTCTTTTCTCTTGAAGTTTTAAAAGAATTTTCATATTTTTGATTTACAAGACCAATGTTTTTATTAAACTATTAAAACTAATGATTATATTTTTATATTGAGGAATACCTAGAATTTTATTTATTATAGGAGTTTTTGTTTTTATTTCTAATCGTAAACATTTACTATCAATGTTATTAAGTTTAGAATATATAGTATTAAATTTATTTTATTTGTTATTTTTATATTTAAACTTGTTAAATTATGAAAATTTTTTTAGAATAATATTTTTAACGTTTAGAGTATGTGAAGGAGCATTAGGTTTATCAATTTTGGTTTCTATAATTCGTACTCATGGAAATGATTATTTTCAAACTTTTAATACTTTACAATGTTAAGATTTATTATATTTATTTTTTTTATAATTCCCATTTGTTTATTTAATAATATATTTTGAATGGTTCAGAGAATATTGCTCCATTTTTTTTCTCCCAAGTCTTCTCTTCTCTGTACTGCAATGAGCTCCACGACCCATCTAATATTTTTAAAAATTATAATTAAAACTTTATTTAGTTCAATTTTATCGAAATCTTACCTTCTGGAACTAAATAACACTTTAAATTTATTAATTTTTTTATTTATTTATTTTTACCAAAACACAATTATTTTATTTTTATTGTCCAGACCAATTTGAAGGTTGAACAAATAATCAAGCCGAAATATTTATCGAGAAGATCTTTTGTTACGGGGATTCCCCCATTTCATTCCAAAACAGTGCCACCAAACTTCCAAATATACATTTTGATTGTAGAATTAATTTTTTTCGTTCATTTTAATAATTTTTGGGTTCACACCTATTATTTTGTCCAGGTGTGTACGTTGGATCGTCGATAGCACCCAGATCGGTAAACTTTTGACCGAGCTGACTTCACAAACAGCTCAGAAAGTTAGCGATAGCACCCAGATCAGTAAACTTTTGACCGAGCTGACCTCACAAACAGCTCAAAAAGTAAGCGATAGCACCCAGATCCGTAAACTTTTGACCTAGCTGACCTCACAAACAGCTCAGAAAGTTATCTGTTCTTCCATTTAGTGTTGCTATTGCGCACGTTTATTTCCAAAAACCACTTTGTATATATAGTATTGTAAGAATATGTATGTGGTCTTGATTGAAACCAGTGATGGGCACACAAATATTGTCTCATATTGCGCTTGTATGTGAAGCAGAGAAAAACTTAGTTCAACTTGTCGTTTTCTTTTCGGTATTTATAGAAAAAAATTTCGCAACGAGATCTTGCAAGTGCTGAACAGAGGAAATGCAAAGCAAGAACCGAACGGGAACGATCGAAAGCCACACGATTAAGCTTATAGTGTACGTGTGTTGACGTCGCGCAAGCAGAATTTTATTGGCTTGTTATGGGAATTGAAAATGTAAGCATCGTTGATTTAAACTCCCAATCCATAGCTAAAGAAAGTTTAAGTACTCGCGAGTGAAGTAAAACTTATCACAGCGTACTATTTTTCTTTTTTTTTTGTAATTTTCCTCATTTATATAAAAGAGCAACAGATGAGAACCCAATTTAAATTGTACCTAACAATACTGCAAAGTGTTTTTTAGAAATAAAAGAATAGAAGAGCAGCTAAGTTTTTGAGCTGTTTGTGATAACAGAGGGGTTTCATCGACAATATAACAACTTGATACAGCCTTGAGGTGGGAAGTGACATAAAAGTAAATATTGTATAGCCGTCGTAAAAAGGAGACGCGCAAATTCAGTAGTTTTTCCCCTATCTCAATTACTGAGGTTCTTCAATGCCATGGTTCTATTCAGATTTTGTTCGGAGAACACCATTAAACTGTTGTTGCACGAAGAACGAAGGAGAGCTTTTACTCACTCTCACCGATAACTTGATATGCTCGGTGAAATGAACACTGAGCACGTCAAGTATTCAGGGTGGCAATAAGCTTCACTCTCCATTTAAATTTTTTTTTTTTGTGGGCAAACCCACAAGAGTAAAAATTGCTATGAAAAACTTTTTACTTCGCCCTTCGGATTCGGCATTAAACTGTAGGTCCCTTCCATTCATGTACAAATATAACACGCAAAACATGAGTGGATGCGAAAAGCTCGGCCTAGGCCCTCCAAGGGCTGTTGTGCCATTAAAAGTGAAGTTAATTTAGCACTTCGTTGCCATGTTGTTGTTTAAGTAGCTGCCTTCTTTATACTGAAGACATAAGTAGCAACGACATAAAGCGCAGTTTTAATACCACATCATAATTTACTGGTTTGGATCTGTTGACTAAATGTAATATAGGATATGATGTACTCTGTTTCCGTGGCAGGGATTAGAAAACGAAACTATCGGGTCCTACCGGGTTGTTGTTAGATCCTCCTTGCGAGATCTAGAATCAGGAGCCGTTCTCTGATCTCGATACCGGAAACCTCATCAATATTGCCGAGAAGATCCGCATTGAAGGGTAACTTTAGAGTAATTAGCAGCGCATTGCATGAATTTTATTGCCGACTTGGCTATCAGTGAAAATTTTTCGATTGTGACCGATATAAGAATGATTGCAAATGTTCAAAGTTGTTAGTTTGTAATTTCAATATATTCCGCCAACAATTTCATAATAAACTTGGAGTTTATCCAATAAATATCTGAGGCATTTCGAAAATGGGTAATCCCACAAATATTCACCGATTTTCCATTAAATTTTAGTTGTACCACACTTTAAGATTTCCATATCAGAAACACTCAACAAACATCAAATTCTAGTTCTCAATATTGAATTCCATCAAAACGAGCACAAATGTAATGAATTTCATACACTACATGATCATTTATAATTTGGAATTTGATTTTGGGGAAAATACATAAGAAACGAATAACTTTTTGTTCAATGTAGTTGTTTTTATTATTCGGTTAGTTGTGGAACACTATTTCATTTAAATGACTTCTTCGGCTGGCCTTGGAAGTAGCTCATATGATCAACCCAATTCTTCAGCACATTTTCGAGTGTATGAAACTCTATTTGACTGATGCCTGCACCAAATTGTGAGCCTTAAGAGCCTCAACAGTTCCTCCCTTTACAGCTCCTCACAAATTGTAGTCCAACGGAGTCAAATCGCAACTACGTCGTAGCCAATGTACATCACCAAAACGGCTAATAATGGTGTATTTTCAAATTTCCCATTAAAAAGATCGATTGATGCACGGCTTGTGTGACCCGAAGAGTGCCATCCTGTTGGAGCCAAATGTTGTCTAAGTCCATATATTTTAAAATAGGCCACAAATAATCAGTTATCATTGTGCGATAGAGCATTCACCATGCACTGCAGCGCATCTTCCTTCTTCATTTTCAAAGAAACAGGGTGATACCACCCTGTAGGAGTGACGTATTTTGTTTTATCCATTAAAGATCCAGTTTCACGCACACGTTTCACAAATTAATCCACAAATTGTGTGAAATGCACTTCTTTCTTCATCTTTTAGTGGCACAACAGCTCGTGCAGGGTTTAGGACGAGCTTTACGAGCTTTTCGCATCTACTCATATTATGTGTGTTATATTTTTTTTACATGAATTGAGGGGGACCTACGGTTTTATGCTGAATACGAACGGCGAAGTGGGACGTGACGGCCGTCCTCTGGTTCTACTCAGATTTTGTTCGGAGAACACTATAAAACGGTTGTTGCACCGAACGCGAAGAGAGATCATTTTCTCCTCTCACGAAGAGCTTCTCTTAGGCTTTTCTTTTTTACTCTGGTATGACTGCCATTCCCTGCCAAGAGGTAGTGCCGTGTCGAATAGAAAAATATTTTTTTTTTTAATTTTTTTGATTTTGCCTGTAACGAGATTTGGAGCCCTCTGCAAGTGGAAGGCGCTTCTCTTTAACCGAATTTTTAGCATAATTTTCTTACACTTTCGTTAGAAGATTCAGCATTTTGCAAGTAAATTTTTATTATTTCCCAAACGTTGTTCAAGCATATATCGCATATCTTTAAACGCAAATATAAAACTTATACAAATGACATTAGAGTTGCCACAACACTCAATATAGTTCAGTAGTTCAAATTCCAAATGTTCGATGGACCACCCTTTATATCTCTTTATCTATAAGCATATTCATTTATATGGGCGCTGTGGCGTAGTGGTAGTGCTTTGGACTGCTACGCAGAGTGTCCGGGGTTTGAATCTCGGCACAGGCAACATCAAAATGTGGAAAAAATAATTTTTCTACACGGCACCACCTCTTGGCAGGTGGTCAATGGCAAACCTACAGAGTAAAAATTGCCTACTAAAAGCTTTTCACTTCACTTCATTTAAGCTGTTGGTCCTTTCCATTCATGTACAAATATAACACGCACAACATGAGTGGATGCGAAAACATCGGCCTAGGCCCTCCATGGGCTGTTGTGCCATTAAAAGTAAGTAATATTCATTTATATGACCAATTATAATTTTTATCTTTTCTTTCGTTTTTCTTTTTTCTCTCATTTATATTCGCCTCATATCTTTTACAGATTCTAAGAAATTGTTCAAGTTCAAGCCCAGTTTAGAATTATACTGCTACCGATTTATTTATTATTCTTAAATCAAATTAATTTATTCGTAAATCTTTTTTCTTGCTTCGGCTTTATTTTTGTATGAAACTTAAGCTTAGAACAGCGTGTATATTTAAATGGTAAAGATCAGCAGACTTCGACTCTGACGCACACATATTGACCAATAAAAATCCATCAGCAACCAGCGGCTAATCATTTCTATGAATCTAACTTGCTCCACAAAAATCAGCTACGCACATTGTACAAGAAGAAGAAGCACACACATTGTAGAAGAAGAAGAAGCACGCACATTGTAGAATAAGAAGAAGAAGCAAGCACATTGTACAAGAAGTAGAAGAAGTAAGTAGTAGCGCGTTCTTTGCATCTCTCCAAAGCTTTAAGCATTTTTCATTTTCTTTATTTTATTTAGTTTTTTGTTTTTGTTGTTGTTGTTATTGTTGTTATTTTCATCGTTTTACGAGTATGTATTTCATTTTGAGAAGATCACTGTACTCTTTACTACCTAGTAACATTTGTGACCGACCACGAAGATAATGACGAAGTTGTCTGCGACTGACTTCACTTGTGAACTCACATTAAGTACAACAAAAATAATAATCACAACAACAGCAATAACACATTCATGTATTTTTCATACAGGTGAATTTCAACAGCAATCCAACAGCAGCAGGCAGCAGGCAGCACCACTGCCACTACCACTACCACCACCATCAGTCGTCAAGTCACTCAGTCAGCACAAGTGTTTGTGCTATTACTGCTTTTGCTGTTGTTTTTTAAAAACTGACTTAACTTAACTTTTTGTTGTTGTTGTTAATGTGTTGCTGTTTGTTGCATGAAACTGCTACTGATTTCAATTTGTTGATAAAATTGCAGCGTGTGACTAAATGTTTCGACAACGCACTCCACACGTACCACTAATTAGTGCGCCTACCTGCCTGCCCCATTTAAATGTTGTACTCATACTCGAATACATGCAGACAGACAGACAGTCAGACAGACAGTCAGACAAACAGCGAAAAGGCCAGTGCTGAATGATGAGTGATACATTTTACTTTTACATACCCAAAGTCATCAATTCTAGTGCATATATAATATAATTTATTATTGTTGCTGACCTTTTTGCTGTAGGCATTTTTTATATAAGTATGTACTAATCAGGTACCGAGTAGTACATATCGTGTTTTGTTAAGGGAAATATTGTTTTAATTAAAGGAAAGATTAAGTGTTTTAAATGCAGTTGACTTATGTCAAAACTATTACTTTATAATTGTGTTATTGCTAACATGTCAATACTATTTACATACTTTTATTACTGCATTATTGCTAACATGATGATTTTCACCACAGGATGTTTCTACCCAATTCCTACCTAAGTAGGATAATTGGGAATAATTTCATTGATTTTTTTAGTGTAGTCATACAGATATGACATGTAAGTTCCTTATTTCAATTTTTTTTTTTGCAATTAGTAGTAAGGTGTTGATTTTAGAGCTTTATATGCTCGTTAAAAAAAAAACCACCAAGACTTATGGTAATATTGACCTTAGGAAACGCCTAAGCACACTCAGGTAAACCATCGTCTTTTCCTTCGTTCAGAACCCATTATCTCAACTTTCATGGCAATTTTCTCTTTTCTCTTCCCTCTGGAATACCTCCCATTTTCCTTTACTCATGAAGGTCTCTTAACTTTTTTTCACTATGATAAATTTTATTTTTCCTTTCTATTTTCGTTTTCATTTCTTTCAAAAAACCTTCCTTTCTCAGTGATTTGTTTTTTTTTTCTTAATTTTTTTCAATCAAGAAGTTAGATTGCCTTGATTTCCTGTTTCTACCGCAGGAGAAGCCTATATTTCACATCTTTCAGATAGGTATTTTTACTAGCTTTTGCAAGTAATGCTTTTCTTTCTCCGTTCTCTGACTAAAGTTTTTTGTGTAATAAGTTTTTCTTTTAACTGTTTTTAGCGGAAGGTGTTCTTGTCTCTATCACTAGACGATAAATTTTTATCACCTTCACAGGAACGCCTTCTCTCGGTTCTTTCAGCAAAATTCATTTTCTTCTACCTTTAAGAAGATGTTTTGTTCCTTCTCCCGGAAAAGCTCTTTTGTTTTCCTTTTCACTGGAGAGCTTTTTTCTTACCTTACCTTTATCTCATGAAATAATTTTCAGGTTTTCCCATCAAGCAACCCTGTTTCTCTCATTCCCATAAAAAGTTTAATTCTTTTCCTTCTCTCAAGAAAGATTTACTATTTCTTCAGTAAAACAAAGAAAATCTTGATCTTCCTTCCTTCAGGAAACTTAGTATCTTTACTCGGAAGCTATCTGCGTAACCTTATCTCAGGGAGAATTTTTTTTGTTCTATCCTCTTGTATCCTTTTTTAGGCGACTATTTCTTTGTTTCTTCTCTCGAAAAGGCTCTTTTGTTTTCCTTTTGACTGGAGAGTTTTCTTTTCTTTGCTTCCTCTCATGAAAGTCTTCTTCGTTTCTCCTATCAAGCACGCCTGTTTCTCTCATTCCCTTAAAAAGCTTAATTCTTTTCCTTCTCTCAAGAAAGTTTTATTATTTTCTTCGGTAAGAAGAGAAAATCTTTATCGTCCTTCAGTCAGGAACCCTAGTACCTTTACCTGTGAAGACATCTACGTTAAATTCTATCAGGAAGACTTTCTTTTTTTTTCTATCCTCTTGTATCATCCTTTCTTTGGCGAAAGGAAATTTAAATTCTTCTATCTTTAAGAAGAAGATCTTTATCTCGGAAAGGCTCTTTTGTTTTCCATTTCACTGGAGAGCCATTTTCTTTACTTTCTGTCAGGAAAACTTTTACGTTTTTTCCCCATCAAGCTAGCCTCCTGTTTCTCTCATTACCTTAGCAAGTTTTATTCTTTTCCTTCTCTCAAGTGGTCGCTGTGGCGAAGTGGTAGTGCGTTGGACTGCTGCGCAGAGTGTCCGGGGTTCGAATCTCGGCACAGACAAAATCAAAAAGTATAAAAAATTATTTTTCTACACGGCACCACCTCTTGGCAGGCAATGGCAAACCTACAAGAGGAAAGATTGCTATGGAAAGCTTTTCACTTCGCCGTTCGGATTCGGCATTAAACTATAGGTCCCTTTCATTCATGTACAAATATAACACGAACAACATGAGTGGATGCGAAAAGCTCGTCCTAGGCCCTCCATGGGCTGTTGTGCCATTAAAAGTAAAGTAAAAGTTCTCTCAAGAAAGTTTTATTTTTTTCTTCGGAAAAAAAAGAAAATCTTTATCTTCTTTCAGTCAGGGAACCTTTAGTACCTTTACCTAGGAAACCATCTACGACACCTTCCCCCAAGAAGACTTTCTTGTTTTCTAATATATTTCCTCTTATTTTATCATTATTTTATTTTCTTAAGGAAAACTATTTTCTCTGTTGTCTCCTATTAAAGATTCCTTTTTTTTTCCTGTTTCCCTGGGAAGTTATTCTCTCTCTGTTTTCCTAGAGGAAAAATTATTTTCCATCGTTCTCAGGAGAAGGATTGATTATGTTACTGCACAGCGCGAGTGAGTTTTTTCTCCTTTGTTATATGCTTTAAAGGTCTTCCTCACAGCATTTTCTAGAGAGAGGTTCATTTGCTATGCTTTAAAAACTCCAGTAACTCTAACTTTGTTACTTTCGTCAACATTAATTCACTTGTATTCTGAACGCAAGATATTTCTATTTAAGTATAATAATAGTAAATATCGGTTTCAAATTTAGAATTGAACATCTCGTAATGATTTAATTTTTTATTTTCAAACATCTGCCAATCTTTCACACTTTCTCTCTTTCTCTCCCCCTCAATTGTGTAATTACTTACATAATTAGCACTCTTAAAAAATGCCGCTAAATCAATTCAATTTCACTTGCAATAGCGGTTAGTTTATGTAGTACATAAGTCAGTAGTAACGTGCCACCTCCACCGACTGAAATTAGGTTTATGGGCATGTTAATCTAAACTTTTACAAATGTCACGAGTTTCAAATATGTAGTAGAAATTAAAATTGATTGATTTACATTAACTATGTTTTCTTCTTTTGTTTTCCTAACATTACATTTTTCATTGTTTTCTAAATGTAAACTTTCATTAGTGTTGTCATATAAAATCAGAATAACAATAAAATAAAGAAGCTTTATGTTTTTGTATTCATAAATTCATTAACATTTAGAAGCTACTGGTCAGTCAGGCAAACCCCAACAACAACAACAACAACCAAACCTGAGTTACAAACTGCTTTATGAATAGAAAATTACTTTTATTACCCACTGTCATTTTTATGAAGTGAAAACAATGAATTCATTCATACTATTTTATAACATCGAATATAGCCAACTAACTAATTAAGGCAATTAAATTATATTTGATTTTAAAATTCTTCAAATATACGGGTACATAGAGACGGATCTGATTACTTGCATTTGTAGATTTTTGAACCCATTCATTCATACTCGCCATACTCGAATGAAGCAGTTTTACCTACTTTTCTCTTTAATTGAAGTGTCATATTTATTTAATTTTAATTTTATTGAACTTAAAGTTGTTATATTTATGAAAACGAGCTGTATGAAATAGAATTATTAACAGAACTAATATGGTACAGTAGCGCAAATATCTTAAAAATATGAAAACAGACTTTCTTAAGAAAATATCAATAGGAATCAAAATTCTACTACTTATGTGATTCTGATAAAACATTCAGTGAAATCAATGCGATTCTGAGTAACAGCTCAATTCTAGTCGCTTTACATTATTTTCTAATGCCCATTTTGTAATAAAAATTACAATTTTGTAAAGTCAGCTATCGTCTAGAGAAAGCTTTTCTACAAAATTCGTTACATAAGTCACTAAATTTATGAGAACTTCAGTACAAGTACCAGACAAGAAAAAAATCAAAATGGAAATAGAAGAAGCGGGTATTTTTGTGCAATTTTGGCGACAAGAAAAAAAAACAAAAACCTGGAACGGAGGAGGATTCTCAAGTCATTGAGTGATAGTAGTAGGCCTTTTTCAATAGCAGAAGCAATTTGCAGGGTCATCAATAAATTGAAAATGTCCGATAATCAGAAGGCACCTCTTCCGTTTGAAATCAGGTTTCTCAACGTTCTGCATTTTCTAGCGAATGGGGTCGTTTTCTAGCGAATGTGGGTCAGCAGTGCCAAGGCACTACTGAGCCAATCACCAGTTTCTTGCTCTATTCACGAAATATGCGAGCTAATAGTCGCAAACAAAGGGTCATACTGTTGTTTTTCTGCGACACATGAAGATTTTACATCCTTAAAACGTGGTTTAGTAATGTTATTTTAATTATAATTTATACAAACACAAGTACAAGTACATGTATAAAACCGGAAATGACATCTCTGTATCGCTAGGTAAAACTATACGCTCTGTCAAACCAAATCATTGGCGCCATTTCTTCACATTTAGTTCTGTCAACAATATTCAGTTCATAAACAATCATGTTTCATACAACCACATATACTTATGTCGAATTTTGTGGACATTTTGGACATCATTGATTTTTTTCTGTTTCCAATTGAAGAAATCTGCTTTGGAATCTTATCCAATGCTTGTGGAAGCTTCCGGCCAGCAAGCTCTAGGAAAAACACAGTGCAACGAGTGGTTCAATAAGTTTAAAAGTAACGATTTTGATGTGAGAAACGAAGAACTTGGAAGACTAACGAAAAAGTTTGAAGATGCCGAATTGCAAGGATGATGGTCAAACGCAAGAACAACTTGCGGAACAATTAAATGTGACCCAACAATGAATTTCTCAACGTTTAAAAGCCATGAGATTGACTGAAGACTGAAAGACAGCAAGAAAATCGAAAAACCATCGGTGAAATGTTGCTCACCAGGTCATATCTTCATCGAATTTTTACTCGCTGGTGATGGAAAATGGATCTATTTCGAGAATCCCAAACGTAAACGATCATATATTAAGCCCGGTACACCGACCAAATCGGCAGCAAAGCCAAGTCGCTTCGGAAAGAAGACAATGTCCTGGACCGTGTTTTCTGGGATCAGCGAGGTGTTATCTGGTTTGACCTTCTGAAACCAGGTGAAACAGTTGCTGGTCAACGCTACCAACAACAATTGGCCGATTAGAACCCTACTTTGCGCCAAAAACGTCCAGAATATCAAACTAGGCAACACAAAGTTATTTTTCTTGATGGCAATGCACTATCACATCGAACAAACCATCGAACTCGGGAATTGGTAGATTCGTACAACTGGGAAGCTCTCCCCCATACAGTTTATTCACACAGACTCGGCTCCATCTGACTGCCACTTATTGCCCAGCACTTGCTGGGCAGCACTTCGATTCGTAAGAGAATGTGAAAAAATGGCTCGATGACTGGTTTGACTCAAAAAACGAACAGTTTTTTTTGTGAGGCATTCAATAATTTCGAGAGAGATGGGAACAATGTGTAGCTAGCAATGGCCATTACTTTGAAGATTGAATGTACAACCATTTTTCTTAAATAAACGTGTATTTTCTTAAAAAAAAACACTTGTTTCATAATTCTAAAAAAAAAGTGTCATACTGTTTGTTTTCCTGCAACACATGAAGATGTACTTAGTTACGTACTTAGCTGGCACTACAACCGATGATCGGTCTTATGCCACCTCTATAAAGCTTCGCCAGTCGGTTTAATTAGCACCTATGGGCTGGAGCTTCACGAACGCAACTGGAGCTCCTGGACCGTATCCAACATCGACCGATACAGCTAATAAGAGACAGAAAAGTTTCCAGCTCTATTGACGCTTCGGAACATCGTCGAAACGTGGCTTGCGTCTCTCTGTTTTACCATTACTTTCACGGTAGATGTTCAGCGGTCTGCTGAGATGCGCAAGCTGATGCCACCAGTTCGTGCGTTCATCAGAACTATACGCGAACTGCAAGCGGAACTCACGCATTCCACGTAGACACGGTGTTCCACCACACTACGCACTACAGAGGAAGTTCGTTTATCTATCGTGCCGCGCGTATTTGGAATAAGCTCCCTGTAAAAATTTTTCCCAATTAAAGCAAACGCTCATAACTACTTCTCCCTCCTTCTTCCTCCTACCTGTCAATCAACAGAATGCTCTGAATTTATAGGGGTACCCTTGTGAGTTGACTGTATTTAAAAACAAAAACACACTGAGAGAATAACAATCTTCAGCACTCATTATCGAAATTGTTACATCTTTCGCACAACTCCGATTTTCTGCTAGAAAATATTTATGTGCCTATTGAAAACTTCCTTCCATTCATGTGCAAATATAAAACGCACATCATGTTTGGAAGCGAAATGTTCGGCCTTTTGCGCTACATGCGGTCATAGTTGACATTGATAACCTGAAGTTCATTGTGGTAAAGTCATAACACTTGTCACAATGGCTGTCTATCTCTATATCGGTGTCCTCTGATTGCATTCCCCCTCCTTCTTCCTCCCACCTATCAATCTTCCTTCCAATCAACACAATGCTCTGCATTCATAGGGATACACCCTGAGTATTGAATGTATATAAAAAATAAAAAAATTTATATGCATGAGATTTGCATGAGAAAACATGAATTTCTCTTTTTTCTAATCATCAAAAGACATTCAGCGTTATTCATTCAGACATCATTAAATTATTAAAGATTTTGAAAAGCAATTAACCTCTTCGTAATTACTTAAGAAATGGCACTTGTGTGACAATCATAATAAACTCACACTCGAGTGAGCAGGTAAAAAAGCAAATAATAAAATAAAACAAAAAATATTTTTATAACCCATTAAAGTTAATTTAATTAAATAACACAACACATTCATGCCACTTGCTTGCTGCTAAAAATGCTTGAAAACAATTTATGACACATTTGTGAAAAAGCGTCAAGAGTTAAATAAAGTCTTCATTTAATGGACGTATCCACAGACGTTCAAAATTGTCAACGATTTTGATTAAAATAATTGCGCACTAACCGGCATCAACAACAACATCAACATCAACAACAACGCCCAACCCTGTGTCATATTCTCGTGTAATGCAACAACAGCAAATGTCAATTAAAACGAAAGCAACAATATGCGAATGCGAATGTGATGAAATCTCATATCTCAGCCCTTAATCGAGTGCACACGTCATGAAATGAAAAAAAAAAAGAATAACAAAAACACAAAATAATTACCTACCGTCATCATCATCATCATCATCATCATCATAATTATCATCATCATCATCAATGATCGTGCCGCGCTCATTTCAAATCTATTTGTACGTGTTCATAAATATTGTCAATTAACAAAAGCGCCCGGTAGACAAACAGTTACAAATGTCAGCTAATTGACAGAGAACAAATCTATACATAGTAGGGTACAATAAACCTTTACAACAACAACAACAAATTGCGCACGTGATGCCAAAACAATCAACAATGACGACACACATACGCACACACGATCATAAACAAGATCGATCTTCTCTTTACAAATCTGCTCCTTTACGCCTTTGGAGCCTTGTTACAAAACTGAAGATGATGATGATGATGATGATGATGAAGAAACCGAAGAATTTCTGCACCAAAAGTAGTAAGTGGTTTTCTCTAAAACAAGTTACCTTCTACTGTAAAGCTAATAGCTAAGTACTACATATAAAGTGTTCTCCAGTGATCTGTAGTGATCTACCAAAATGTTCTCAAGAGTGATTAAGTTACATTATGAAGCTGATCAAAAGTGACAATATGGCACTTTTAAACAAATGCCTGACAGCAACTCTGTTCACAGTCAGCTGCCAAAGTATTGTGATCTTCAAACAGAATTTAACAGCATCAGCGTCATCACGATCAATCGATCGTCTCGTTATTATCACTAGTTACACTTTATGAACTGCTTTCCGTAATTGTAGACATCCCCACGGGAAGAAGTGCATATTTCGTGTTGTAAGCATGAAATGCCATCGATTCATTATTGGCGTTTCTCCGGTGCCAATGAAAATTCCTACTTATTAGCGTTGTTGTTGTTGTCACCCTCTCTCTCTCTTTGTGTCCCTCTATTTTTTTTTAAGACTGAAAGCTTGAGCTTACTTGTGTGTATGTGCGTGTGTAAATCATGTAGACATTTTATGACTGAGTTCTTTAATTGTAAGGACTTCACTGTTCAGGTGTTAACTGGTTGCATTATTAAATTATGGATAAATAAATGCAATTAAATCTGTTGAATGTGTTTGTGAAATTGAATGAAATATTTTGTGAAGTAAACTAGAAACAGAAGCACTTTATTTCAGAAATAACGAGAGCTTTCCACTTTACTGCGTTTCTGTAGACCGAGTGAGATGCCTGTTTTTTTTTTGAAGTTTCCTTCTTCAGAATCATTTTTATATTATATTTACGAGGGGTAATAAATGATCGTGGCAAAACGGAAATGAAGGGCAGCGCCCTTTACCAATTAAGATTGAAAAAATTAGTACACAACATGAGTGGATGCAAAAAGCTCGGCCTAGGCCCTCCATGGGCTGTTGTGTCATTAAAAGTAAAGTAAGTAAATGTATATACACATAAATGATGGGCAACACATATGCATCCACTATGCGCCTTCTATCGATTGATGGAGGGCACTGATTCGCTTATGATTCAAATTTGATTGATAGAGGGCGCTGAGTATGAATAATACTCGATTGATAGACAGCGCTGCCAAACAGTTTCTAGTAAAATTTGACATTTCAAACAAAAATCATTAGAAATCTCTAGAGCTGAAGGATGAGCGCGAGTATAGACTGCAAAAAAACGCGAAAGTAGCGTATGAAAAATTATCTGCATATACATATACATCCACTATGCGCCCTCTTTCAATCGAGTATGAATCATACTTGATTGATAGAGGACGCTGATTCGCATATGATTCGAACTGGATTGATAGAGGGCGCTGAGTATAAATCATACTCGATTGATAGAGGGCGCTACCCATCTGTTTCTAGGAAAATTTTACATTTCAAACAAAAATGTTACATTTCAAACAAAAAACTTCAGAAATTTCTGGAACTTAAAAAATGAGCGAGTATAAAAAACCAACATATTACAATTGTATTACGATAAAATCTCCAACAAAAACTGCGTCGAAAAATGGAGGCCCAACAAAATTTATATTCTGCTATCTAGAAAAAGAAAACCGAAAAACCAGCACCGAGATATAGCGAGAGTGTAGACTTCACAAGTAACTTGATAAAGAACAGAATTCGAGATTCATTGAAAAAAACTAGCAAAAACCAAAGCGGAGAGACAGCATGAATGACAAATGAGTTCATTAGAAGGTCCTCAGATTATACATCACCAAGCAATCATTGAGGTGGCCGAATTTCCATTTTCTCAACGAGAGAGAAGAGCAGGAGATACTTGGAAATTTGCCTGAGAATTGAAAAGTTACGAGTCAACCTAATAACCTAATTCTAATTCGCGAGTTCCCGACAAATGACAAAATTTTCCAACTGTTGAAATCATACTTACTATATACAACTAGAATATATTCATGATAACAATGATAAAAATGGTGATAATGGTAAGATTATAATTAGAATGATATGAAAAATAAATTCGCATGCTTTGAGTATGAATTTTTTGATGGAAATGATGATTTTGCAGAGGTCGTTGCATGCATTGGAAATGCAGACAATCAAAATAAAGTTAATCCGGATGTAGCATACCTTGGATCAGAGAATCATCAAACTGAACTACTTATACAAAGCTTATCGTTAACATAAAGCAGAACATTAATAATTTCAAAACATGTTGGTTAAAAATGCCTTCGGCCACGCCTGTAATGTCTGCGATAGACTCTGGTTTTTACCAAAGCCTAACCTGAAAACCCAAAACGTACCGCAAAAGCATAGATTCTCTTTTAGTATATTATATCGATTCGATTCAGTACCACTAATGTATTTTGTATAAAATAATAAACAAAAATTTCATCTCTCCATTTCACTTTCCCAAGCTGCAATAAAAACTTGAGTTTCCTTGGATTTTTCACACATAATTTTTCGTGCTCCATTCAAATTCCCAGGACAATAATTCAACAAAAAAATATGGTATATGAAAATTTCCTTTCAAAATGCCACACAAAAACTAAGGCTATTGAAATCTTTATAAATACCAACATATTGTATAATAAAATGTACAATAAAAAAGATAAAAATAAACCTTTAAAATGCTATATTACATTTTTATAGCGCCTAAATTACATCTACTAAATACTGCTAGGTACTAAGAAAACATTAAAAAAAAAAAACCTATCTGACCAAACTAACAGAAAACATATTTTCAAAAATGTTCATAACTTTTCATTTAATAAACTGCGCGCGCTCCAGTCACAAAAATACCACACTGCAGTTAACTACCACCATTTTCAAAGTAAGCACCACTAATTATTTTAATTACAATTATTATTAATATTAAAAAAAAAGATTAAAAAAAACAACAGCCTCTTACTGACACAATAGGTAGCTGCTAGGGACAATTATCACAAACAACCATAATTATTATCAGCACAAAAAAAGGGGGGGAAAAATATACAAATAAAAGATAAACAGAGACTCTTTAGAAAAATGTATTTACACGACGACGTTAATCTTGCGCACAAACCAAAATGCACCGTAGACAAGCGGTGGTGATGGTAGTGGTGATGATGTTGTTGTTTGTGATTGTGATTGTGGGTACCCTCACATACTAAACGAGATATCAGAACATTGGACCAATGATAGCGGTCACTAACTAAAGCGAGAGTAAAGTGTAGTCAGTGGTTAGTGTATCATAAACTATGGGTGAATTGTACCTTGCGTCTTTTTGCGCAAGGAATATGATTGACATTAAAATGCTAGAAGTTTACCTTAAAACAATTGCAATAATTTTTTTCGTTTCGGAATCTGAAATTATAAAATTCTCTAAAGTGTTCGGTTTTTTTTTTGTTTCTGAGTATGATCTCCTCCACTGTAGATACTCTGATAGTGGAAAATGTTGCCAGCAAGTTTTTATTTCATTTTCTATATGAGAGCATGATGACGAGATTTTTATGGCGGCACCTTTTTATATATTATATATTTTTTTTATATTTAAGTAACAAAAAAAAAAAATCACTTTAAATGTGTTTGTAATCGCTTCTACGTAAAACATTTTTAATAAATATCAGAAATACATACGGAAAAAAAAAATAAAAGCAAACGTTGTGTTATTTCTTTAGTCTTGTTGTTGTTGTTGTTGTTGTTGTCAAAGACCCTAAAAATGTACGAGTATCGCTTTGGAGGCTCATGTGTAACATTACAGCAAGATTTATATTTGGATCGCAAGACAGACACAGTCGCACACTTGGGTTCATTCATTCATTTCATTTACACTATGCACTTGCATGCAACATACCGTGGTTAGTTAAGTAGTTGTTACTTTATTATTTACTTACTTGCAACAGCATCCAACTTAACAGCAATACTCGTGTACAACAACCTTTTAAACAAAATGAATGGGGCAAATGGGAACAAAAGTGAAAATAATAATAATGAACCCACATTCCAAAAAAAAAAAATTGTTTCAGTGTGGTTGTGCTCTAGCTTCCCTTTTGAGAGCCAAGTTGCATCGAGAGTGTGTTGGATATTGAAAAGTAAGCCTATATAAATGGGAAGTGTAATCCTTATGTTGCAGTGATTTCATTGTTGTTGTGTGTTTCTTGAAAAACATAAAACAATTATTTTGTAATTTTGTCACTGACGTTGTGGTTGCTGTTGTTGTTGCTGTTTTCAACTGTTGTCTTGCGTTGTTGTTGAATGGATAATTGTGCCACAAACAGGCGAGAGGAGTAGATGAAGATCGTTGTTCCTTATAGATAGTGGATTGAATATCACCAATTACTTAATAGCAGGAAGTTAACTATTCTCGACCGTCATTGAAACCGGTGATAATGGTTCGATATCACCACTTTATAGCAAGATTCTCGATTTGACAAATCAAGATCGGATCTCTATGGTGCTCGATTTAAGTGTCGCCCTGCATAAGCAAAGCAAAATTCGATTACTACGAAGGTTGACTTCAGGGTCGGCTAACATAGAGCGGGATCGTTTAACCGGTATCCCTAAACCGGTTGCCTATTTGTGATGGATTTATATCACCACATAATAACACAACTCTCGGTTTGACAAAGAAAATTCAGATTTCAACGGTTATTGATTTAAAGGTCGGCCAATTTAAATCCATCGACGTTTCAATTTCTCTGTATAACAAATAAGTTTCAGAAAGACACCGACAACTGCAATCAGTATTTTACTCAAGCTAAAATCTTATAGAATTAATTGTCATTTCTATGATGTTTTCCTCTGGGAAGAATTTTAGATTTTTTTATCACTTTGAAACATTGCAAAACTGAAGTTGCAAGAATTAGTGGATTTATACTCTATGGAGTTTTGGGTTCCTTAGAGGCTTTTCACGCTTTACGTCACACGACTTTGAACGCCATGGCGCAGTTGATAGTGTATTAGACAGCTACTCAGAATGCCCCGGATCAATATATGTAGTTAAAAAATAATAGAAAATAAAAGGAGTTAATAAGGAAACCTCCTAAAGTAAAAATTGTCTAATTGCACGATTGCATTTTTCTTTATTTCAGAAAACTTTTTTGATAATATGAGATGTGCTTTTCAAAAAAAAATTGAGCTTAATGGGGATATAATCTCCCTGGATTACAAAATATCGGTGACAATTACAAAAATAATACCAAAAAAAAAATCGATAAATGTTACATTAAAATAAGAGGAAAGCCAAAAAAAAACCTATAAAATCAAATTATCTAGAACTTCAAACCCGGTCAAAGTATTGACCAGTTGTCCAGTAAGAATCATCCCATCCAACAGTAAAAGAGTTCAAGTCAATTTTGTCTTCCAAATACTCCAAAGGGAGACAACCCAAACATACTTATGTCAAAAATGCGAAATAGAAAATAAAAATAGTTCTTAATGGCATCATCTCTTGGCAGATCATAAAAATAGTGAGAGAGCCCAAGAATAGGGGATAGTTTATTCAAATTTTAAAAATCCAAAATTTCATGTTATTAAGGCGACCAGAAAAAGGCTCTCTTTGCGATCTTTGGATTACAAACAGAGGAACTCTGACTGGCTAATAAGTAACAACGAGAATATGAAAATAGTGGAAGAGCACTGAAAGCATTTCCAAACAATAGCAAACAACTTGTTCTGATTCTGGCAGGTTACACAACATAGCTGGAGTTAGCTACAACGATCCCGCATGAAATGTGAAAGACTGTTTAGCCACAGGCTTACACTTTATTCCCTTTTTTTTACCAGTCATAAAGGAGAAAGCATTCCCCGTAGCACTGGTCCAATTTGACACGGTTGTAGATCACTGCGTCTCAACCAAATAAATCTAATATGTGTTACCGATTAAAAGTCAACTGATCGTTTGCTTTTGATTGTTGTTTAGTATGAAGTGAGAACAGCTTTTGTTTCTGAATGATGAATATAGAAAGGCTCAGAACTTGTTTTCTAGTGAAAAATAGTTAAAATAAATTCTATAGACACATAGCGGTGATAAATAGCAAGTCTGTACAAAAACAAATATCATTTCAATAATTTCCTTTGAGATTTTTTGTTTTGGTTGAGATTAAAAAAAATAACTCAAAATCTATGCAGAAAACCAATTATAAATCACTAGAAATATTTTTAAACAAATATGAGTGTAGTACAGGTCGAAGATCTAATCTAAAAAAAATTTTAATTATTAAAGTTAAAGACAAAAGAAAAATGAAACAAAAAAAAAAAAAATTTATTAAATTAAATAGTTAAATAACTTGATGCAATTTTAAATAAAATTAAAATTTATTGCTTAATCTTACACCAATACATAAATACAGGGTAATCCATTTTGTGGTTTCATAACCATAGTGTTGGCTGGCATCCCTGATATGTCAAGTATATCTGTCATTGCAATTATCATTTTATTAGTCCATTTCCTGACATTTACGAAAATAGGTCGTAATGGAAATTGTTAAAACTTACAACAAAAGTGACGAATCTTGCCCATCAATGGGAGATTATGGCATTTATCATTGACCTACTGTCAAGCAATTGGAAAGCAAGTGAAGAAATTTAAAGAAAAATGGAACCGGCACGGATATGAAAAGGCATCATGGTAATGTGAGAAATTTTGCTGCTGCAAGTGAAAGTGCGGCCGAAGAACCGAACTTGTCAATTCCCCGACGTTCTCAGAACATGGACGTATCTTATAGATCATTACGGCGAATTTTGTACCTAGATTTATACATTCATCCGAATAAAGACCTGCTGATCATTCATAACACAGGACATACTTATGTCTAATGGATGTTTCAAAAACAGGCTGCCAAGGATAATTTAAAAAAAAAAAATAAATTCTCTTCAGCGGGTATGTAAAAGAAACAAAATTGTCGCATTTGTAGCTCTAAAAATGCGCAAATAATTGAAGAGAGGCCGTTACACCCACAAAAAGTCACTGTGTAGTGCTCATTATTGGCTGTAGGCGTCATCGTACCGTATTTATTTATTTTTTTTGGAAAACAATGAAGGTGTGCCAGTCAATACGGATCGCTGATAACTGATTTTTGTTTTGGCCAGCGATTAAAGATTTTGAATTCGACGATATGTGGGTTCAACAAGACGGCCTCACAAGCTACACAACTCGACCGATTTTGACTTTAATGCGCGAGAAGTTTCTTCTCCTTTTCTTTTAATGGCACAACAGCCAATGGAGGGCCTAGGCCGAGCTTTTCGCATCCACTCATGTCGTGCGTGTTATATTTGTATATGAATGGACTTACAGTTTTATGCCGAATCCGAACGGCGAAGTGAAAAGAAAAGCTTTTCATAGGCAATTTATACTCTTGTAGGTTTGCCATTGCCTGCCAAGAGGTGGTGCCGTGTAGAAAAATTGTCTTTTCCAATTTTTTTAATATAGCCTGTTCCAAGATTCGAATCCCGAACACTCTGCATTACAGCGACCAGCGAGAAGTTTCCAGTACGCGTAATTTCACGTTTCGGTGATTTGACGCATTAGACTTTTTTTCGCCGTATACGCAAAAAAAAAATCATGTTTGTGTGGTTAAACCTCATAACTTTAGACCACTTAAAAGAAACATTCGTGGTCAAACGTGGTCGAAAATTACCTCAAAATTATTGATTGTTGCAATACTCGTAGATGTCGAGGCGGCCATTTCAATGATATAGTGTTTCACACACAATGTAAAGGTTCAAAGTTGATTACATTTACTTACGAAACCACAAAGCGAATAACCCTGTAGAAAAAGATAATTAAAAAATAAATAAAAACAAAAACTAAGTAACCCAATAGAGATAAAGTTCAAGACAAATGAAGCCACCCAAACAGTTTCACAGATGGAACACTGCTGAGTTACGAGCTTCTGACTATAGTAAACATAAAGAAACGAAAAGATCATAATTAAATCATGCAAATTTAAAACGGTAACTTCAAAAGCGGTCAACAACAACAACAAAAGAAGTAAACTTAAAACAAATAAAGAGCCCAAACACCACCCGCCAACACTGGCACTAACACTTCAGATTTCTGAATTTTAGACCACATGATTTCCATATGTTAAAGCGGCACATCGTTAAAATTTGATTGATTTTACCCGAGCTAGAGGTGAATATTATTTAAATGATATACATACATACATAAGCACGTACGGACATAAGAAATGCTGACCAAAATAAAACTTAATAAACCTAAAGTTTAATGAATTTATTCAGTGTATTTGTAGGTGACCAGTAGGAAATTTTAACACAATTAGCGTTATGAAGAGAGCGTTCTCAGACACTAGTTTAGATCTTTTAGGTCTACGTGGGATAAGTTCAGGCGTCAGCGAAATATTTCAAAAGAAGGTTCCAATAATAAATTCTTAATGTAGTTGAGTTCAGTTTCAAACTTATGAATTCTGAGTTCAATCACTCACCTAATTCAGATACTCAGTTGAGGGACTCAACACTGAATTATGAGTTGAAAATCTTACCTATTCAGATACTCAATTGAGGAATTCAATACAGAATTATGAGTTGAATCCCTCACCTATTCAGATACTCAGTTGAGGGATTCAACACTGAATTATGAGTTGAATCCCTCACCTAATTCAGATACTCAATTGAGGGATTCAATACTGAATTATGAGTTGAATACCTCACCTATTCAGATACTCAGTTTAGGGATTCAATCCTGAATTCTGAGTTGAATCCCTCACCTATTCAGATACTCAGTTTAGGGATTCAAACCTGAATTCTGAGTTGAATCCCTCACCTAATTCAGATACTCAGTTGAGGGATTCAACACTGAATTATGAGTTGAATCCCTCACCTAATTCAGATACTCAATTGAGGGATTCAATACTGAATTATGAGTTGAATCCCTCACCTAATTCAGATACTCAGTTGAGAGATTCAACACTGAATTATGAGTTGAATCCCCCACCTAATTCAGATACTTAGTTGAGGGATTCAATCCTGAATTATGAGTTGAATCCCTCACCTAATTCAGATACTCAGTTGAGGGATTCAATACTGAATTATGAGTTGAATCCCTTACCTAAGTATTCATATACTAAGTTGTGCGATTCAACCCTAATTCGGACAGGCCTTTCTATACAAAACTGAGCCAATCGGAATATCAAGTCTGTATTCATAATCAATGTCATTTCCTTATACCTTAATTTTCCTACTGGGATCAATTGAGATTTAAATGTGCCTAGTTTTTATTCGATTTAATGAGTATTATTTAACTTGTTTCTCACTTTACTCTACTTGTATAAGTATAATCTTCTTCTATACATTTTCGGAAATTTTATTAGATCTTGTTTTTGTTGGTTTTTTTCGTGTTTTTTTTTTAATGTTACTTTATATTTTTGGTTATATTCCAATGAAATGTGTTCTCGAAAAAAATAAAATGTAAAATGTGCCATGCGATGCGATCGATTTCAAATGAAATGAAATTATACATTTTACTTTTAATTTAATTGTGTTTTAATTAGCATAATTAATTTTTAATGTACTTTGGAGGTTTCCAAATTCAGAGCGCGAGCTCTGATGCTGATATATTGCGAGACTCTTCAAGTCTCTCAATGGTGAGAGAATAATGTTAATAGAGTGGAGAGATGAAGTGATGAATGTTGGTGATCCTACACATTGACACCAAATGTTTGAATTAATTTATTTTCTCATTTAATTTAAATATTTATATTTAAATATTGTACATATTGATTTTATTGATACATAACGCATCCAATTGAAATATGACACTATTTTACATATTAATTGATTTATTTTTATTTAGTATTCGATGTTACCATAGAAACACCATCGATTTTTGTTCTCACAGATTTGATGAGTATATGTACAATGATTTTTAACACGAACCAAAGATTTATGAGTAAGTATTAAAAAGGAACATTGTTTAGAAAGTAAAAAAAGAAGAAAAATGTGTGAAATTCCGTAGAACTTTTAAACTGCTTTGTTAGTAATATGTATAATTAAAAGTTCCCATAAAGTTACTAAGCAACTTGAGCCTGGGATTTTCACTTTACCGTTCCTTACTTTACTTTTAGTGGCATAACAGCCCATGGAGGGCCTAGGCCGAGCTTTTTCGCATCCACTCATGTTGTGCGTTTTATATTTGTACATGAATGGAAGGGACCTACAGTTTAATGCCGAATCCGAACGGCGAAGTGAAAAGCTTTACATGGCAATTTTTACTCTTGTAGGTTTGCCATTGCCTGCCAAGAGGTGGTGCCGTGTAGAAAAATTATTTTTTTCTACTTTTTGATTTTGCCTGTGCCGAGATTCGAACCCCGGACATTCTGCGTAGCAGCCCAACACACTACCACTACGCCACAGCGACCGTTCCACTCCTAAAAAAAATATAAACGCGCACAACATGAGTGGATGCAAAAAGCTTGGCCAAGAATCTCCACGCTATTAAAAGAAAATAAAAGAACAGTGTGCTCGACTAAAGGAGCACAGCCAGAAGGGCAGATATTCGCAGCTTGCTGCCAGGTTCCGAGTTTCATATAGTATTGCAGGGTCTGCCGTTATTACAAGACTGAGAAAAAAACAGATTATCGAACTCATACCCCGGATGAAACCAAAAACCGAAATATGTTTAATCACCAAACAAGATCGAGATGTTATATGACCTGATATATATACACATAAATGATGGGCAGCACATATGCATCCACATGTATCGATCCACGAGTATGAATCAAACTCGATTGATAGAGGGCACCGATTCGAGTATGATTCAAGCTTGATTAATAGAAAGCGCTGAGTATGAATCATACTCGATTCAAGAGGGCTGAGTATGAATCATACTTGTTTGATAAAGGGTTTCTAGTAAAAGGGTTTCTAAAAATGGCAATCAGTTTCTAGTAAAATTTTATATTTCAAACAAATATCTTACATTTCAAACAAAAATTGTTAGAAACGAGTATAAACTAAAAAAAACTAACGCGAAGCACAAACAAATGGCAAAAACTGCGACTGTGAGGCAGCGAGAATGCAGACTTCGTCAAAATGGCGTTGAATGCATTGGAAATGCAAACGATCAAAATGAAGTTAATCAGATGTAGCCCAACTGGGATCAGAGAAACCTCAAACTGAAATATACAAGGCTCGTTTGCATAAATCAGGACATCGTTAGAAATTCCATCAGCCATGCCTGTAATGGTTTTTACAAGATTACTTAACCTAACCTGAAAACCCAAAACGCAAACGTTCTGAAGCAGTAAACTTCTGTAGAAAAACCTACTGAAACCTTTTTTTGTCCCAGAACTTCCAGTATGTTTTGTTTGACAATTTTGTGGGGCAGTTGAGCAGGGCCTTCGTGTCATGAATATTGTTCTTATCGATGAAGTCTGAGATGAAGCTAGATATTTAGTTATACAGCATTTGAGGGAGTATAGTTTGGCTATACTTGATCTGGTTAGTGCTGGGAAAAAAATTGACAACTATCGATTGATATCGATAGTTCGTGCACATCAAAAAGTATCGATAGTTTCTAGTGTTACCGATGTGATTAACGATATTACGTACAGTGGCTTCACTGTTAGTGTTAAGCACAGAGCACATAAACAGATATTGAGAGCTGACGTCGATGTCTGGGCACAATCGACGTCGACGTCTCTGCTCAGCGCTATGGAAGGGGAAATTAACGATGTTTATCGACAATTTAGAAAATATCATCGGTAAATATCGATAGTTTTTTTTTACCAATTTTTCCCGGCTCTAGATTTGGTACTTGGGTTTAACGATTGGCTACATGCGATAAATGGCCGTCCATTAACTGGTTGGAGTGTAATTTTAAAGATCTGTCACAAGAGACGAGTTCAAGCACCAAAGCCACTCAAAAGTGCGTCTTCTCATACACTCACCAATAATCTAGTCTTTGCCCGAAGTTTGGATTCCATGCCATATTTTTTAATCCCTTCAAAATAGAATATAAGCAAGCGATATTCCTTTAATTATTTGTGAAAGGAAAAAAGAAACCAACCAAACCAGACATTTTAGGAATATACAATGGAAATCAGATCCATCATATATAAAAATAAAAAAAAGTTAATATATTGGCCTTCCACTTCAAAAACTTAAAAATTATAGCCTCGAATTTTGCAAAAACTTTACATTTTTATAATGAATTCAAAACAAACAAGAAGATCGAATGAAAACAGAACAAAACTCTCCTGCTGATCACAACCGATAACACATGACATTAAAGTTCACCATTTAAAAGGCATACATACCTTTTACCAACCAACTAACCCAACCCCAAGCGGCCAGCTATAAAAAGCACCTCCAAAAAAGTGATAAATGCTGACCACCTTTAGGTTGCAGTACCCAAACACACAAACACAGCACAGAAGAAAATTAATAGTGTGAATGGAAATATAAAACACACTCGTCGGCAAAAGAATCGATGCATTGCCGGTTTGGATTATGGAAAACAGAAGAAGAAAAACAACGAACACTGTTCAGATCAGATTACGCACCATCGAGTAAGCCAAACGCTGCGCGTGGAGCCATGCTGAGCAATGCTGAGCATGAGTTAGTAGTTCGAGAATTTGTCAAAATGTCAACGAGAATTTAGTGAATAACATTTTTGGTAAGAGTTGAATTTCTGCATCGGACGACGATGGCAACAGTATGGTCCGAGCTGGACTGTTGTTCATTTGTCTTCGGCGTTCCCGCGCAACGCTCTGCTGATCTCCATACAAACGAAATGATATTCAGCACGTAACTTTGTAAAACAAACCATTAGCAGTTAATAAACATTAGTCATGCTCAATTTGGTGATGATTTAGTGAGAGTAATTAAAAATGTTAAACTGAAGATACCATAAGCTAACAAACAGTAACTAGTAGTTTGTAGAATTCCAAGGAATTCTGCGCGTTTAAAGCAAAAACCAACATGAAGAACAAAGAACAAGTTTTTCTTTTTCCTGCCTGTTCTTTCGTTAAAAATTATGCAGATCAGATCTAGCTAGATCGGTGGAATATTTTATATGATAGTTTTTTACTAATATATGCGCGCACTGTTTCAACAGTGGTTTGTGTGTGTTTTTTTTTTCTTGACAACAAGCCAGCAATCGATCACGCATAGACGAAACTCAACAGATATTGTAGCTGGCTGAGCAAACTTGCTCGTTTCGTCCGCCTGCTCGATCAATAGGCTTTTGTAAATGTTTGCTCTCACATTAAAACTGATAGCGATCGTGTATGTGATTGGTAAGAAACTGAACGTTGTTAACATGAGATATCAATATGATTGTTAATTGCTGACGATTGCAGTCTAATTAAATGATTTACATAGTTGGTAATTACTAAGAAAAGAAGTTGTGGTTAGAAGAAAGTACTTAAATGGTAAGAAAACCAGAGGGAATGGCAAGCTATACGTTTCTCGGAAAAGCTTAACCTACTCGTATAGAAATCTCTCAGATTGAAGAGTGCGACTGAATTACAGTTAGCAATAGGCTTAATCCCTTTGTGTTAACAGTAAAAGGATTTTAGAGAATTTTATTATTTAAGTACAGATATCTTGAGGAGTGGTCTGAACTACAGGCTAGTAGATAGATCTTAAATGCGTGAGTTTCGCTTGCTGATTGTGTAGCGGTCGAAAGTTGGGCCTCTCGGCTTTTTATTTTTGTCACATTATTACTAATTATATTCTTTTTTTGTTTTCTTTTCGGATTGCTTCCATTGGAAAATGCCAGTGATATAATAATTTTAGTTTAGTTACTTAATTTTTTGTTCTCAAAACACATAAAAAGAAATATTTAATGAAATATTTGATTTTACAATAGTTTTCTTTAAAATTTTCGAGTTTTCTTTAATTACTTCACAACATACCTACATATGTGTTGAATGTAGGGGTGTGCTAATTACCTCACCAGAGCTATATATCCTAAAATTGATGTTAATTGCTCTAAGTTTCAGTGAGACATAGACTTGTTTTCCAAATGAAATTATTCAAAATTTTAAAACAGTAAGGTGATAATTTCGATCCAAGGAACACACACTCGCACTATTTCTTCTTCTTCTGGCTGCTTAATTTCACATAATGCTTCAGCATAAAGCTTTTACTTTTCCAATTAGCCAATTATCATCTATCTGTTTATTGCTAGGTGTCGTAGCTCTAACTACTTATTCATATTTTTTCATACCAGGTGAGATTTCTAATTGATGGTTTGTTGCTTGTTTCTCAGTTTATGTGCTATGTGTCCTGCTCTCTGAACTTCGAATCTATACGTATATATTATTTACAATACAAGAAATATCCCAAATATCCAGATTTTTGGAATAGCCAGCCTTTTTTAAATGGTTCAAAACGATGTGGTGTCGGTCTTCCTCCACCTTTTCAACTTGTTTCTTTTAATGGCACAACAGCACATGGAGGGCCTAGGCCGATCTTTTCGCATCCAATCATGTTGCGCGTGTTATATTTGTACATGAATGGAAGGGACCTAAAGTTTTATACCGAATCCGAAAGTCGAAATGAAAAGATTTGCATAGGCAATTGTTACTTTTGTAGATTTGCCATTGCCTGTCAAGAGGTGGTGCTGTGCAGGAAAACTGTTTCTTATACTTTTTGACTATGCCTGTGCCCCGGGCATTCTGCGTAGCAGTCCAACGCACTACCACTATGCCACAGCGACCGCAAGTATTGAATTATCTGAACGAAATCTTCCGGGTAAATTTTTTTATTTATTTTAAGTTTTCTGCCCTTCTAAATTACATTTCCCTTTGAAAATTTTCGCCTCATATTTCACACCTACCTATTCTAGGTAAGCTTGGAAAAAGAGAAATAAAATCACGAGAACAATTTTTAAAATTAGGTGAAAATTATTACAAAATTATTTACAAAAGGTTCCTGTTCACTGTTGGCCCAGAAAAAAAAACCTAAATTTGAGATCGGACCAATACTAGGATAATGAGTGCCAACTTCTGCCGTGCGCAGTCCTTCAATACCTTCAAAACTGAGGCATGTACAACGTACTTCTTGCCAGGTACCGGAACTTCTGGAACATCTTAGTTGTAATGTATATAGCTTTGTAATGCAAAGAATTGCCTTGCCTACGTCTCATCCACAGAAAACGTTTATTACACATATGATCTAGTTTTGTTTTTATCTAATAAAAGGACTGGACAAATAAAGTTAAACTCTCAAGTAAATTTGATAAATTCACACGGTTAAAAAATATTTCAATTTTAACGATGCGTGCACATTTTATTGCCACAATTAATTACGGTACAACAAAAATCTTACGCATTATCTGAGAATGAGAGTTGAACTGAGCTGAGCTGAAGAAACGGGCTCAATTTACGAAGGAGCTACGCTGAAGTTGAATGCAGCAGCCCCACACAAATGTGTGGCCAAAAACGAAACACAATCTTGACTATAACGAAGAAGGGAAGAGAAGACAGCAAGTAAGAATAAAATATTATGAAAGATGTGGTTGTAAATAACAACAATACAACAAATTTTCACTAGTTACTGCCTACTGTCTCTAAGTGTGCTGCATCCTGAGCTTATCAAGACCTAGACAGAAAGTCGTCATTTTCTGTAATAAAACTGCAGAAATAATATAAGCAGAGAGCGCAGATCAGATTTACTTGCATATATTTACCCAGAGAGAGAGAAAGAAATAGAGATGAAGAGGGAGAGAGGAAGAGTAAGAGAGGGAGAGAGGCTCTCGAGTATTCTGGTGATTCACCAAAAGAATTATTGTGGCAATAAAACCCTACATTGTAAATGTAAACATCAATTAACTAGAAAAAAAAAAACTACGAGAGAAGAGAGAAATTTAGCTGTGACTTGGCCAAGAGCCAGCGAGCGTTTGAGCGAAGGAGCGCGCATTGCTTTTAAATGGGCTAGAACTATAAGAAGTAAGTAAAATGCGTGCGGCTCCAGCATCACTCATGCTCATGCTTTGGTTGATCATAAAAACACACACACACACACACACACACAGCAACACCAGCAGAATGAGATCTTTCGTGGGCCATCCGTCCGTCCGTCTGTCTGGGCGCGATCTCATTTAACTCAGGCTTCGTAGAGAGTTGTAGTTGGTAGCGATTTAGTTTTGTGTTGACAACATTTAACGTTTCGTTGTTGACGCTATTTATTGCGCTGTTTGTTGTAATTGTTGTTGTTGTTGCTGCTGCTGCTGCTTTTAGCCGCTATTAATTTCATACGACCACAGCAAAACCACGAAAGCAAGTGTTTTTATTTTCTTTTTTTCCATTTTTTGTGTGTATTGTTTTTGGGAGCGAACGAAGCTGTGCGGAGATTTAAGATTTTTAATGCGGGATTAGTTGATGTGTAGACGTTCGTCAAGTCAACGATGCAACATAACGAATATTGACGTGCAACGTGACAGTTCATAGCGCGCGGATATAATTCTTAGCCCGGACGATCGTGTTGTTATCATTGTATCATTTGTTAATGAACGTGTTAAAAATTGTTTATTGAAAATTTGAATAAATTGAAATTCATTCAATTCCAATCCTTCGCTGAGTGATGAACGATTTGAAAATGGGCTTCAAACACACAATGTTACAACGTATGCATAGCTATGAAGTTTGCCCCGGTAAAACATCACCGAGTTCAAGTAGTGATCAGTCACAATCACAAGCCCACGTAACGGACTTTAGTATTAATCGGATTTTGAGTGGTGGTGAAAGTAATAGTGATAAAACAATTAAATCTATAAATAAAAAATATGAATCAACAAAATCGAAATCTCCACCATCAACGTTACATCCAAGCTCTGCAGATATTTTGGATCTATCAAAGACATCCGCCCAGCTACATAGCCTCAACCATTCCACATTGCATTCACCCTCCGCCGTCGTCGCTTTCCATCACACTCCATCCACTTACCATCAAACGTTACATTCGGATTTTTTAGCGGCAGCTGCCGCCGCAAATGCAACCAAATTTTATGCACAATTCTTTCCGCATATGTTTCCCACAGCTTATGCTGCAAATTTAACCAGCAGCAGCTTCTCAGCTGCAACTGCTACACCAACGCTTGCGCTACCAACAGCTCCAGCCTATCAAAAGCGTTACTTTGCCCCTTATATTATAAACTCACGTTTACCGCCACCACCACCAATTGGAACTTCACATCTTAATCACTTATCTTCTGATGAGATAATACGTTTGAAAAATGCATGCACTCGTTCCGATTGTAATGATTGCTTAGATTATCAATACCCGCTGCGTCAATTTTCATACAAATCTTCGTTATCGTCATCGCCATCGTCGTTTCCTTTATCTGGAGTCTCATCTAATCACAGTTCAATGCATTCGCTTAATTATATGAAAACAAAATCATCAGCTGCATCACTTCTTAATTCTGCTGCTTCAACGATCTCTCTAACCGCAGTTTCAAATTTAAATTTATCCACGAAACCGAATAAAATAAATGGCATGGTTAATTCGGCAACAGTTGCTGCCGCCAACGCCGCTGCTGCTGCTGCTGCTTTAAATTGTGAAGAAATTAGTTATAAATGCCGCATATGTGATAAGGTTTTCGGTTGCTCGCAAACATTGCAGGTGAGTTCAAGTTCTTCTCTTCAAATGCCAAATTATTTTTCAATAGACAGAAACTGTATCACCATTGACGGATTGCGATAAACTGCCATGCCCATTCTAGTGCCAGACTAACATAAATTGGCAACAATTTCAATGGGTATTGTTGCGAAACCAAAGATTATCCGAACTTGTACTTGGAAAAGTACCTTAAATGAGATTTGACTAATGATCGAATGCTGGTAACGGAAGTCGAACCGAAAATGTGACGATCCTTCATTTAACATAGAATAGCATTATGAAGGAATCGTTTCTAAATACTACATAAGTAGTCTCTAAAGTAGCTCCTCCGTTTATACAACAAAGCCTAGTACCCAAAATTTTTACAAAATATCCAAAGCTCATACTTAATATTCCGTCGGAATATTGCTACTACGAAATGTACTACTAGCCCTGAAAGTCTTCTATTCAGTTATTTCATTGATAAACCATGGCCACAAAATATCTTCAAATCTAAGATTCACTAATTTTTAGCCTGAATTATAATTCTTCATTCCAATCACACGTTTTCCCGCCGTTCGGGACCGGCATTCAACTGTAGGTTCAACCAAGTGGTATCACAATGGACCGTTCTGGCCTAAGTATGTCCTATAGGACAGCCTAATCTCCCCATTTTAAGTCGACTATCAAGTAAAATTGTTCATTTCAAAGCTCGTCATTTGCTCGTATGAAACAGATTAGAGCGATAAAGTGTTCTAACTACATGAAATTCTAAACAGCTTTGCAAGTCCAAATTTACACTTAGAGATACACTTTATCTCATAACCGATATAGGTGAAATTCTTCCGTACAATTTTTTTTTTAAGTTCAAGTCAACACATAGATTGTGCTCGTGTTGATTGGAAGGAAGATTGAATGGTGGGAGGAAGAAGGAGGGAGAATGAGAGAGGGAATGTAATCACTGGACACCGCTAAAGAGATAGACAGTCATTGTGGCAAGTGTTATGCCTTCACCACAATGAACTTCATACAATTTGACCCATTAGTTAGAAATGTGCTGTACTGCTACGCACAATGGCTAGGTTCCAGACTCGGAACAATAAAAAATAGAAAATATATCACAAAATTACATACCTCTTGGCTGGTAATGTCAAACCTCTAAGAGTAAAATTGGTGTAACAAAACTTTTTCACTTCGCCATTCGGATGATTCGGCATAAAACTGTAGGTTCTTTCCATTCATGTAAAATATAATTTTCAGAATAATAATTGATGGAAAGCGCTCGATCTGGACTTTACATGTGCTGTTATACCAGTAAAAAAGAAAAAGTTTCTAGCCCCGTTTGTAGTCAAAATCTATGAAAAAAAAATTCAATTTTCAAACTTTTCAATTTGCATAATATTGAGAATTTTTCTACGGTCCGTTCGCTAGTCAATGAGGCACGAATTGTCGAAAGAAAACCGCTTTAGATTAATTATGGATTAGTTATTCCCGTCACGGGCACCACTTTGAACCTTTGATTTGAAGCTCATCCTAACATACGGGTAAATACTTCCTATACAAAGACTAAAAACTCGTTCTTATTAGACTTTCACAGTGGCAAAGTAAATGTTCGTTCTGGACATGTCACACAGGAGCTTTACTGCTCTGTGACACCCATTTAGAACACGCTTCGGCGATATTGCAATTGCTTTTTTGATACTGTCGGGAGGATATAAATCTGGCTTGTTTATTACCTTAAATTTCCCTTCATTCTTTCTTCTTTTCGCATCCACTCATGTTGTGCGTGTTATATTTGTACATGAATGGAAGAGACATACAGTTTTAAGTATGCCGAATCCGAACGGCGACGTGAAAAGCTTTTCATAGGCAATTTTTGCTCGTGTAGGTTTGCCATTGCCTGCCAAGAGGTAGTGCCTTGTAGGAAGAATGTGGTTTTTTCAATTTTTTTTTTGATTATGCCTGTGCCGAGATTTGAACCCCGAACACTCAGCCCAACGCACTACCAACAACGCCACCGCGACCACAATTTCCCTTGCAGTAACGCTTTTTACCGAACACTTCTTTTTGGCAGAAATGGTTTCTGCATCAGAAATTCTGAGCTAGATCCTTTGAATATAAAGCAGACTTCCAGTTTTGCTGCCTTCGAGATCACCGTGGCCGCAAGGCACCCAAATGAAGTAAACTCTATTAAATGATGGCAAATACAGTCACAGTGTAATACTTCAAAGAAATTTAGAACGATTTTAGTGATGGTCTCTGAGTGATCATGTTTTACAGTCTGTGCAACAAAAATATTTGTATTTCACATAGATAAGTTTATGATCTCTTTAAGGCATATCTTAATGAAAGACATGGTTGGTTATCCAGAAAGGCTATAATTTTTTTTAAAATAGTATATTTCGGTTGCTGTGGCGAAAGAGATAATTGCTGGACTTTAACGCAAACTGCTTGAATTCGATCTTGCTAGAATTCTATCCGCGGCGAATTTAAAAAATAGAAAATAAAAACTTTTCTGCATGGTTTCAATTCTTGTCGGGTCTTTCTAGTGCTTCCAAGAGCAAAATTACTAAACATAACTCTTTCCACTATAATTGAAATCTATAATCGGATACGAAAAGATGTGCCAGGGCTTCAAGTCTTTTATGCCTTGATAATTGTAAGTAGTAATTCATGCGTAATCCGTTATAGAACCGTTTTTGCGACACAGATTCGGTTCTTGAGTCTTCCTGAATCCAAAATTTTATTGTTTCATACATTGAAAGAGGAATACTCCTCACTTCCACATCGAAAAAATAGCTGGGGCAATCTTCTTTTCTTCTTTTAATGGCACAACAGCCTATGGAGGGTCTGAGGCTGAGCTTTTCGCTGGGGCAATAGTAATCATAAAGCTAGAGCTCAAATCTCGGCTGATCGATCTCAGTGCTTACCTGAGCTAAGCTCCTACTGGGGGAACAATAGACCTTAACGGTCGCAATTTACTACTATTATGTAAATAGTTGAGTCGCAAGTTTTGGAAACAACAAATTAATTTATTTTCAAACAAAACACCTTAATCGTCAGACCATCAGTTTAATACTTACTTTTAATGGCACAACAGCCCATGGAGGGCCCAGGCCGAGCTTTTCACACCCACTCATGTTGTTCGTGTTATATATGTACATGAATGGAAGGGACCTACAGTTTAATGCCGAATCCGAACGGATTTGAACCCCGAACACTCTGCGTAGCAGTCCAAAGCATTACCACTACGCCACAGCGACCACTTAATATAAGTTTTATAACATTTTATAAGTCATTTTATGCATATATGTAACTGTCACCTGAGTTACTTTAGAATGACACCAATAAAAGTGAAGTCATTATTTTAGTTAAGCCTAAGTGGCCCTAACGAACACTTTTCCGAAATGAGATTTTCGACAAATGTTGCTGAAGTTTAAATTATAAACAAGTGTTTAGAAGAGTACCCAACTTTGGAAAGTAATATGTGATGAAACACATAACATTAAGTTAAAACACACCTTAATAACCGCCGAAACGTGATTATGAACCCCAACCGAAATGGGTGGAGTAAACCACATAATGGGTGGAGCTTCAGTATACAAAAGTGAAGCTGAAATGCCAAAAGGAAAGTATGCAAAGTAGAAGAATAAGAGGCAACTGAAACTGAAAAACCTGAAGATGGAGAAAAAACAGGTTTGCTGCGGTGTGAGGCCTAAACACAGGCACAGTTAGGTGCCGTGCCATGCCACAACGACCAATGTGTGTAGGTTGACTAAAAGCAAAACTCATCAATGGAGAGCGATTGCGATGTGCACAAGAGAGTTTTAATGTGTTGATACACGCTAGAGATACACAGTTCGTAGCAGCCGGTAGAGATTGCTCGCTGTAGAAAAGAAGACGAATGAAAACAAAAAAAATGGCTGAAAGAAATTTCCAAATAACCAATCGAAATTTAGAGATTTTCTTACTGAACGTTTGCATATCATAATTTTTACTTTCAGGCACACGAGAAAACGCATAAATCGCCGCGTTACGAATGCACCGATTGCGGCAAGGGTTTCTCACAGTTGCGCAACTACAAATACCATTTGTCAGTGCATCGGGGGACCAAGGAATTTGCCGCTGAATGTCCAGAATGCGGAAAAACATTCAACGACAAGGGTTACCTCAGTAGCCATATGAAAATTCATCGCAACAAAAAGGAATACGAGTGCCCGTACTGCCCGAAGTCGTTCAATCAGCGTGTTGCATTTAATATGCACGTGCGCATACACACCGGGGTAAAGCCGCACAAATGTGCCGAATGTGGGAAGCGTTTCTCGCGGAAGATGCTGCTCAAGCAGCACATGCGAACGCACAGCGGTGAGAAACCGTATCAGTGTTCGGTGTGTGGGAAATCGTTTGCCGATCGTAGCAATATGACGTTGCATCATCGATTGCATTCAGGTAATTACTACTCGCATCTGTCTAGCACTTTGCAAAACTCGGATTTTATTTTATTTCTTTCCGTTTGTGTTTATTTGCAGGCATTAAACCATTCAACTGTCCCATTTGCCCGAAAGCCTTCACCAAGAAACATCATCTCAAAACGCATCTCAATTATCATACCGGCTGTAAACCGTACGTTTGTCCTCATCCTAACTGCAATCAAGCGTTCACGCAGTCCAGCAATATGCGCACGCATGCCAAGAAATGTCAATATAGACCGTTATCAGCATTTCCGGTTAACATTTCAAGTACAGCTGTCACGCCAATAATATCAAACGGTGCAGTAGCAGTAGCAGCAGCAGCAAAAGCAACAGCAACGACGGTTGCCAGCACATCAAATTGCCTTGTTACAACGTCGTCAACATCGAATATACCGCCAACGTTGTCGTTCTCGTCTTCATCGTCATTATCTTTGTCACGTCTGCCCGCCATGCAAACGGCAGCGGCTGTTGCGGCACACATTCCTCACCACATGCCAAACACTTTGTCCGCTGGCATTCGGATGTTATCCGCTGCTTCGTCGATTGCTGTGTCTGCGCAGCATCAGCCGCAGCAGTCATCATCGCAGCAGCCATTTCCTCCAGCTCAGCAGCCACTGTTATCCACATTGCGTCCGTTTTGACATTGTAGGCATCTTATACTAATTTGCTGTAATTATTTTATTCATGTAGTAGTTACCACTTACATACATACGTAGTAGTATATTTTGTTGTTAAATGCTTTAAGACATATTTTTTATAAGCATTTATTAAGTAAATAGTATCCTGTAAATAGTTCCCTTGTGATTTATTTAATAGATTTATATTTTTATATACATACTTAATTTTATAATGATGATAATATAAATAATATACAAAATCTTTAATTGATTGATTAAATCCTGAGTGTAAACGCAAAGTTTTCACCGAACAATTCAACAAATTTGGGTTTCTGGTAACGAGCTGATCAACTTAAAAACTTAGAAACTTCAGTGATTGTTTTTAATCAGAGCTGAGCAGAAAATTGTTAATTAACGACGTTAAATTTTTGGTTAACGATTAAATTTTACGTTAATTTCGAAAACCACTAACGGTTTGATTAACTTTCGTTAACTCAGGTGCGTTAACTATAAATAGGAATTTCTGCAATCTACTGCCTTCCATCTCAAGTTTCAGCTCATGTGGTTAGGGAAGTACAATATTGCCAAGGTCGGTAAAGTAAAGAAAATTATGGTACATAATATCTAGGAATACATGATCTCAATGAAGAACTAGTCCACGGAATTGGTGACAAATTAAACTAATAAAATTTTCGTCGAAATAATACTGGCTTCAAAGGTCCATTAATCTATCCGCTAAGCACAATTAATGTGTATACTGATGACTCCAAAAATGGAGGTATTCTAAGTACAACTCCCTACAAAGCTTTAGTGCCAAAAATAAACTTCAACTTTGTTGAGTATCAGCACATTCTGGTATATTTAATAGGAAATGAGGTGACGGACGAGCATTCGATAAATGATTAAGTTTAGGTTAAGAAGCAAAAATTCTTACCCTATCGCAAAACTTGTATGGCCCAAATATGCTCGAACCAAAACTGACATCTTGTTTTCACTTTTTCCCATTAAAGAATAAAGTTTACTAATTGATAAGTGTGCCATCAAAAGTAAAGTAAGTAAATTGATAAGTTTATCAATTGAAAACAACACAAAAATCTTAAGAGAAAAATCACGTACATATACTCGTACAGGGATGGACCATTTATAATTTGGAGTAAATATGAAACGAATAATTTTTTTCCAATGTGGTTTTTGTTATTCGAAGTTACAATCCTTCCAGTTAATTGTGAAACACTATTTCATTCAAATGACTTAGCCGACTGGCATTGCACTTAGCCCTACAATCAATCCAATTTTCAACTGTATGGAGGTGTACTTGACCGCTGGCTGGCTGGCTGGCTGCATCAATTTTCGTCGTTAAGAGTCTCAATCGTTGCTGGATGGTTAACTAAACACTTATCTTTAACGGCTCCCCACAAATAATAGTCCAACGGAGTCAAATCGCAACTGAGTGGTGGCCAATGCGCATCACCAAAACGGCAAATAGAGCGATTTTTAAACTTCCCACGTAAAAGATCGATTGTTTAACGGCTTGTGTGATCCGGAGCGCCATCCTGTTGGAACCAAATGTTATCTAAATCCATAAAATATGCTACAAATAATCAGTTATAATTGTGGGATAGCGTACACCATTCAGTGTAACGCATCTTCCTTCCTCTGATCAACTGCAGCAATCGATATCTTTTCCCAAAGCTCATCATTAGCGAGAAACTTTGCCTTTGATAACATTTTAAAAATTAACTTGCTCTTGCACTTGTAGACTCCCACGACACTTGTAGCTAAATTTTGTAATGTTCGAAGATTTTCGAAGATATTATGCATATTTCTTCTTACACTTATATATAATTGCAATGCGTGACAAACAAAAAAAGGCATCCCCACAATTTTCCATCACTATCGAAAATTTGCCGTCACTATCGAAAATTTGACATCGTTATTGAAAATTTGATACTACTACCAACAGCTGTTGCAATAAATATAATTACATATTTAATATATTGTATATTAGTGCTGGAACTCACCATTTTTCGCTTTCTAGTTAAAAAATATTTATATGTTGGAAGTTGATTCTTCGTCCTTTTTTTTCTATGGTATTCATCCCGCCTGCCACAAAGCGGTTTACTTAGCTGTTGTACGTGTAAACACAGTGTTAGTTAAAAAGGTTTCCCCACTGTTGTACAAATAAATACTTGAATGGCAAATTCACGGTACGTTTTTATTTTCCAAGATACAAATATTTTTATTTCGTACTAAATTTTTTCTTTAAAAACCAAATATTTACAACTATGTCTTTGATAATCCATCAATACGAAATTTAATAAAAACAAACAAGAGAGATAATGGAAATGCGTCACAGAAATACTTTTGTATGGGAAAACGAAATCAAAACATAGTACGAAAAAATTAATGTAGTATTTATGGTAACTATGAAATTTCTTTGCGCTTCCTCTGCTTGCACTTTCTGTATATAAAGAACAATTCATAAAGCACGTAACGCACAGAATACTTACGTACTCCGCAAACGGAAATATACACATTTATGGTATATGTTTCTATACATTTATTTTTGAAATAAATAAAATTATGAAAAGCGATTTTTTTTCAGTCAGTGCAACACTGCGTGTGTTATTATTTTTACCTTCAACTGCAACCCTACACAATTGGTTGATAGCAAAACAAACGGAATAGAAGTGTAGAAAAAGTTGCCGTGGTTCTGTGGTAAATTAAAGTGTCTAATAAAAGGTGTGCTTATAAATGTATATATAAATTGCAATCTATTTTGAAATTATAATATGGGAAAAGTGTAGTTCAAAATGTGGGTGTAAGTTTTTCAACGATTAATTATTCGCGCTGGATAATTGTTTTGCGGAAATATGTACATAACTACTAGTTTCCTACTTTTTTTCTACTCTGTGCAATATATTCGAAGAGAAAGAACATAACCTAGTTCAATTGTAACCTTACTGAAAAGCATATAAATCTGTATAACTATCCTTTTCCCACGCACATATTTTCGTTGTTTATGCTGTGTTTTGTGTGGCATTATATGCTTGAAGTAGTAGATATGGGTAAATATCAGTGAGACCTGAGCTTAATATTGAGGCTCAATTAATTTAAATTTATTTTGATAGGAATTTTGTGAACCTAAAGACTTGAAGTTAGTTGAATATAAAAGCAAGAAATCTTTGGATGCAATCTTAAACCATTTTCCACATTCGAACATTATCTTCGAATTCGATCACAAATTCAATGCTGCAAAAAAAAGTACTTTGATCCGAGTAGCATAAATTTTTAATAGCCACTGTTACACGGTTCAATACTCTTTTGGTTTGGTATTTCTGCGTAAATTCATGTTCTAACAAATAAATAAGCAATTATGTTGCAATAATTTATCCTGTATTTGCTCCATACGTACGTTAAACGTCGTTTAAAAAACAGTTTTTCTTGCTTGAATTACTTTACTTACTTTTAATGGCACAACAACCCATCGAGCTTTTCGCATCCACTCATGTTGTGCGTGTTATATTTGTATATATTTGTTTGGAATTATATGCACATAATTTTTTATGTTTAAGATTTATTTTTAAATCATCTATTTCTTAAAAATAGTTTTTAATCGTTTGTTATACACACAAGTCAGTGAGAATAAGAATATAAGACTTAATGTTTTTAATTGATTAGTTTTACTCTGGAAAAACCACGCTCAAAGTGTAATTGGTGCAAAAATCGCATAGTGTATGCGATAGTGTAAATCGACAGGTCGAACGGCAAGTTGTGTGGTGTATTTTTTGGTCGTTAAATTGTAAATTTTGCTCGACAAACAAATTGCGTTGTGTTGGTTCATGTTCAATATAAAGTATCACACGCAGTGTTGCCAGTATGATTTTCACTTTAGCACGTCTATGGTGTTGAAATATGTAGTATGAAATTAATCAAAAATGTCCGAAATATAAGATATACCATTAAACATTTGATAAATATATTAATATATAAAACCAAATCGGTCAAACCCACTGCGACTAATAACATACAAAATAATTGACTTCTAAAAGACTTACGGCAAATGGTATCAGGCAGTTCATATCATAGGCATGGGATCGGTTCTTCAATTGCTTTAACCCTCCCACGGAAACTCTTTGATTTCTTTGTGGTAGTATTGATTAGATTAAAATAAGGGTGTGTTAAGACGAAATAATTATTGTCTGGGATTCTCCCAGAAAATCTTCTGGTTTCAAAATTATTTACGAAAGTTATGTTCGCCAACTTTATAGAAATTCCTTAACACAATCAAATTTTGTCGGCAAAATCACTTACTAATCAAAACCTACAAAGGGACAAGATTGCCTTGGTTATTCTTACCACGCCTATGATATATTTGCTTTGCTTCAGGAACTCTAGATTGATACCAAAAAGTAAGACCATGTTAATACAAGCCGTGGAACAGTGTCGCCTACCCCAGTGTCGCTCTCACCTCTCGTCCCAAGCATCGTGTTGCGAGCAACTGATTTCAAACAAGTGTTGCACGATGTAGCAGGGGTCAAAATCAATTTCCCAATCAGCTACTAAATTTGTAATACTTTTTCGTACCACTTTTTGCAACATTACCTAAACGCAACGTATTACTCGCATTTGTGAAATAGTAAATTGTGAAACGAGCAACATGACAGATTGGAATTGAAACAGAGTGTGGTTGTGTGAGCGAGTGCGTACTTCGGATTTATTTTTTCCTTGGCATGTTATCAATTTCATAATTTCATTTATTTGTACAATCAATAACAGCCAACGATTATTAATTTTTATTACGTTACAAAATGTAATTGAATACATTTAATTGGCAGTAGTTCCTCTTTTTATCACTTTCAGATAACAACAAAAAAGAAAAACTTTAAATTATTTTCCTGTGCGCCGCAACTTTTTTCTACGTGGATTTTAAAAATTTTTTTTTTTTTCTTTTTTTTTTTTTTGTAAAAATTTCGCCAGCGAGGGCAGAAATAAAATTAAAAAGTACCTGATACTGAGCACACGGAAAAGTTAAGTGGCCAATTTGGCCAAAAACAACAACACAATATCTTCAGGATATTTTTTTTTTATAAAAAAAATAAGCAGCTGCAGTAAAAATTTTAAGTTAAAATTTAAAGTGAAATAGCAGAGAAAGTAAAGCTATAACAACAACAAAGAGCACTACTCGTCACACACCAACACTAACAACAGCAACAGCAGCAGCTGCAAAAGCTACACATACAATAACAATATCATTATCACCTGAGCTTACTACAGGCAACGCGGTGCTGTTCGATCATTTTGATCAACAAAAAACTCCCCACCTGGTGGTAATGTCGGCAGACTCACATTCGTCACTTAATACACAAACGTCATTTTCATTGGCGCAACTTTGGGAAGGATTTAATGGGGGTAGTGGCATTACGAACGCAGTTGCAGAAGTAGGCGCTTGCAATTCGAACTCCGCTGCCGGAACATCAATTTCCAAAAACGGCTCTAGCTCAATGATTAATGGCGTTGTTGGTGACACATCATCATACACCAATAATATCATCGGCAGCATTGTAAATAATCAAAAGCAGACAATTCAACAACAACAACAACAATCAACGAATAATAGTAATAACAGCAATTACGTAAACTTCAATCAATTCATCATGCAGCATAACTTACTCGGTGGTGATGGCGGTAACGTTGGCAATGGTGCGAGTGCTGGTAGATCTAATACCATCATGTCCCCTACATCCGTTCCAGCATTCAATGGAAACATAGGCGATAATGTTGTTGATGGCATCGGCGACTATATAAATTTTGCACAAACTTCCGGCAATAATGAAACTTCTTCCTCCTCCAATGTCATGGATAACTTTCAACAGCAAACAAATGTGAGTCATATTAATAAAGATTTTAATTGTTTAACTAATTATTTATGTACACTAATTTGATAGCCTCGATAGTCTCGTTAACGCACTACACTGTCACCCGGACGGTTTTGGGTTTGATTGAGGTCTTAGTCTTGTGATTAATTTTCATAACCTTCATATTGGAAGGAATATGCAATATGAAGTGAATAAGAACTATAAGAATAAGTCTGCCCTTTAGAACCGGTGTGTAAACTGTGGTCGTACAGTAGGGTCCATTATCGTATCAAAAATAAACTGCTTTGGGCCCCATGAATCCCTGGGCATCCACTTAATGAAACATATACTAGTTTTTTCTGTTGCTAAAATGAGTTGTAGTGAAGTTTATGTTTGAAGAAATATTTGGAAATATTACTCTGTGGTCAGATCTCTAGGCTTAAGCTGACAAAATTACCAATCCGAGAATTTAGCTTTGAATAAGTAACATTTCTATTTTTAAAACTTCGACCTTCACGTGTACACGATAAAAACGCGAGCTGCATGGATATTTTACATATTAACTAGGAACACGTGCTAGGTTGGCATGTAGGTGGTTTAGCTAAAAGTTTGAAAAGCTGCGCAATCTCTTTGTTTATAGCTAAGTACATGTGTAATAGAGAATAAGTACACTTTAATCTCTTATCTTCAAGGAAAGAATCAAACTTGCTCTATTTCCAACATGCTTTCCCCTTCTGAAATATATCACTCTGCATTAAGATTCTATTCTTTACAACAAAATTCTCTGCTCTTATTTCTTTTCAGTACATAAATCCAAATTCCAATTTCTTATTTTCATACAATGACCTGTACTCAGCAACAAGAGCAAATAATGGCGCAAATAATTACAACAATACCACAACTACGGGCCATAATAATTTCTACGACAATATCTATACACCATTTGGTAATACAGGCACTACATATTTTGCGAATCCATTTGCGACAGGATTCGATTTTAATGCATCTAATTTACAAGCGACAGCACCAGAATTTGTGCCACGTTTCAATAATTTAACATTAGATGACAATACTAATAAGATAAATGCTAATGGAGCAGTAACAGCCACAAAAACAACGATCAACAAGACAGCAACACAACAACAGCAGCAGCAGCAGCAGCAGCAGCAGCAGCAGCAGCTGAAAGATAATTTGAATTTTGAAGAATTTTTGAATAATAGTGAAGTAACAATAGCAGCAGCAGTATCAATAGAAGAAAAGAATAATACTGTTGGTGGTTTTGATAATGGTGGTGGTGGTGAAGTCACAACAGCTGCTAATTTTATTACGAATAATGGTGCTGAAAAGTCTCAAACACCAATCACGCAGCATACCAACAAATCACAACAAAAGTATAAAAATAATAATGAATATAATAAACAACAACGTTATAATGTAAGCGGTGGAGGTGATCGAGACAATTTGCCCTCGAAATCTGGATCTTGGCGAAGCAATGATAATAACACTCCGTCTTCATATAATTCACCTTCCAATAATGGTGGTGGTGGTGGTGTTGGTAATGGTTCCGGAATGGGGCGTTCAACTGGCGCTACTAGTAGAACTTCAATACGTTCTGAATCACGTTCTTCTTCTACTAATGACTTTTCGAATAATAATAATCATAATAATGCTGGTGGTAATCATGGTGGCTCGGCAGCATATAATGGTGGTGGCATTGGCTTTGGCGGGGAGAAATCTTCCTTAGGACGTGCTGAACGCGAACGTGAGCGCGATAATCGACGCTATGAAAATGGCCGACGCTCTGTCGATTATCATCGTAGCAATAAACGGCGTGACGATTGGAATCGTAATCGTGATCGCGTTAATGGTTTTCGTGTCGAAGAGAAATATTCTACGGACAATGGCAAAGATAGTCCGCTACCGTCGCCCGAAAAGAAAATATCGCCAAAGAAAATCTATCCAGAAAATGAGAAGTTATCGCAGCGTGAAAAACTCGTACGTGACATTGAGATACGTCGTCTCGAGTGTCTCGTGTGCGTCGAACCCATCAAGTTTCACCACTCGGCTTGGTCTTGTAACAATTGTTATCACATCTTGCATTTGCAGTGCATCATTAAATGGGCATCTGCATCGAAATCGGATGATGGCTGGCGTTGTCCCGCCTGCCAGAATGTGGTCAAGGAAGTGCCACGTGATTATTACTGCTTCTGCGGCAAGGTTAAAAATCCCTCGTACAATCGTCAAGATATTGCACACTCGTGCGGCGATGTATGTGGACGCGTTATGGGTTGCGCACACCCATGCACGCTACTCTGTCATCCCGGACCATGTCCGCCGTGCCAGGCGAATGTTAAACGTGAATGCGGTTGTGGCAAGACCACAAATCTGATGCAATGTTTCCTCAAGGAATCCATCGAATGTGATTCCGTGTGCGAAAAGTTGCTAAACTGTGAATGGCACAATTGTAGCGCCAAGTGCCACGACGGAAAATGTGCACCGTGCGCTGAAAAGGTTGATCAGGCTTGTCATTGTTCCAAGCATGAGCGGCAGGTAACGTGTACACGCGATTCACACGACAAACACATGTATTCATGTGGGAAGCCATGCGGTAAGGATTTGTCGTGTGGCAATCACAAGTGCAAGGATTGCTGTCATGCTGGTGAATGTCGTCCGTGCAAGTTAAGCCCAGAAGCTGTGACTTCATGCCCTTGTGGTAAGATGCCAGTGGTGCAGGGACAGCGCTGCTCCTGTCTCGATGCCATACCCGTTTGTGAGGGTGTGTGCGGCAAGACGCTGCGGTGCGGCAAAGCAGGTAATTATTTATATCTGTTAAGATGGTAAAATCAATAGACATTTGCAGCGATATGGAACGATACAAACACAGGACGGAAAAGGAGCAGAACAAAAATAAATATTTTACCAGCAAAAAGTTTTGAAGGAAGAAGAGTAAAGAAGAATTCATTAAAATCCTACTTCCAATCGATCCTCAAGTGATAAACATTCTATATTTCGTTCCATTCCTGCAAATTTTTTATTGTAACTTGTTTTCAATCATTCCTTCTAGTTTAAGTTACTCTAAGGAAGAGAAATGTTATTGGAATTGTTTTGATTTCAACGAAATTATCCATTAATTTTTCTTCAGTCTTAACCACGCCAAGAAAGGAGAAATTTTTTATCTCGTTCTATTCCAATAAGGTATTCAATTAAACTGCACCTTGTGTACCAATTCCATTCACAGATCGAACTGATCATGTTTATTTTTTATTACGTTCCGTCCTCATATTTGAATATTCAGCTATTAAATGTCAACTCTCCTCTTTCTCCCACTTCATTCACATTCAGCCCATCCGCATCACTGCACTAGTAAATGCCACTTGGGCAATTGCCCACCATGCAACAAGCAAACTGCCGTCAAATGCCGCTGTGGTCACATGGATCAAATGATTAAGTGTCGCCAACTATCGACACGCGCCGATGATGCGCGCTGTAAAAAACGTTGCGTTAAGAAACGCTCATGCGGCAAGCATAAATGTAATCAAGAATGCTGCATTGACATTGACCACATTTGCCCACTGCCTTGCAACTATACACTATCTTGTGGCAAGCATAAATGCGATCAGCCCTGCCATCGTGGCAACTGTCCGACCTGTTACCGGTCGTCGTTCGAAGAGCTCTTTTGTGAGTGTGGAGCCGAGGTCATCTATCCGCCAGTGCCATGTGGTACTAAGAAACCGATCTGTAAACGCCCATGTTCGCGCAGACACCCATGCAATCATCCACCGCAACACAACTGCCACTCGGCGGCCACATGTCCGCCCTGTATGATGTTCACCACGAAATGGTGTTTCGGCCAGCATGAGCAACGCAAAACCATTCCATGCTCGCAGGAAAGTTTCAGTTGCGGTCTTGCCTGCAATAAACCACTGCCGTGCGGTCGTCACAAGTGCATCAAATCGTGTCATGAGGGTGCATGTTCTGCTGCAGGAGAAGTGTGTAAGCAAAGTTGTACTACGTTGCGTGCAGCGTGTGGGCATAAGTGTATGGCGCCGTGCCATGATGCCGAGTGCCCAGAGACACCATGCAAAGAAATGGTAAGGAATTGTAATAGGAATATAAAAAATTAAAAAAGTATATAAATTTTAACTTTTCTTGCCAGGTGGAAGTTCAATGCGATTGCGGCAATCGTAAGCTGCAACGTTCGTGTCACGATTTGGCACGTGAATACAGTCGCATTGCCACAGCACAGTTGGCCTCATCGATGGCTGAAATGCAGCGAGGCAATTATATGGAACTGAGTGAAATTTTGATACCTGTCAAAATGAATAAAACTAATAAAACGTAAATATTTTTTTAACCTTTTTTTTTTTTTATAAATCATACAATGTATTTAACTTGATTCTGCGCCCGTTACAGTCTTGATTGCAATGAAGAATGTCGTTTGTTGGAACGTAATCGTCGTCTTGCTATTGGTCTACAAATACGTAATCCCGATTTACCACAGAAGATGATGACCAAATATTCTGATTTTATACGAAATTTTGCTAAACGTGATCCGGCATTGGTTAAATCTATACACGATGCTCTCACAAATCTGGTCAAACTAGCTAAGGAAAGCAAACAGAAATCACGCAGTCACTCGTTTCCCACAATGAATCGCGAGAAGCGTCAATTGGTACATGAGATGTGTGAAATGTTTGGTGTTGAGTCGGTGGCCTACGATGCGGAACCGAATCGTAATGTTGTCGCTACGGCATATAAGGATAGAGTAAGTTTATTATACATACCACTGCTCATTCCATTTCATTAGCATTGAATATCTTATTCCTAATGCTACTATAATTGCATTGAAGCATTAAACTTTTTCCTGCTTCTGATAGTTAATTTTTGTTTGCATTAGAAACCTAAATGTTTATGGCAGTTGAATTTTCTTAGCATTTATAATTTTAACTCTTAATGTTCGTTCATTTGCATTATCATTGAACATTTTAATGCTAATTCTACTATGATTGCGTCAGCATTGAATATTTTGCTGCTAACGGGTATTTGAATTTCATTAGCATTAAAATGGTCGCTGTGGCGTAGTGGTAGTGCGTTGGTCTGCTACGCAGAGTGTCCGGGGTTCGAATCTCGGCACAAGCAAAATCAAAAAAGTAGAAAAACTATTTTTTCTACACGGCACCCGGCACCACCTCTTGGCAGGCAATGGCAAACCTACAAGAGTAAAAATTGCTATGAAAAGCTTTTCACTTCGCCGTTCGGATTCGGCATTAAACTGTAGGTCCCTTCCATTCATGTACAAATATAACACGCACAACATGAGTGGATGCGAAAAGCTCGGCCTAGGCCCTCTATGGGCTGTTGTGCCATTAAAAGTAAGTAAAGTAAGTAGCATTAAAATATAAGTGTGCTTCTCTTTTTCTTAATAAATTGAATAAATTGAGCGAGTATAAATATTTGATTTTGGTGATAGTTCACTAGCATTTGCATTGAAAATGCATTAAAATTGTTACAAAAAACATAATATTAAAAATTTAGTGCCAATGCTACTATAATTCCATTAAAATAGAACATTTAATAGAAGTGGCATTTAACTTTTAATGAGAATACTAGTTTAATTGCATTTGCATTATAAATTCTGAAGGCAATGCTAGTGAAATTTGATTAAAATCTAACATTTTTAAGCTTAATGCTAGCTCAATTCCATTGGCGTTGCAAAGTATAAGATTACTTCTAGTTTAATGGCATTAACATTAAAAATTCGAATGCTAGTTTAATTGCATTAGCATTGGAAATTCTTATGACAATGCCAGTGAATATGTTATGCATTGATTTTTTTTTTTTGGTACTGATAGCTGAATTCCATTGGACTAAAATTTTTTTTTATTAATTCTAGTTTAAGGATATTATCATTGAAAGTTCTAATGTTCATTTCACTTCAACTATCAATGAACATTTTAATGCTTCTGCTAGTTTCAATGCTTTTTTTATTTGCCACTCTGCATGTAACTTATTATTTGTATTGATTTTTCTTTCAGTCTTGGCTCCCAGCCACCAGCATTGTGGATGTTATGCAACGTGAAGCTGGTCAACGTCGCGTGCCAGTACCCAGCAACAATGCCTGGGGCATTAATCCATTTCGTAACCCTATTTCTTTAAAAAATACAAATTTGAAAAAATGAATAAAAAATTTTATTTTTATTTTTATTATAATATTTATTAATTTATTGAATCTTTCTGATGGAAACTAACAATAAATTTACAAATCTTTCATACTAATACTTAGTTACTAATCCAGACCGTTGTGTGGACTTAAAAATATTTTTACCAAGTGAATATACAGAGATTGTTTCATTGTACAAGGAACAGAAGTGAGGAATTTATTTACAACACATAATCACCCAGTTGGAATACCAAGGCGCCGGAGTCTTTTTGGGTAAAAGAGTTTAATGTCTTGCCTAACACATTTCGGGTGCCTTTTGTGTTTTTCCTTTCATTTGCGATCACGTTCAAGGGATCACACTTTTCACCAAGGGATACTAAGGTCCATAAGGACCTCTTCGTTCTTTACATATCAAGGGGCGCCTGCGATGGTTCTTAAGATATTAGATTGCACTCGCTGAATTAGTTCAATACCAGAGAAGATAGTTCTGCGCCGCAGCTGTGCACTGTAAGTCCACGAAGTTTCAATTACCGAGGTGTAGAGTAAAACGTTGTGATTCAATTGCAGTTGAAACCTTGTATTCATCAACCAGTTTAATCTCAAAGCCCTAAGTTTTAGATGTGTGCGTTTTGCTTTAATATGTTTCGGCCATGTAAGACGACGATCAAAGTGGACACCTAAACAGCAATATTGTTGAAGGTTACGGGTGGGCAAGTGCCATTACGCAAGGTAAAAGTTACATTTGTACTTTTCAGCTCATTAACTCTTATTCTCCATTTCGACATCCGATCTTCTGTGAGTTTAAGATGCGCCCTGAGGCTTAGTGACGCAATTTTTGGGTCATAGTGCGTGCTCAGAATTGCAGTATCATGAGCAAATATTTATGTTCGCAGGTCATTGCATATGTGGGCAGATCAGTGGTAAAGCGGTACGTATACTTTCTACCTTGTGCTACTCCGGCTGCTATGGAAACTCTTGGGTTGTAGATTCTTTTACTTTAACCTGAAATTTTCGATTGCAAGATAGGATTCGAGTATTTTGTGTGTGCTTATTGGAAGCAGGAGTTTTATTTTAGAGATAAGGGCTATCGAAAGAGATAAGGACCCTATCGAAAGGGTGGGCCAGACCCAAAAAGATTTTTTTGAACTTCAGAGAGATTACTCCAATTCCGACCTTTCTTTCTACTACAATTTTTTATCCAATTCCTCGAATCTCTTACTTTTTACCATTCGGCTTCGACTCACTTCAATTTCTAGAATTTTAGAGAAACAATATGAATTTCTGAGAAAGCCAGTAGTTCCTCGAATTGAAAGAGAAAGAAGTCTTTCAACATTAATAGTGACTTAACATAATTTGAAAAGCCTTAAGTTCTGCCATTAAACAATGATACTAATTTTAATTTCTCGAAACTGGAAGAGACAACTTTAACTTTTAAAGTTTCAGCAACTGACTTCCACTTAATTTTCTAGAATTTCAAAGGGGCAATATTAATCATTGGAGAGCAACTGCCAGATTAGGATGAAGAAGAGCCTTCAGTCATTGATTTACATATCAATTTTCAAGCAATAGACCCTAAGAAGTTCTACTATTAATTCTGCTTTTGATGCCTAGAAGTGTTAGAGGCCTTCATTCCATTCATTAAAAATCGATTACGACTTTAGCAATTTCAGAGAATCAGCTGCAATTTCTAGAGCATTCTCGACACTGGCTTTCATTTCAATTTCTAGCCATCGATGCAACATTTACAACTTTCATGAATCACACAAAAACTTTGATCCATCCCACTGTCTTTAAATTAAGTCTTTCTACACATTTTTACCCGATATAATTAAGGCAAAAATTGATCCTGTTTTACACTCTGGAAAGATTGAGGTCTTCAAAATAATTCATCGCTCATTAATGCTGTTTTATAGGTTACGAATATTTTCGCTCTATGGGATTGGAGTTATCAAAATATTTGAGAAGGCAATCCCGAACATGTGAGGGAAAATGGTTTAATTAATTGAAAATATAATATATTGGATATTGAGTGCAAATAGGACATGAGATGGAACTGAGAAGGCCTGGGTCGTGGTTGAGATCCTTCATAACTGTGAACATATAGATCGGTTACATTAAATACAAGGAAAAACGTCGACATCGCTTGACTACCTGAAATTCACCTCATGTGTGTTCAGTGATACACACACGTTCTCCGACTTTCCCATTTTCATCGCTCGACTTCCTGAGAGTCATCCCATGTGTGTTCAGTGATCCACACACGTTCTCCGACTTTCCCATTTGCATCGCTCGACTGCCTGAGATTCATCTCATGTGTGTTCAGTGATCCCCACAGTGATCATATGTAAAAACCTCTCCGGCTTTCTCAAAACTAGATAACCTATGCTGCTGCGTTTAATCAAATGTTAACATTCTAACATTAGAATGATTAGAATGATACATTCTAACATTAAATTCAATCATAGTATATTTAAAGTATATACAAGACATTTAAATGTAAGGATTCCTTTTATAAATAATTACTATTCGAACTAATTTTCTCTAAAATATCTGAACAAATATTTTCCAAACGCATCATAACCGCAACTTTTTCTCTTTCAATTGCATTACGCTTTCTCTTCTCGTTTAATATTTCCGATTGTATCCCATTTCGACATTTTGTTTGTTCCAGCTGCTGTGCTGCTATTTCATTCCGACGCTTATCGATGGCAAGTCTCTTTAATTCCATATTCATGTTGTACGCTTCTAATGTGGGCTTATCTTCGACGCTCTCATCCACAAGCTCAGTGAGCACAGGCTTAAATCAGAAATATTCTATTAATGCGATGTTTTAATTTTGATAAATTTTTGTTACCGGTTCAAACTCAACGGTATCATCTTCTTCATCTGTCGCATAATCTGGAGCTTCCCATTTAACTTTCGTAGTTGTTTCTTTTTTAAAGCGTTTCTTTAACGAAAAAAAATCCAACAAAAAAAAGGAATGTTTAAGTGCACACTTATTTGACCATAACAAAAAAGGAAATTACATTTGGTGGACCTCCTCTATAACCAAAAAATTGTAATTCATCAAAGCACCACAGACGTGGTATTCTTGCGGCAATGTTCTCCAAACCGCCCCTCTTTGCTTTCTCAATATCACGAATTTGCCGGCGATACTGGCTGCGCAATGTGTGAATCTTGGTTTTTACATCAGAAACTTCAATTTCTGGCATTTGCGTTTGAAGCTCCCGCGCTATATCGCTAATTGCCTCTTCTTTTGTTGTTCGATTTTTATAGTCAGGGTGCTCAATATTCCATAGCTCTTCATGGTGCTTCAGCAAATCGATAAGCGTTAATGTATTGAGGCGACTCCACGCAATTACAGACATTGCCAAATATAATTTCCCTTCACTTGTGAAATGAATATTTTAATTTAATAATACAATTTAATAATATCGAACTACACACAACAGCACTTGTAAACAAATTAAAGCAAAAATGGCTAGCGATTAGGGATGGGAAACATAACGATACTTATCGACAATTATCGTTCAACAGTAATATCGAAATTCATACCATACTCATCATGGGTGACGTTGGACAACTTTGAAAATTGAAGCAGCAATTTGCTCCTTTTTCAGTAACACGGTTACCCTGTTTACATATATCTACGCAACATTTACGTAACGATATTTGTAGACAAATCGTTAAGTTTTAATTATATTGATATTTATCGACAAGTTACAGTTCCGATATTTCCCATTCCTATTAGTAATTGCCAGCATGCAAAAATAGTACTACTCAGGAGACAATTCGATATACGAAAAGGCAACACTGTTGTGTCTCTGAGTTGTGGTGTGGCCAGCTCGGTGATTTTCTCTTCCTACTAAATTAAGTGCCTTTTGTATGCGAACGAATCACAACCCACTTACTTGCAATACCACACGAAGGGCACGTCCGCATGTGCTATGGATTTGGTGATTTGCATTCCAGAATGCACTGACAACATGCTGGCTGATTGCAGAGAATAAGTACAAGTTTTGTTTCCTTTCTTCTTTGAAAAATGTGCTATTTTTTTCAATTTGATAATATTATTTCTTAAATAATCCAAACAAACACTGTTTCATCTAAACACTGTCATTCTTGTACCTTACATAAAGCATTACGCCGAGATTACATTAAAATTTACGCTTAGCGAATGCTTTGTGCTTGGTGTGAGATACACAGCGAGGATATCGTGTTCGGTGCAACTAAAATTTCATGGTGTTCGTCAACAGAAATTCCTATGTAAACATAGTTTAAAAGCAGCCAACACAATGGGCGACAATGCGTTAACAGCAACATTGCGCCATCTGAAACACTAATACACAATGCATTCTTATGACGACGAACATCTCATTACGCCATTGTGCGAATTGCAACTGCTGTCGACTTCAATCTAATTCTATTTTGAAATGCCGCAGTATGAAATATCAAACGTGATTACAAATTGCTAAATTGTTAATATTTTCTTTGAAAATAAATAAATTAATAAAGTGTTCTATTAAATATTGTTGTTTTTTTTTTAACAAGTATCTTATTATCTGTGGAAATTGTGCAGATTAAAATTGAATTCATTTTGTCATTGTCGCGTTGTGTTTCAGTCACGGAGAACATAATGAAATTTGCGACAAGCGCCAACTTCTTGTCATGATGCAATCACGCTGTCGCAACAATTGTGTTTATATCTTACGAGTGAAGATGAAAGTGGAGACACTAAAATGCAACAATGAACAGTAAGTAAAATAGTAAGGGTGAACCAGAAAATTTTAGAATTTTTACATAACCGTTATACGCAATTATGGTATCAAGAGTTAGGACCCCGTTATCTTCAAGTGAAAATATCTATAAATAGTGCAGTTTTTTTCTAAATGTATTACTCATTTTCATCTTGAATCTACTCAAGTCAATATGTCGAGCCAACAAGAACAGCGCCGCAAATTAATACTGCACATTTACTTGACTGATAAGACGAAGTCTTGACTAAGCATTGCAAAGGAAAGCGACAGTTTATGACATCATAAAAAACTACAACGCGAGAAACTCCATCTGCTGAACCGAAGGGTTAGGCAGAAAAAAGGGTTCAAATAACCCAGAAGTGCTGAACATATCGGGCAAATCCCACGAGGTCGACTCGAGATGTTGCAGCCACAGCTGGTACATCGCAATCGACTGTAATGCGATATAAGCAAAGTCAAGGATTAAGGACCTACAAGCAGCAGAAAGTACCTGACCGGTCGGAAGCCAAGGAAACAATAGCGAAGATGCGTGCCCGTAAGCGGTATGACAATTTCCTAACTAAATTCGATTGAGCGATTGTCGATGATGAGACCCACTAAGGTAAGGCGGACTTCAACCAGTTGCCTGGAAATGCCTATTTCATAAGAAAGAATAGGGATGCAACATTCAGAAAATACTCGGAAGTAAAATGTACCAAATTTCCAAAACGCTTCATGGTTTGGCAAGCTATTTGCACCTGCGGTCTACGGAGCAAGGCACTCATTACGACAGGAACCATTAACTCCAAAATTTGTAGAGAAGAATGTTTGCAAAAACACCTTCTACCATTTATTGGACAGCACAAAGGAACCGTTTTGTTTCGGCCAGACCTAGCCACAAGTCATTACTCCAGGTCATTAACCAGGTTGAATGGTGTAAGGAAAATAATGTCACAGTCGTCCCAAAAGAGGCAAATCCTTCCAACTGCCCGGAACTTCGACTATGCTTGGTTCTTACAAAGTGACGAAGAAAATGGACAAGAATTTCAATGCACTTCTCTTTGTGGGGAGTCCTTAATACGTCACAGGTGAACGTGAATGACAAATAATGCAAGCACAACACCATTCACCCACCCAAGACGGCAGATTTTGTAATGGTTTTGTAACATTCATACAATCATACAATGGACTGGTGCGACTTAAAACCAACAAACCCATGCACTGTGCGATTTCCTATGCGATTACAACAAGTCAAACTAAAAGTTGTATACTACATGGCCGTATACTATACATAAATATCGCAGGACTCCAGAAAGAACTTTATATATTTTATTTCTATTAATTATAAATTTTATTGTTCATTAGATCACTCAAATAATTATTCAAAAAATATCTGAATCTTTACAATGCCACCCCTCAAGTTTCTTATCAAGTGCGAAGAAGAGCGTGGGGGAGGGGGGCCCAGTTGTCGAGCTGCGGCCCACATTGGGGCTGTGTATAGCAAGACTGAATACTACTACTCTAGACATTAACATCCTTCGGTCATATTTCGGTCCACCTACGTTTGGCAATATTCCAGACAGCACTTCCTGGATACCAGCAAGTAGACGCCTTTTCTTTTATGTAGTCCAAAGTTCAGTCTGTTATCTATCATCACTCCAAGATATTTAATTGACGACTTCGATTTGATTATTTGGTTGCCTACTTGTTTATTCGCATACTCGACACGACAACCTTTCTACTGCTAATTACTTAGTACCGCCTCCGCTTTTTTGTGCAGCTAATTCAAGTCTAGCCGATTATAGCCATTGGTTTATTGTGGCAATCGCTTCGTTACTGACAGTTTCGCTTTCCTGGATATGTTTCACCACTGTAACTGTCGCATACCATATCGGTGGGAATTACTTACTTACTTTTAATGGCACAACAACCCATGGAGGGCCTAGGCCGAGCTTTTCGCATCCACTCATGTTGTGCGTGTTATATTTGTACATGAATGGAATGTACACGAATCCGAACGGCGAAGTGAAAAGCTTTTCATAGCAATTTTTACTCTTGTAAGGTTTGCCATTGCCTGCCAAGAGGTGGTGCCGGTAAGAAAAATCATCTTTTTCTACTTTTTGATTTTGCATGTGCCGAGATTCGAACCCCGGACAATTTGCGTAGCAGTCCAACGCACTACCACTACACCACAGCGACCACATATCGGTGGGAATGGTAGCCTTAATATTCTGTCGTACATGATATTCCATAGTAGAGGTTCTGGCACAGAGCGCATATCGCGGAGTGTCACAGTGGAAATGTGTCTCAGTTGATCAATTTTAAAAAAAAATGTTTTTAACTGTTTATTTTACACAACAACATCAAATAATAAACAACATCAATATAATTAATTAATTTTACATTATTTTAAATTGTAACAGATAAAAATCACTAATAAATAACTTACATGTTAAATTATCTCTAAATACTTAGTTTTTTTCACAATTTTTTATATTTATATTAATATTAATTAAAGTTGAAGATTAATTCCTTACATAAGTTCCAGAACAAAATAAATAAAAGAAATGAATTCATCATAACAGAAACCATGAAGTTATCAACTATTTTTGTCTTGAATCTTTTTTTTTAATCTTGAATTTATTATTGATTTTAAAAGAACGAATTTTAGCCACAAAGACCTATAAATTTTAACAGTGAATCTCTGAAAACACAGGCCATTCAGTGAAAATTACAGAAATTAGTTTTATATTTATGATTCAAATCCAGCGGCTTCGCTAGCTAGGTCATGTTGAGCGAATGGAAGAAAGCGCTCCGCTCCGGCTAGAAGGGTGTTTTATTCGAACCACGGTGGAGGAACACACAGAAGGGGACATCCTAATCTCCGTTCGAAAGACCAGGTGCAGGGCAACCTGACTGCACTTGGCCTTATCAACTGGCGCCAGCGCGCGCATAGCAGAGGCGACTGGCGAAGCTTTATAGAGGCGGCAAAGACCGATTATCAGTTTTAGTTCCAGTTAAGTAAGTAAGTAATTTATGATTCAAGCTGTCCACACAAAGCCATCATCATTCATTCCAATACCACGAGAAAAAGTTAAAATTTATCACACTGCGCGTTACATAAGAGACCAATAATTTAAATTTCAATTTTTTTTGCTCTTTTTTTTTAATATCTGCGAAAAAAAAAATTCCATACGCCTCAAGCCAACAACTTCTTCCCTTTCAGTTTCATTCCTTCTTCGCTTTTCAGTTAGTACTCGAGATTGTATAGAATTTTGAGTTTTTATTTCGGCCAACTGTTTTGCAGCGATTTTCACATTTCGCTTAGCTAGAGAAAGTTGTTCTAGTTTGGCGGCATTTATACTGTTTGCATTGGTTTCAGTTTCACCTGCAGTTGCTGCATCTTCAAAAGGTTGAGCCTAGGAAATAAAATTTACTACTATTAAACCCGATGATTTCGAGTAATTTCTTTTAATTTACTTTCTCCTCCTCTGTTACATCGAACTCAGCCTCATCTTCAATTTCGATTCTAGGAATTTGTTTAACTTGCTGCTTAAATATAACAAAATTTAATTAAAGTATGTATGTAAAGCATTTCAATGCCAAAAAGACAAAAATTATCTTACATTTAGTTGATCCCAATTTTTATATGCTGAAAATCCGAGAAATTGCAAATTATCAAAGCACCACAATCTTGGTTTTTTGGTAACTTCTGCGTTGGAGTTTTCTAAACCACGTATTTCTCGACGATACTGCGATCGCAAGCAGTGTATTTTACTTTTTATATGCGACATTTCAGCATCCGGCATTATATTTTGAATTTCTATTAATAATTCGTTGAGTGCTTCGTCTCTTTTGGCTAGGCTTTTATAATCGGGATGGCCAAGATTCCACAGTGATTCGTGTTCTTTTAGCAATTCAATGAAATACAAAGTAATTGTACGATTCCAGTCGACTCCAGCTATTGGTGTTGGTAGATCCTTTAAAAATTTTATATTTGGATGGAGATTTTTAATTAAGTTTTAGGACAGGACGAATCATGTTCTAAATATTTACCGCGAATACATCGACTTCAATTGGAGCTGCTCTTTTAACATGGATTGTTGATTCTTTCACCGGTCGTATAAATGTTGAAGATTTTTCAGCTGGTAGCTGCAACATACATAAGATGTATAAATATATTTATTATTAAAAAAGCATTTATTAAATTTAAGGTAGCTAGCCTAGCTACACTCAAACGAATATTACTTCAACTTTATCCATTTCCAAGTATGCGTTATCTTGCAGAAATTGTAGCTCATAGAAACACCACAATTTTGGTCTTATAACTTCGCCGGGTTTAACACCGTTCCTATTCAATCTCTTCATTGTGCGGATTTCTCTGCGATACTGTCCTTGTAAAGAATGTATCTTTTCTTTTATGTCTGAGATTTCAGCATTCGGCAGTTGTATTTGAATTTGCAGCAATATATCATTGAGTGCCTCTTCTCTTTTTGTTTTATTTCTATAATCAGGATGCCCTATATGCCATAACACTTTGTGTTCCCTTAGCAATTCGATAAACGTTAAGACAATAGGACGTTGCCAGACAACTTGCGGCATTGCTGGTGACTGATTCTGTAAACAAGAAATTAAATCATCTTAAATGTTAAACAGTTAACTGTGGGTAATGTTAACTAGGTTCCTCGTTTAAGTACAAAAAAGTTTACAAATCATCTTTATCATGTGAAGTATTAAAATTACATTAAACTTCTTTCGTTTCGTTTCGAATTACAATTACATATCTCTCTTAAGCCAGAAATCTTGCTTACTTCACAATGCCCATTTAATCAAAGATGGGCATGGTGAAAAATTATTTAATTATATTTACCGCCAATTCAATCAATGCAATCTCTTCTTTTGTTTGGTTTTTTTTACGACTCATTTTTGAATACGAAAGAAATTGCAATTCATCAAAGCACCAAAATCTTGGTCTTTTGATATCTTCTGCGTCGGCGTTTTCCAAGCCACGTATTTCTCGACGATACTGCGACCGCAAGCAGTGTATTTTACTTTTTATATGCGACAGTTCAGCATCAGGCATTATATTTTGAATTTCTATTAATAATTCGTTGAGTGCTTCGTCTCTTTTGGTTAAGCTTTTATAATCGGGATGGCCAAGATTCCACAGTGATTCGTGTTCTTTTAGCAATTCAATGAAATGCAAAGTATTTGTACGATTCCAATCGACTCCAGTTTTTGACGGTGGTAGATGCTTTAAAAATTTCATATTTGGATAGAGATTTTTCATTAAGTTTCAGGACAGGACAAGTCATGTTCTAAATAGTTACCGCGAATACATCGACTTCATTTGGTGCTGCCCTTTTAACGTGAATTGTTGATTCTTTTGCCGGTCGTATAATTGTTGAAGATTTTTCAACTGGTAGCTGCAATATACATACATATTTATAAGTTATAAGTTAAAATTCATATTAAATTTAAGGTAGCTAGCCTAGCTTCATTCAAACGAATATTACTTCAACTTTATCCATTTCCATATATGCGTTATCTTTCAGAAATTGTAGCTGATAGAAGCACCATAATTTTGGTCTTATAATTTCACCGGGTTTAACACCGTTCCTATTCAATCTCTTCAATGTGCGGATTTCTCTGCGATACTGTCCTTGTAAAGAATGTATCTTTTCTTTTATATCTGAGATTTCAGCATTCGGCAGTTGTATTTGAATTTGCAGTAATATTTCATTGTGTGCCTCTTCCCATTTGGTTTTATTTCTATAATCAGGATGCCTTGTATTCCATAACACTTTGTGTTCCTTTAGCAATTCGATAAGCGTCAAGACAATAGGACGCTGCCAGACAACTTGCGGCATTTCTGGTGACTGTTTCTATAAAGAAGAAATTAAATCAATATTTCAGTCCTGTGGTAAATGTTAGACAGATAACCGTGGATAATGTCAACTGGGTTCCTCTTTATCATGTGAAGTATTAATTAAATTACACCAAACTTCTATCGTTTCGAAGTCAATTGCATTTCTCTCTTAAGCTTACTTCACAATGCCTACCTAATCTAGGATTATTTAATTATATTTACCGCCAATTCAATCAATGCAATCTCTTCTTCTGTTTGCTCTTTCATGCGTTTCATTTTTGAATACGACAGAAATTGCAATTCATCAAAGCACCACAATTTTGGTCTTTGAATTCGATCAGCATCAACAGCCGTGCTCATGTTTGATTTCTTTAATGCTGCTATTTCCCGACGATACTGACAACGCAATGAATGTATTTTATCCTTTATATCGCCAATTTCCACATCGGGCATTACTTTTCGAATTTCCTCAACTATTTCGTTGAGTAGTGCTTCTTTAAGTGCCATGTCTTTAAAATTAGGATGCTCATGATTCCACAGCTCGACACGTTCCTCCAGCATTTGAATCAGTGTCAGAGTAGTTCTGCGATGCCATATGACGCCAGTTATTACTGGAGGTTTATCCTGTAAAGAAATCGATAATATATAACTTTTCATTTCAATTAAATTTAAATTTTATTACCGCAATTTCTATTTCACTTTCATCTTCATGTTCCGGAATATCTCTAATTGAGCATGCCAGAAAGTCTAGCTCATCGTAACACCACAGTTTTGGTTTGGTAACAACATCATCAGCAATACCATTGTCATCTGTTTTCAAGAATATACGAATTTGCCTGCGATATTGACTCTTTAATGAATGTATTTTATTTTTTATATCATAAATTTTAATATTAGGTATTTGAGTTTGAATGCCAGCGAATATTTTGACGAGTGCTTTGCTCCACTGTGCTTTGCTTTTGTAACCAACGTGCTCAGGATTCCATAAACACTCATGCTCTTTTAGCAATTGAATGAGGGCTAAGGTAGTTTTACGATTCCAGATAGATGCAGGTTTAGTGGGAGATTTTACTGAATGCTTTGCAGCAGATTCATCCTAAAAATATTACAGTAATAATGTGGGTCTTCTTAATAAATTATACAATTTGCATTTTTCTTCCAATATTTACCTCGATTGCAATAAATTCGAATACATTATTTGATTCTTCGACGGCATGGGTGGCAGCCTCATTGTTTGTCCTGTTTGATGTCGGCTTCTGAATTTGATGTGGTTGCTGAAAAAAATATGTAATTATTTCGAGCAATTGCTTAGTGTTAATTTAAACAATGGTTTAGTTAAATGTTTTTGACAAGGTTAAAGTAATCTTCTCAGTGAACGACGATAATTTATCAAATAGTTCGAGACGAAACATTCTGTTGAAAGCTGTGGCAGAGAAAGCATGGGGAAAGGACGAAATTCTTATACCAGGCAACTGGTCCATTGGTTGTCAACTATGCTACAAAGTCGAGAGAACTGCAGGTGTGCAAAGGGAAATCATGGTTATCTAAAGAAACTCAATGTACTCTGACACAACTACCATATTACAATAGCTGACTGGAGTAAAACATGACGAGAATCTGCGATAAGCACGGGAACACCTTTGCAGACTGAAGCTAAATATCAGCTCTATGTCAAAGGTTATTTATTTAGCCACAGTATCCAACAGAACTGACTCTACTTCCACACAATTGACTCAAGCCACATCCAATTGCATACTCGAAATTTTCCAAACGACCTCAAAATCTAGATTTAGATTCAACATTCCTTAACAACCCCTTTTTTAAAGCAAACTTCAATGTGTTCATACAAATGGTTTTTAAATATCTTAGTAATTAATTGCATATCCATTATTTTTCAGCACTTTTGCATGTCCACGGTGCATAGAGTCGGTAAGTCACTCGATTTGATCTTTAGATATGCTTTCCCCAAGCTTCTTTAATTAGCGTAAATAACGTGTTTCTATTCGATCCTTGATTTCGCTTTATTTTTCGATCTTCTACATATATCCGATAAGTTCTCTATTGGGTTCAAAACTCTTGATTGCTTCGGTCAATTGAGAAGATCGATTTTTTCCCCCATTGAAAAATAATTTAACAATCTTTGATGTGTGCGTCGGGTTGTTATCCTATTGGAAGACCCATCTCCCGGCAGTTGAGAACATTGACTTTTTCCCATTGAACCAGAATTTCACAAGTTTTAAGGTGTGCTTCGGTTCGTTATCCGGTTGGATGACCCATCTCAACGGCATTCCTTGTTGAGCCAATGCCAGCATGACACTCTCTAAGATATTTTTATAAAGAAAACGATCCATGGTATCTCTGTATTTCAAGTACAGGGTCCATTCCATCAAACGAAAAGTAACCGCACACCATAACATTACAGCCGCCATGTGCTTTACCGTTCCCCTGCAATATCTCGGATCTAATCGTTTAGTAGGAGGCCTTCGAACGCGTACACTTGTTGAATCAGCTCAACTTCAGATTGCACTTCGATTCGTTAGAGAATAAAATATTTCTCCATTTTTCGATGTTCCAACTTACATGCACTTTGGAAAATTCGATTTTCCCCTTCCTATTCTTACTAGAAATTTGTAAAAGGCTTCTTTGCAGTTTTTCGTGAGCGTAATCCTGCTTTTACTGCTCTGTCTCTCACCGTCCTTGCACTGATTTCCAATTTCAAAAGGTTTACAATATTTTGGAAAGACAATCTAGCAGATTATCATTTGGTCCGTACGAATCATCGTTTTTCCTCGTCTTTCAGAACTTAATGGCAAGTATCATTTGATCCGGTTGACTCATATCGCTTTTTAATTCTCGATATAACCGATTCGAAAATGCCGAATGTTGTTGGAGATAACTTTTTGTGATACACCATAATCATATGAAATATTTTGACACTTTGATGTCGGCTGTTTCAGTTTCATCGCATGTGCTCTATGAAGGGGATAACCACTTCAGCATTGCGACCACAATGGCTGTCTATCTGTTGATCGATGTGATGTGATTGTATTCCCTCTTTCATTATCCCTCCTTCCTCCTTCACCTATCAATCTCCCTTCCAACCAACACAATGCTCTGCATTCATAGGGGTACACCTTGTGTGTTGAATGTACCAATAACAAAAAAAACATGACACACCAGCCCATGGAGGGTCTAGGCTGTGCTTTGGCTGTTTTCAACCCATTTAAGAAGTTATATATTTACCCGCTCGATTTTAATGTCTACGATTATGTCCTCAGTCGAATGAACATTTGAAGCCTCTTTGATCATCTTTTGAATGGCAGCATCTTTATTAATTGCATTAATGTCCTCGATATTAGAGGGAACTTCATGTTCTTGCATTCTTTCGATTTGTATCCAATTGACTTCAAAAGTATCAAATGACTGCTGGTCCTACGGAAAAGCAAAACAAAAATCAAATAAAAATTTTACTTTAAAGTTGAAACACTTGATTATTTTAGTTAAAGTTGTCATAGTTCAACAAGCTAAGCTTTGGGATATTTACCACGAACAAGTCGTATTCAATGTCTTCATATGAATAATAACTAGGAACTTCATCAAATTGCTCTGTATCCTCAGTCAACTCGTGATTTGTATCGTCGTTCTTCACTCGGTTTTTGTTCGGTCTCCTCATTCGTTGTTTAGAAATATATTGCTCAGCTAATTGCTTCTAAAATTTATAAGTAAATTATTATTATAAAATTAAATACTATATAAAAAGGGTGATTTTTTAAGAGCTTGGTTTTTGAAGATCAAAAAAAATTTTACACAAGGGAATGAAATTTTTATTTGGATCGATAAATCAATTCCTGCCATTTACTTTTTAAAGATAATTTCACTTAAGTGTCCATTCTGAAGGACACTTTTTCACAAATATCGGCCGGAATCTCAACTTTAACGCATTCAATGTTGGCTTCCAAAGCGGCAAACGTGTTTGGATTGTCCCTATAGACAAGAGACTTAACACACCCCCACAAAAAATAGTCTAACGGGGTCAAATCACACGATCTCTGTGGCCAATTGACTGCACCAAAATGTGAGATTAACTGCTCACCAAAATCGCCTCTCAATTGATGCATGGTTTCGAGTGCAGTGTGCCATGTGGCACGTGGCACCGCGCTTTTGGAACCACATGTCGGCCAAGGCCAATTCTTGTATTTTCGGCAAAAAAAAAGTCTGTTATCATCGAACGGTACCTTTCTTCATTGACCGTAACGTTGCGGCCTTCATCGTCTTTGACAGCCAATGGCGCCGCCTGCCTATAAACCGAACAGCACCAAATAGTGCATTTTTCGGGATGCATTGGTAGCTGCTGAATTGCCTCTGGCTGGTCTTCACTCCAAATACGGCAATTCCGCTTTTGCACGTATCCATTGAGCCAAAAAGGAGCCTCGTCGCTGAAGACAATTTTGCGATAAAAAACGGATCAAATTTTGATAATAAATTTCAATAATTTGCAAACGTTGTTCAGGCCTAAGTCTATCAAACCATCGTTTTTCCTCGTCTTCCAGAACTTAATATCGCCGATTTGAAAATCACCGAATGTTATTGGAGATAACTTTTTGTGATATACCATAAACTGATCATTTTTTACTTTGACACATGTCAAAAATCATGCGTGAACTGTCCGAAATATTAACGTCAAAAACAAAGTATCAAAAAAATCACCCTTACTATACAAAAAAAAAATCATTACATTTGATTCATCATTTTCAAAACTACTAATATCGCCTAGAAATTGTAGTTCATAGAAGCACCACAATTTCGGCATTATCAAATCAGGCTCAACCCTGTCCCGATTTAATCTCTCCAGTGCACGCAGCTGCCTCTGATACTGACTCCGCAACGTATGTATCTTTAATCTTATGTCGTTGATACTAACATCCTGCATGTGCTTTTCAATTTCAGGAAATATTTTTCGGACGGCTGTATCGCGTTGAGCTCTATCTTTAAAACCGGGGTACTTAGGATTCCATAGTTCTTCATGTTCTTTTAGCAATTCGATGAGGGTTAATACAACAGGGCGACTCCACACAATGCCAGACATTTCGGAAGGCTGATTCTAATGCACAAAGAAAACTCTGTTCGATTAATAAATTTAGCACATTTCTTAAATTGAAATTAACTTAGTATTATTGTTTTATATTATATTTACCACGAACTCAAGTAATTCAATTTCTTCTTTTGTCTCCACCTTAACTTCTTTTCGTTTAGAATGCGATAGAAATTTCAATTCTTCAAAACACCACAGTAATGGTTTTTTAATTTCTTCAATGCCAACAGCTTTCTTATTCGATTTCCTCAGCATTCTTATTTCCTTACGATACTGGCACCGCAGCATATGTATCTTATCTCTAATATCATCGATTCTGGCATCTGGCATTTCCTTTTGAATTTCCAACAATATTTCATTGAGCAATATTTCCTTATGTTTTAGATTCTTAAAATCGGGATGCTCACGATTCCATAATTCGACACGTTCTTCCAGCATATTGATGAGTGTTAAGGTATTTTTACGATTCCAAGCGACATCAGCTATCACTTCAGGTTTCTCCTGTAAATATTTATACAGGATATTTTTCGTTTATATACATATACATACTCGTATATGTACATAAATATATACCCAGGGGTGGGGAGATAAAATATGGGAACCGGAAGGGAAGAAGATGATTACCTACGAAGTCTTCATATTTTTATAAATCAAAAATGGACAAACATGCTTCAACCGAAGCGAATTGTATTATTTTTGTACTGAAGAGTAATTGGAAGGAGCCCCAGTGGGTTAGTGGAAATCATACCCATTTACTCCCTTCTCTCCACAGGCATGTATTTGGGATGGTTTTGGTTTTTGTCGCTGTCCAGGAACACACTTAAACCATATGGTTGAATCTATAGTTTAAAGCCCGTTTCAAACGGTGGGTTGTTATCACTTGGTGTGTTTTTGCCATTGGCTACCTCGTGGCAATTCTAATTCAGTTCATATCAGTGGAAATATGTATATGCAGTAGAAGATTATAAACCCCCCCCCCCCCCGCAATCTCCCACGTTCCTATGTACAGATATTAATATATCCTTTCCTACTTACCACAATCTTGATATCAATTCCTTCATTTATTGCTACTGATTTCTTTGTTATGTATGAAAGAAATCGCAATTCATCAAAGCACCATAGACTTGGTCTTATCTTATCGGCTCCTTGCTCTTTTAATTTCTTTAATGCACGTAATTCTCGTTGATACTGACTCCGCAGTGAATGTATTTTTATTTTTATATCTGAAATTTCCACCTCCGGTATTTGGATTTGAATTTCTGATAATATTTCTCCGAGTGCCGATTCTCGTTGCTCTTGGTTTTTATAGTCAGGATGACCTGGATTCCATAATTCTTCATATTCCCTCAGCAGGTTTATGAGATTTAATGAGGTTTTTCGTTTCCACTCGATTTTAAACATTTCTTCTGTTTAAAATTCACTTGAATTTACTTTTGTACATACAAATATTCCTTAATATTTAAGAAATATCCAGATAAAATAATATTTTCACGTAAACAAAATAAAGGAACAAGAAACAGTGATGCCAGATTGTGAAACCTATTTCACAGTAGATTTGGCGCACACGAAAAAAAGAACTTTAGTTTTCGAACCTTTTTGGAGAAAAACCACCAGATCCTGCTTTTCTATCTTTTCTAAGGCACTTTTTACTCTTGGAGATTTGCCATTGCCTGCCAATGTAGAAAACTTGTTTTATCTATTTTTTTTTTGGGTTTTTCCTGTGTTGAGTTTTGAACTTCTTCTTTAATGGTACAACAGCCCATGGAAGGCCTAGGCCGAGCTTTTCGCATCCATTCGTGTTGTGTGTGAATTTACATTTATATGTATACAGGAAGGGAAAAGACCCACAGTGGAGGAGGTGTAGAAAATTTTTTTTTAAATTTTTGATGTCTATGCCTATGACGAGATTTGAACTTGGCCACTATGCGTAGCAGTTCAACACACTACAAACAACGCCTTTAATATTTTTTTTATTATATAAAGTTACCTAGGATTTTCCTAGGAAAAGGTGTAGAGATTTATTTCAATATTTAGAAACCAATAATCATCTATTTGATTTTTAAGATTTAACTGAATTGAATAGCTTAAACAATATCGTTACCGAGGCTTTAGATAATGAATCGACAGCTAAACAGCAGGAAGTTTAAAATTTATGCACCTCGAGACAAGATTCTGGTTAATGTGTAGGCTACATTTCAATATATTGAATTGGTTGAAAACTAAAGGCTGTTTTTTTTTTAGAAGTGTGGTTTCCAATCTGGCAATACTTTTTTCGGAGCTGGTCTTTTTGACAGCTGTCACTTGATTTATGCTCAGTTTGGTTTGCCATTTCATAATGAATAGACTTACTCCTGAGCAACATTTGCAAAACAAGATGGCCACCGATTCGGATTTTCACAAAAAAATTTTGTTCAGCGATGAAGCTCACTTTTGGTTGAATGATACGTTAATAAGCAAAATTGTCGCATTTGCAGTGATCATAATCCACAAGCCATTGTTGAGACGCCGTTGGTGTGCTCTATGGGCAGAGGGATCCATTGGTCCATATTTCTTCAAAGATGAAGCCGTTCATAATGTTACAGTCAATGGGGAACGATATAGAGCCATGATTAATGACTTTTTCGTGCCTGAATTGGAAGATGTTGATGTGGACGACCTTTGGTTCCAACAAGACGGCGCTACATGCCATACAGCCAACGGAACAATCACAATCAATTTATTGAAGGAAACTTTTGGTGATCGCTGAACTATTTTTTGTGGGATTATGTGAAGTCGCCTGTTTAAGCAGATAAGCCCGAGACGATTGACGCCTTGGAAGAGTATATTCGGCGTGTTATTACTGACATACGTCACCAAAAAGTGGTCGAAAATTGGACCTCTCGGCTGGAATTTATTCGAACCAACCACTTGCCGGAAATCGTTTTTAAAACATAATGGTCTTTATAATAAAGCTAAATTCTTGGCCATAACATTAAATGAAATGCTTTTTATTTCTTCTTGAAAACCACACTTTTAAAAAAAACACCCTGTATCTAGAAACGGTTTGGACTTTTTTAGGTATTACAAATAATCTTAAAATTTCGCAAAAAAAACATTAGTCTTAACACGATCTGGCAACAATGACAGAAAGGTGACTGATATCATTGCAGTGTTGCAAAAATGTGTACAAAATGGAAGTCCTTGTGGCAATTTTCGCTAATATTCAATACATATTTTGCGCTATACTAAGTCAAAATTTAAGTTACAAAAACAATGTCTGCAACAGCGTTATTGCATTAAGACAACAAAATGGCACCCACCGCAAATGTTGTCATGTTGTCTGGGACTGGAGCACAAAAAACGAGGCAACTACAAAGTTGCTTAAATTTTATTTTTCACATTGTCCACAAATTTTGACTATTCCTGATCCTCTTCGGAATGATTTTAGATATGGAAGTATATAAAAAGGACTTATCTAAAAAATATCGTTATCAATGGTCAATAGTCCCACCCAAGCCATGCATTCTAGCCCAAAACATACGCCTTCCACTTTCGAGCAATATTCATTACTTATTTTCCATGCAAGGTGATAGCAGCAGTTCAACCAAATTCACAAAGGCAACAACAACAAAATAGCTTTGTTATTGCGCCCATAAAAGCGGTATAATTGGAATGTCAAAATCAGCTGACGGAAGTATGAGTAAAACAAGTACAAAAAAACAATAACGACACATATTTGTTATTGCGGCCATAGTGGCAGTATATTATAATATGAACAACAGCTTTTCACCACAAGCGAAGAAGAGGAGCGTGTTGTTTATAAGGTGCTGGTTATACTGGTGTTCGCTGTATGACGAATACATCATATTTTACTCTCGTGCTGGGTATAGTGGTTACATTGGTGTTCAGTACAGAGTTGCATTTTGTCGAAATTCAGTTATTTTTAATACTATTTTTTGCGCAACGGCAACACTGAATAGTACACCAAAATACTTTAAACGATTTTATTAATATGGAGCGTGAAATTAACAATATAATTGAAAAATTATGAAAATTATTTGATTTTTCTTCAATCGTTTTATGAATAATAAGTATGTATATTTAATAATGACTTTTAAATACTAAAAACATTCGCAACTTCGCTTTTCTGCATATAAAAATAGCGACGTACAGGTTTGCATGTTTTCCTTCAATTTTACATACATTTTTTTGCCTTTTTTGTAGAATAACTCATTGCCACCCTGAATACTCGGCGTGCTCGGTGTACATTTCACCCAGCATATAGTGTTCGGTGTGAGAGTGAGTAAAAGCTCTTTTTTTTCGTGTTCGGGCAACAACAATTGCATGGTGTTCGCCGAGCAAAATCTGAATATAAACATGACCTAACACAACCAAGGCGAATTGACTTTATGAAGTAATAGCAGCCAAGGTGAATTTATACAGTATAACAAAATTCGCTAGGGCAAAAGCAGCAGATCGTTGTTGTTGTGACCATAATGACAAAATCACCTGACGAAAGCAATCGTAAAGAAGTTCAAAAAATAATAACAACATATATTTGTTGTTGCTGCCCTAATGGCGGTATACTTAATTATAAACTCAAAATCAGCTTTTCACCACAAAGGAAGAAGAGGAGTAAATGGCTAGTAGTATCACCTTATTAAATTTGCCTTGACTCGTATTTTGTGTAGAGCAAATATAAGCAATAGCTATATGCATTTCACTTACACCAACACCCCAATGAGCTACGACGATATTGGTCTTATTCACTTGAACATTGGAACTGCATTGGAAAGACGGAAAAAGAAATAAACAAGTGGAGAAAAAACTCACAAAGAGTAAAATGTACGAATCAAAAAAATCTCAGTTGCTGCGGGAAATCGAAAGCGGTTGTTTGTGCGTCTCGAAGTGTGGTGCATTTTCGGAGTGTATTTCTGATTTTTTGAGAAGAGTTTTTGTGTATAATTGAATGAAGTTGTGTAAAGAGCGAAGAAAAGATAGAAGATAAAAGATATAAAAATATTCAACAAAAGAATTTGAATTAGATATACAAAAAATAAAAAAAATAAAAAACCGATAATATACATATACATATATTGAGCGTAGGCAATAAAGCGATTTATGAATAAGAAAATTGTATAATAAATGCAATTTCATAGATAAATATACACAAGTGTCTGTCTGCTAATTGAAGTTTCGTAAAAAAGTGAGTTGGAAAATTAATTTATTTTTGGTTTTTCTTTGGAAATAAAAGTGTAAAATCGAAAGCTGTAAACGAGATAATGAAAAAGACCAACAGCAACAACAAACATGTTTAATTAGCACAACAATATGTTTGAAGAAAAAACAAATCTTGAAAGAATTTATGCAAACCCATGGAATTTAATCAATGAAAATATGACTAAAAATACGCGAAAAGTGTGGATTCGTTTTTGCTATTGCTATTATTTATATTGATTTGTTTTTAACTTTTTTAACTGAACATATTTTCTTCAATTATTTATTTCGTGCTCTTTTTCTGGTTTCATCGTCGTCGTCGTTGTACAACAAAAATTATATGTGAAATTAAAATATGAGGGATGGGGGAAAAAGTAACAAAACGACAACACTGATTTTCATATAGTCTGCCATTTCTCTTGTGGTTGTTGTGTTCAGTTGATGCTTTTTTGAACTTGCAGTATTGCACTTTTCCTTAATACTTCCTCACATTTATAAATTTTGGGTTTTTTTTTTGTATTTATTGTTGTCTTTGGTCTGCTTGTTTTATGTTGCGACTCTTACTTGAAGTTTTTATGAATATTGTGGCATATTAAATTTATGTATTAAACAGCAAATATCTAATATGGTGATTTGAATAGAACGAATTATACACATGCACAACATGCTAGCTATCTCTTTTCATCCATGAAACATAATTGTCATTTGCAAGCTCGTTGTGCTCAGGTTAGAGTGAGATGCAGTGATGAACTCTGCTGATATTTATGTTTTTTGTATGGAGTAAAGTTTTGTTGTGAATTGGAATGGAAAATTGGAAAATGTATTGCTGTGGTGTTGTTGCATTTGCATTGATGCTGTTGTTGTTTGTATATTTGTTTCTCGTTATTTGTTGATTAAATGCAAAGGAAGGGACAAGAGACAGTAAGAGAGCCTGAGCAAAGCGTTTTATATTTATCACAACAAATTAAGAAGAGGCAACAATCTTTAAAATTACTTTAAAAAAAAGGCAATAGCATAATTAGTTATTATGCTTAGACTTGTCCATGGTGATATTATCCAAAAACTTGCGTCTTACGAATTATTACGTATTATTAAAGTTTCAAAATGTTTTTTGCGTCGTCTTGATAATTTTGAATAATGCGTGTTAGTACTTTTGCAAATTGAGGCAGTGATAAGTGTTTGTATGTTAATTTTTCTGTTTTTACCATTTTTTTTGTTTTTCAAATTTTTTTTTCCAACAATTTATACTACATTTACTACTCACTCACTCAGAAAAATAATTATGCTTAAAAAATAATTTGAATATTTTTGCAATAAAAATATTAAGTAAATTTGATAGTATTTTTAAAAATAGTTTTATAAATTTCTGTATAAATAATTATATTTACTTTGAAATTCTTTCAAATAAGATATTTTTGCTTTCGTAATGTTGCAATTTTGTTTAGTTAAAAAATAAACTTCTCTATTTTATGACAAATTGTACTATTTTTATGCCCATCGCTGTATTTGCAGTTGTTGCGCATTTTATTTTGTATCCTTTAACTACTCGTTATCAAACTTGAAAAGTTTACTAAACGTTTTTAGTTAAATTTATAAACATATTTCATTTTATTTATGTATGAATTTTATAAAACATGTAGTTGATTTTCAGATTTTTTTCAATTCCCTTGCATTTGCTACAAATATAACCTGCGACAGTTTCAATAGCAACAACAAATATACTTTGCAAAAACAATTATTAAATTAACTGTAACACCAACAACAACAAACATATGCAATTACAGTTTCACGTAATAAATACAATATTAGTAAAATGCGTTTACTCTTCGTTTACTCAAAGAGAGCTCGAGCTTGAAACAACAACAAATACATGCAATTACTGTTTATCGTGATAAATAGTCATAACAGGGAAGATACATACATACATAGGTACCAAGAGAGAGAAGTATGCATAATTGATGTTATTCTTTGTATGTGTTCAGTTCAAAATTGTTAGGAAAACTATTTCGGGAGAGCTTATTATTAATATTCACGTAGTTCTGCGGAATACAGTACCGACATTTGAACGTGTTCATTGAATTATGAAAACAATATCGACATCCAGCAATTGAATTTATTGCCAGTTAGAATCATAGAAGTACGTATTATACATATTTCCGTAACATTTTTATCATAAAATTTTAGTAAAAGTTTAAATTTCCTAAATTTGAATGTCGGTCCTTATTCAATGAGCACTTACTGTATAACTCAATAACTAGTCTTTAGTTAGTCTGCATTTAGAAAAGTCCATTTTTGGGTTTTTCATTTTTCACCGCTAGTCTGTCATACAACTCCTTCTTCGCTGCATCGCAAAAATCGCTGTGTCTAAATGCAAACTAACTTAATGCAATAGTAATCAGTTATGCTCAAAGAAATGGATAACTTTTATGCCCGTAGCATTTTACATTTCTGCTGACTGACACATTCGGTCATTGGAATGGCCCAAATAAAATAAGTTGCAATTAACCATGACATTAGTTTATTATTATTTTTCTTTTTTCAATATACCAAAAAATCAATAAAAAAAAAAAAAAAAAAAAAGTATAATTTCGAGGCAAAATTAAAGAAGGAACACATCCGGGGATCAATTAAATAGTAGACAAAATTTAGGTACATATATTTTGTTATATAAATTTTTGATAGCCTATGAATCATAGCAAACATTTTACGACAAGCTTCTTCCCATGGAGGACCTAGGCCGTGCTTTTCGTATACCCTCATGTCGCGCGTGTTATAAAGTGTGATTTTTTAAAAGCTTGATTTTTGATTCAATAAATTAAAAAAATACAGAAATTTTACAAAAGTGAATGAAATTTTTATTTGGATCGATAAATCACTTCCTGCCATTTACTTTTTAAAGATAATTTCACTTAAATGTTGCCTGCGGCTACGCTTCAAGAGGTCCATTCTAAAGGTCCAACTTTGGCACACTTTTTCACACATTTCGGCCAAAATATCACCAATGACTCGTTCAAAGTTGGCTTCCAAAGCGGCAATCGTGTTTGGCTTGTCCCTATAGACAACGGATTAAACATAGCCCCACACAAAATAGTCTAACGGGGTCAAATCACACGATCTCTGTGGCCAATTGACTGCACCAAAACGTGAGATTAACTGCTCACAAAATTCGCCTCTCAATTGATGTATGGTTTCGCGTTGGAAGCACATGTCGGCCAAGTCCAATTCTTGCATTTTCGCCAAAAAAAAGCGTGTTATCATCGAACGGTATCTTTCTCCATTGACCGTAACATTGCGGCCTTCATCGCCTTTGAAGAAGCACAGCCCAGTGGTGCCGCCTGCCCATAAACCGAACAGCACCAAATAGTGCATTTTTCGGGATGCATTGGTAGCTGCTGTATTGCCTCTGGCTGGTCTTCACTCCAAATACGGCAATTCTGCTTATTCACGTGTCCATTGAGCCAAAAATCAGCCTCGTCGCTGAAGACAATTTCGCTTGAATTTCAATAATTAGCAAACGTTGTTCAGGCATAAGTCTATTCATGATGAAATTGCAAACTAAACTGAGCATTTTTTACTTTGACATATATCACGCATCTGACAGTTAGAAATATAAAAGTCAAAAACCAAATAGCAAAAAAAATCACCCTTTATTTGTACATAATCGAAGTGAACGTGATATTTTTCATTACTTTTCGGTTCCCACCTCTGGCTTTTTTGATCGTTAACTTAAAACGCAAGTAAGCTTCGTTTTTTCCTCTAACGCTTCGCTGAGATGTAGCCTGCTTCTTTGCTGAGAGAGCATACATATTTTGCTGACAAAAAGAGAGAGAGAAGTTACCTCTCAGAGTGCATAATGTTAAATGCTGATTGTGTTGTTATTGTTTTTCCATTCGATTTTAGTCTCATTGACCCAATGAAAACTTCAATTTGGTTAAAATGAACTTTAAAATATGAAGAAAAATCTCAAAATTCAAAATACAATCTCTCTTAGATTCAAAATACTTTCTAACAAATAAATACATAATTGCCCATATATGTACAATTATATTTAATTAGCTTCGTCCAACGCTTTCCTGAGTTATTTCCAGCTTCCAGCAGGGAGATTTTATTTTGAAATCTACCTATAGTTTATATAGCAAGAAATACAAAATAATAATATGAAATAAATACGAGTAAATATAGTATTTGCTGATAGAGCATAAAGCCTTTGCTGACAGAGAGAGATAGAACGAAGATACCTCAGAGAGCGCATAATGTTAATTGCTGGTTGTGTTGTTATTGTTTTTCCATTCGATTTTAGTCTCGCTGACTCAGTGAAAACTTCTCGCTTTACTTGGTGAAGAAGAAACATCAAATTTGGTTAAAATAAACTCTAAAATTAATATGAAGAAAAATCTTAAAAGTCGAAATTAGATAGCAATTTTTTTTTAACAATGCCTTGGACTGCAACTTGAAAAAAATAAATACATAATTGCCTATATACAATTATACATACTTAAGAGAGTATAAATCTTTTGCTGACAGAAAGAGAGGGGGAAGTTACCTCTCAGAGCGCATAATGTTAATTGCTGGTTGTTGTTATTGTTTTTCCATTCGATTTTAGTCTCACTGACTCAGTGAAAACTTCTCGCTTTACTTGGTCAAGAAGAAACATCAAATTTGGTTAAAATAAACTCTAAAATTAATATGAAGAAAAATCTTAAAAGTCGAAATTAGATAGCAATTTTTTTTTAACAATGCCTTGGACTGCAACTTGAAAAAAATAAATACATAATTGCCTATATACAATTATACTAACTTAAGAGAGTATAAATCTTTTGCTGACAGAAAGAGAGGGGGAAGTTACCTCTCAGAGCGCATAATGTTAATTGCTGGTTGTTGTTATTGTTTTACCATGTGATCTGTATGGTCACATTAAAAACACGATTTCTCTCAACAACAAAATTTTTCCCTTAAGCAATTGATTTTTTTTCACCACACTACTAAAAAATTTATGTTTTTGTGGTATTAAGTAATTCAGCCTTAATACATAAATCCACAAATAAATATGTGCCAACATAAATATAAAATTATGTTTCTCTCTGAAAATGTAAATATCACAAATGCAAATGCAAATATTTTTTAATGCAATTTTTTTTTTATTATTATTTTTTATAAAACAAATATCCACCTACTATATACGAGTAATAATAATTTATTTACTACTCTTTGTTTTTATTTCCAGAATATAACAACTGAAATAAATCATTTAAAGTGCAAGCAATATCATATTTTTGCTGTCCAATTTCGGGTGCAATTTTTTATTTATTTTTTTTTATGTATTTTGTTTTTTTTTTTTTTGAAAATAAAATGCGAAACAGAAATTTAAATGTAGTAGTGATTTAAAAAAAGAAATATAAATAGTTATACGACAAAAAAAGAAGAAATTAAATAAAATTAAAAAAAATTTAAAATTCGAAATAAAAGTTTTTGATTTAAGTCCGTAATCCTAAACGGTGCGGTTGGTACCAAATCAACCAAATAACAACAGCAACAACAAGCAAATAGTAAACAACAAATACAAATAAAATCTTTTTTTGCTTTGTTGTTACATTGGCTTGCCGAGCCGTTTCCAAATACAGAAAATCCTTCTACCAACAAAAATAGACGAGCAGAAAAAAAACAGAAACAAAAAAATAGTGCCGCCAAAAAAAGTATGGAAAAATAAATAAAAGTAAATAGTGCAGATTTTGGTGAAAACACAACAAAAGCTTCGTCCAAAGAGCACAATTGGCTCAAAGTGTGTGTGTGGGTGTGTGGCGAGTGTTTTGTTATTGTTTCGTTTTTTTCGCCTTCATTCATTCATTCATTTAGTTGAGTTTGCCGACGAAACGGATTTCAAAGTGGTTCTGGTTTTGGTTTCGCGGCTGGCGCTGTCATTTCCGATTTGCTGTTGTTGTTCTCCGGGGCTTTTATTTTGTCCAGCATCCTCATCATCATCATCATCGGGAGTAGGAGAAGCAATAGCAGCCATCAGTAACCTGCCTTCGTCGCCGCTCGGGGTAGAATGTGAATTTGGTGGATATAGAAAGTTTTCATTTTTTTTGGACTAGATTTAGTCGAAATTTTTTTTTGTGTTTGTGTTTGTTAGCCTTGAAAACCCACCAATAAACAGAAGCTTAGAAAATTTCTCATTTCTCTCGTATATACAAAATCAAATCAACTACAACAAAAAAAAATTTAAAAAATTAATAAAATGTATATAAATAAAACAAAATAACAACGAACAGCAAATTCAACTGCCAATCAACCAAAGTACGACAGCCAACCAAGTACGCCAACCAACCAAAGTACGCCAGCCAAGCAAGTACGCCAACCAACCAAGTACGCCAGCCAAGCACCACCACCATACAAACACACATCCTCCCACGCTCTGCATTGATGAACATCCTTTTTGATACAAACACAAACGCTGCAGCATTCAACTGTGGATAAGCTTCCTGTTCCTTCTCCACGCACATCATCATTATCATCATCTCTAAATAATGTCATCAAAATGTGGATTAAAGATTATTTTCGTATCGATAATTTTCATCATCATCGTAAATGGTAAGTGAAAGAAATGAAACATTAAAAATTATTAAACAAATTTATATAAAAATTATAAAATTCCTAAAGAATTTGTAATATGTTAAAACGCTATAGGTACTCTAGGCACTTCCAGCTCTTTAGGTGCTGGAAAGATAGTGAAATGTTTGTTTTTTCGATCGATCAGCGAAACTTTCCTTTTTTAACTGCTTGACAGTCCTTGAGCTATTTTCAAAGTTTTGAATTTCTAAATTAAAATTTTACAGTTTAACTAAAACTTTGCTTTTAAAATTACACTATTTCACTTTTAAATCATAACTTTACACTTTACACTTTAAAACCAAAATCAAAATTTAATACAAATAAAAATTTAACATTTTAAATCTAAATTATGGAACATAAAAAAAAACACAATTTAAAATAATAATATGGTGCTTTCAAATCAAAATTTGAAGTATTGAATTCAAATTTTAAGACTTTGAAATCAAAATTTCGCACTTCAAAATCCAAACTTGACACTTAAGATTTAAGCTTTGAATACTTTCAAATCAAAAATTGAAGCCTTAAACTCAAAATTTAAAATCAAAATTTGTCACTTTCAAATCAAAACTTGCCACTTAAGATTTAAACTTTAAATACTTTCAAATGAAAAATTGAAAATTAAAACTCAAAATGTGAGAGTTAAAAAATAAAAATTTGTCACTTGAGATTTGTCAATTTAAACTCAAAATTTGATATTAATTAACATAAGATCAATAATGATATTTCAAAATTTAAAAGTTTAAAATCGAAATTTGACACTTCAAAATCAGAATTTGAAACTTTAAAATCGAAATTTTACATTTTTAAATGTAAATTTGTCACTTTTAAAGAAGGCACTTTAAAATTGAAAGTGGACAGCTTTAAATCAAAATTTGACATCTACAAATTAAATTTTAATGTTTTGCAATCAAAATTTGAGTCTTTAAAAACAAAATTTGAATTTTTGAAGTCGCATTTTGACCTTTAAAACCCCAAAATCGCATTTTAGATTCGAAATTGCACTTCAAAATCAAAAGTCGACAGTTAAAAATCAAAATTTGACACTTATAAATAAAACTTTGATACTTATAAATAAAAAAGTGGCATTTTGAAATTACAATTTAACATTTAAAAATCAAAATTCAACATTTCAAAGTCAAATATAACAACTTAAAACCAAAAGTAGTGATTATAAAATCGGAAATCAACTTCTTAAAATCAAAATTTGGCACGTTGAAATCAAAAGATAACATAATGCATGAGTAAAAATATATTCAGCCGGTTTCGAAGAGGGCCACCCACCTTTGGCACGAATACACAGCTTCAAACGTTTGGAAAAATGTTTGGCTATGGGCCGCAGCTCCTCCACCGTTATTCAGCCCAATTCACAACTCAAAGACTGTTTCAGGGAATGCAAAATTTTGTGACAGACTCTGGCCTCTAAAATAATTGCTGGCCATTCTTGAGATGTGCGAATATCAGGAAAGTGAACCCTTCTTTTCTATTCTTGTGACGTTTTGGCTCTGTGAACTGGTGCAGAGTCTTGCTGGAACGTTCAATCATTATCGGCAAAGCGCAGTTGGCCCCAATGGAGTACCACAGCCTCCAAGATTCACGGCGGTCCACTTCCTAGTTGATTTTGACTCCTTGTTCCACAAAAATCAAGGGCGTCTGGCCATTTGCGTAAATCCCATCACATACCATGACGGATTGCGGGTTTTGAATACGATGTTGAATGACGAATGATGGTCCAGGAGCCTTTGTTGACCACCTTCTGTCATTTTGACGGTTATGCGCTTGTTCAACGGTGGACAGGTTTTCATCTGTGTACACAATTTTTTCCCCAAACCAATTCCTGCGGACCGACGTTAAAGTAAGCGAAAATTTTGGAGTCGAACGCACTTGTTTTTGTCCATGAGTAACTGACCTTCTTTGGAGCTTCTAAGCATTGACTCTTAGTTCGTTTTTGCTATGAGTCGAACTGATTCACGTGTGATGACAGTTTAGTGAGTAACGTTGCTCATGGAAACCTTTGAATTACGCTGCACCCGCTTTTGAACGATTTTGCTATTCCTGGGAGTATTGACGGAGGGGTTTCGGCCAGCTCCTTAAACTGGAGTTTACTGCACCAGAAAACTAACTAACGAGCAATAAGAAGCTGCCACGCAATTGTCACCCTGTATAACACGCATAACATGAGTGGATGCGAAAAGCTAGACCTAGGGCCTCTATGGGCTGTAGTGCCATTAAAAGAAGTTGAAGAAGAAGGTTGGCATTAATTATAAACTTAATTGTTTTAAATTTTTTAAACAGGCTTAATGAACATTATGTTTACCATAGAAAGAATAACAACAATGCACATATATAGTAGATCTGCCTGATCAGACGATCCTCATTCTTATTAGAGGATCATCATTCTGATCAGACGATCCTCATTTGAATCAGACGATTTACATTCTGATCAGACGATCCTCATTTGGATCAGACGATCTTCATTCGGTTCAGACTATCCTCATTCTGATCAGACGATCCTCATTCTGATCAGACGATCCTCATTCTGATCAGACTATCCTCATTCTGATCAGACGATCCTCATCAGTAATAATAGTGTTAAATCTTTGTGTTTCAAAGGTGTGTGGCCACCTCGATGGTCTAGTGAATGAGTGCTAGACTGGAGTTCCAGTAGCCTCTGGATCGAGTCCCACATAGCGAAAATAGTGTATAATAAGTTCTTAAAGAATTGGTGGCTTGCTGCTTAAAGTGGTTGACTAAGTTGTCTGTCTCTAGTGGTCAAGTCGAAGAGGAACCAACCCACTATATAAAAAAAAAAACAGAAAACATCTTTTAAGCTACTCATATTTGAAATTGTAACCGAGAATTACCATTACACGAATTTCAAATTTTTTCGCTGAATGATAATGACATAAACTTCCTTGACACCTTTTTTCCATGAGCTAACTATTATTCTCAAAGTTTGATGAACTGAACTAAATTAAACACCAAGTATTTGGTTGAGATTTTTGTTTTTTGTTTTGTTTTTTGTTAAAACTTCAGCTTTGATAGTTTAAGTGTAACTTGATGGCAGGCAGAACCAAAGCAAATAAATAAAGTTAACAATAATATACAAATTTAGTTAAATACATACTCACATAGAAATGAACAGAAAAGGGGGAAAGAAAATGAAACATTGAAACATTGAAACACTTGTGCAATCATGCAGAAAACAAAGTTAAACTATATAATTACAACAATAACATAAATCCGAGTATGGATACATAATTACTAACTATCTATCCATCTATCATACGTACATATGTATAAAGTATCGCTAAGTTACATAGCCCATAAAGAAGCATACACACTCGTACAAACATTTGCATTTCAGAGAATGATTTATAAAATTACAATACTTGCTAATACAAAAATCTCCAATCACCAGAATCGGAATCGAAGTAAAGTGCAGTGAAGTGAGCACAGCCGTAGCGATAAATGTCATCGTGAAATTGTATCTGATTTTGTTTCTATGGAGATTTGTGATACTGTGTGTGTGTGTGTGTGTGTGTGTGACTGTCTGTGCGAATTCGTTGTGTTCAAGCGTATAAGTATTGTGTAAACAAATACAACAAGAAATACAATTATTATTATAGTTATTGTTATTGTTATGGCTATTGTATGTATGCCCAATGCTTGTGAACAATTTGCGATTAAATATATAATGCTTAAAAAAAATGTTTGTATATTTAATTGCTACGATTAAGCTTTATTCATTCCACAGTTGAGATTTGCCAGTAGCTCAGCTCGGTATCGATTTCATTTCACCAGTATCGAGAGGTGTGACTCACATTTATGTAAATGAATTTTTGTATGATTAGAACTTGTGTAGGCAACACTTTATGACAGAACCTGGCCTCTAAAATGGACCATACGCTGTAATCCATCGGATTGAGATCCCGCCTGCGAAGGGCGAATATCGTGGACATTCTTGAGATGTGCGAAAATCAGGAAAATGATCCCAGCAACACTATTCTTGTATCGTTTTGGCTCTGTTGTGAGCTGGAGCAGAATCTTGCTTTAACGTCCAACATTATCGACAAAGTGCTGTCGGGCCCGGGAGAGAGTACCACAGCCTCAAAAATTTCACGGCGGTCCACTTCCTAGTTGATTTTAATTACTTGTTCCACAAAAATCAAGGGTATCTTGCCATTTGCGCAAATCCCACCCCATACCATGACTGATTCCAGATTGCGGATTTCGGCGATATTGAATGACGATTGATGGTTCAGGAGCCTCTGTTGACCAGCTTCTGTCATTTTCTAGCAACACTTGAAAGTAAATAATCTTAAGCTGTTAGCGTTTGTGTTAGCAAAACAATTCACATAGTTTATTAAATTTTTTTATATATTAATGCAATTTTTGTTTTTGTTTTTGTTTTTCATATTATAGTAAAATATCGAGTTATTTTACTACAAAACTATAGCTTGTGTAGTTAATTTCAATTAGTTAGATTTTTTTTAATGGTAGACATGTGAAGTGGGAACCTATAACCCATGATTTGCTGTCAATTCTTGCCGTTCTAAATCAGCGATGGGCACATTTTCAAATTCTCTTAACAAGCGTGTCAAGGCAAAACAAATTACTGATTGCGCGACCTCGACACACGTATACATACTATAAGTTTCTTCGTCTGGCTTTCGATCGTGCGCAAAACTTTGTTCTTCTTTTTTTTCTACTCTTTGATTTTGCCTGTGCCGTGATTTGAACCGCGGACACTATGCGTAGCAGGGCAGTTACTTACGGATGAAAACAAACGAGTACGAATTCAAAGATGTCGCCTACTTCCACGTCGGGCCGCACTATGCACGCCAACGTAACGCTTTTAGAGCATCCCATATGCAACTCATTCAAAGAAATAAAATCGCTACGTTCTTTTCTCACCACTGATATTAACCAATCAAAATTGTGAGATCAAATTGAGAAATGCTCTCGCTCTCTCTATCTTTTAAAGATGGGCACATGAGACTTCACGAACGTTCACGACTTTGAAATCATTACTCACGCATGTTTACGCACGTTGTTATTTTTCCAAAGATGTTCAAGAACTCTAATTTGAAAAATACTCAATGAACGAAAAAATACAAAATTAAAGAACAAACAAAAATATGCTACACAGTGGTGGCAGATTTCGGATTTGCAAAATTCTCATACTTACGCATTCACGTAAAAATTATAACATTTTATAGTCTTACCGATGTTTTGTCCACAATAATAGTTGGGATTATACATTGTGTAAAAACTACCGGGAAACACTAAATATTTATTATTCATTCAAAATTATGGTATCACCTTCAAAGTAGTCCCCTTCCGAAATAATATATCTATACCAACGATGATATTTGCTGAGTTTTTTGGCCAGAAATTCGTTCACAATGATAGCCTTGTGAGATGGTGCGTTGTCGTGGTGCAAAATCTATGAGTTTTCTTTCCACAAACTTGGTTTTTTCCGACTAATTTACTCTCTCAAACGCCGCATAACGACCAGGTAATAGTCTGCGTTTACAGTCTGACCTTCGGCCAAGAATTCCGAGTAAACAACACCGCGATAATCAGATACGGTCAACATTGCTGGCAAGGGCGAGGCAAATCTTCCACCACATCTCGAACGCTCATATGCACGTGTTTTTGATAAGGTCGATTCACTGTAAGCTTTCCGTAACATTTTCACAGCGATTCGGCACATGAAATTCCATTTGAGAGAAATTCTTTATTAAATATTTTTTATTCAGTGTAAAAATCGCAAAACACACTTGAGATGAGATGTAGGTCCCTTCCATTCATGTACAAATATAACACGCAGAACATGAGTGGAAGCGAAAAGCTTGGCCTTTGGCGTAACATGCGGTCATATTCAACACTGATAAAATGAAGTTCATTGTGGTAAAGGCATAACACTTGCCACAGTGGCTATCTATCCCTTTATCGGTGCCTGTGTGATTGCATTCCCTCTCTCATTCTCCCTCCTTCTTCCTCCCACCTATAAATCTTCCTTCCAATCAACACTATGCTCTGCATTCATAGGGGTACACCCTGTGAGTTGAAAGTATCATTAAAAAACATGTAATCAAACTTCACATCAGGATAGAGGACCAAAGTGCCAACTTAACGACAAAAATAAGTTTTACAATCTCTTAAAGCGGGCTTTTTAAATGATCTGGTACTTTTTTGCGACAGCTGATGGAACAGCTCTCTAGACCAAGCTTTTATATTTGCACTTAAATCGAACGATTTGTAATTGAAAATCAGAAAAGAAATTTCTACTACTTCCAATTGTACGTTTTCCCTTTCATTTTTTCTCTCACTTCTACAATGGCAAAAATTAAGAATTAAAATTTATTGGGTCTAAATTAAACAAAAAAATATTTAGGTAGGTATTTACTTAGTTTATTAGTGGCGGGACGGCAAATTTATTTTCTCCTTCTTCCACTTGAAGATAAGAGTGTGCGAGATACTTAGGCTCGTTTTACTTTCCATGAAAGTGAGCGTCACAAGTGAGAAAAAGAGGTGATGCACACACACATCGATCTCTGCTTTCTCATAAGAGTCTTACAAGAAGAAAGAGTGAAAAGAGAGGAGCCATAAAATATCGTATGCCTCAACCCAGCAGAATGTAAGCACATAAATAAACCAATGAATCATAACATGCCAACAAATAAAAAAAAGCAAAAACAAAAATTTCAATTCCCCACAACTGAAGCTGAAGACAAAGAAAACTACAGTATGTGGCAAAAATATCAAACAACTCGTAGAAACAAACAGACAAGTGAACACATGACACATTTTTGCATCAAAAAGAAAAAGTGTTAAGTGATTTTCAGAATAAAATTATGTTTGTGTGTCGTGTCTAATCATAAAATAAAAACTTTTAAGCAAATCATTTATATTAAAATTCAAATAAACACACAAATACACTCGCAGGCATTCTTATTGAATGCACATAATCAAGGCATTGACCTTAGATAGAGCTCAGGTATATACTACATACATACATATGTATCATGCGATTATGTGATGAGATGAGTATTGCTTAAAGAGTATCTATAAAATTTCTACCTAGATATATAGAAAAGAACATCAAAATATTGACGATAAAGAAGATGAATAAGAAGCAAAGAAGAAAACGAAAAACAAAAAGAAAACTGGTTTCGACTAGTGTTTGTTGATGAGAAAGGTAAAAATTATCATTATCGTCATCATCATCAGCAGTGCTTATTTATGAATTGATTCGTATGCACCCAGTAAGAAAATGTGTAGGGCTAAGCAGTTGCACGAAGGAAGGATTAAGTACATAATATTACGTAATAAAGTAATAATTTACCGTGTTTACCCGAAAACGCTCAAACCATTTTCCACCCAAAACTAGTTTTTATTCACTCGTGAGTGTTTATGAACAAAAATCTTACCATTTTCTCTCAGAGAATGAACTTACTTACAATCGTTTTGAGCACTTCATTCGGTTTAATCATCGTTTGCTGCTGCAAAACGAATTGAAAATTTCGAAACGAATTAAGAATTAATTCATGCTTACTGTTTTCTGAAACTTAAATCCGGTAATAGCGTCGGATAAAACACGCTAATTGATCATTTGAAAAACAATTGCAGTGTTTATATTTGTTGCAAAAAGTTTACTATCCGAATTTTAGGTTGATTTTAGGTGATTTATTTTCAGTTTCTTTATTTTCTCTTTTCATGGCACAACAGAACAAGGAGAGCCTTGGCCGAGCTTCCCGCATTTAGAATTGCCTTTGCCATTCTTCGCTCACTCTCTCTCTCTCCCATTTAACTGGCTCATTTCTATATTCCACCATTAAGTATGTGGAAAACTGCCATCTGACTAGTCCACCATGATGTGAATGAAGCGTTTCATTACCATCAGCAATGGTGAATTCAAGGGGAATGAAAAAAGGGTACAAGGAAAGGTTTCGCCTTTGATTTTAATAAAATAAAAAAATTATATTGCTTTTTTTTCTCAAGAATTTACTGTGAAAGAGATAGAATATAAAATATAATATCCCATTTTCGGTCGCTGTAGCGTAGTGGTAGTGCGTTGGACTGTTACGCAGAGTGTTCGAGGTTCGAAAGTAGAAAGTAGAAAAAAGTAGAAACCACCACCTCTTGGCAGGCAATGGCAACCCTACAAGAGTAAAAATTGCCTATGAAAAGCTTTTCACTTCGCCGTTGGGAGTCGGCATAAAACTGTAGGGGACCTACCATTTCCATTCCAATCCATTCATGTACAAATATAACACGCACGACATGAGTGGATGCGAAAAGCTCGGCCTAGGTCCTCCATTGGCTATTGTGCCATTAAAAGAAAAAAAAAGAATATCCCATTTTATTCAAGTCAGGGGAAAACAGAAACTGATTATTTTCCCCCGTAGTATAAAAAAATTTAATATAATCTCAGTTTTTTTTCCACATTGATCACTCATTCTCTCTCTCATCTGACTAATTTCTATATTCCACCATCGTTTCCATCAAAAGAGTTCCAAGAGAGAACTGTCATCTAATTAATTCACCATGGTGTAGAAGAAGAGTTTTTAGATAGAATATAGAAGATATCACCCTTCTTGTAATCCTAATTCAAAAGTCATTGAAAGAGAGTAGCTAATTTTTTCAGTTATTTAAAAAATTATATTAAATATCTGGATTTTAGCCACTCTAGCTTTCCTCCCCATTGAAAATTCCTTTACCCACCATTGATCATTACTCATTCTTCTCTTTCATCGTCTCTCTCTCACATTTGATTGGTATATTTCCATATTCCACCATCATTTCCCACAAATGAGTTCCAAGTGGGAGAGTTGCCATGTGACTAGTTGTTCATCTCAACAACTAGTCACATCTTCATCACCAAGGAGAGTTACAAAAGTGCTTTGGTTTGACCACCATTTTTGATTATTTTTTACTTATGCACCTACTTACATACATTAAAATCAGATTTTGTTGAGTTGAAAAACTTAGAAGGCAAATTAAATGAAATTAGTGATGATGGTTGGTTTGTGGCTGCTGCTGCTGCTGCTAGGCTGTTCTTACTAACAGTTGCTGCTGCGTTCCTATCCTATATACATGAAATTTTTTCATTTTACTTCTTTGGTCTCTAGCAACTTTGACATTTTATTAAAACTTCCTTCACCTTTTCCGCTTCTCTTTCCACCTTGTTCTTTGATGATTTTGTAGTATTTAAACTTAAATTACCTACTCGAAGCGGAAGTTCTTTAGTTTTGTTTTATGCAATTATACAAGAATAATAGTTATTACCTTTTTTTTTTTGTTGTAAATAAACACAAACCAAAAAATTGTTGTTCCAATGAATTAAAGTTGAGAATAAAGTTTCAACTGAATAATGAAACCACAAAACGAAAAGGAAATCGACAAATTTTTTTGTTTTCTGGCTATAGTCGATGGATGACGATGAAAAATAAAAATTTTGTAGATCTTTTTTGTTTGTCACTTTTGAACGGAGTTTGTTGTTGGTGTTTTTAGAAGGTACGAGGGTAGATCAAAAAGTACCTGTGTTAGGAATGAAGAGGCAAGTTTTTCACCAATTTTTTAATCTATTTGTCAACGTAAACTCCTTTTAGTACAATACACTTTTCCCAACGTTTCTGCCATTTCTTTAACCCCTCCCAAAAATACGATTTGTCGAACTCTTCAAAATAAGCTTCTGTCTCGACGATAACCTCCTCGTTTCAGCTGAATTGTTTCCCCCGAGCCACGTTTTCATGTTGGGGAACAGAAAGAAGTCGCAGTGAGCCAAGTCGGGCGAGTACGGTGTGTGCGGTGTGTGCGGCAATAATTCGTAGTTCAATTCATGCAATTTGGCTGCGACAATTCCGTATCCGCTTGTTGCCCACCGTAAGCAATCGCGGCACCCATCAGGCCGACACCTTAACCTCATGCTTAACCTATCATGTAAAATATTAATTACCGTTCCGAACGACATGGGGCGTCCTACGACTTCGCGCACTTTCGTTCGGCCATCAGCGAGAATTATTTTGTGGACTTTTTCAACGATTTCCTCGGTAACCACATGTGCCGGGCGGCCTGGGCGTTCCTCATCAAAAACAGATGTACCACAACTTTTAAATTCGTTGAACCAATATCTTACGGTTGTCATAGCTGGTGAAGGGTCCCCATAGACAGCATCCAACTTCGCTTTTCTTCGCATGTTTTTCCATCCAAAAATAAAATGCGAATTATAGATCGATATTGTTCTTTTTCCATTTTATCGCGAAACACCAAACATGTGTGTATCACATAATGACTGCCAAATAAAAACTAACCTATGAATCAGTCGTGTGTGTGGTGTCGTGTAACAGATAGCAGTACACGACGGTAATGCCAGCTTCCCTCAGCAACGCCACCTGTCTTCACACACGGGTACTTATTGATCTACGCTCGTATGAATGTGAAATTGATACACTCACACACGCACACAGATATTTTCTATCATTCTCCGTTACACTCACTTGTACTCGTATACCTCGTAGTTTTTCCTTCTACGAATTTAATTCTTCTTTTCTAAAAATAAAATACGCACACAAAAAAAACCAAAACTTGCGTTGCGTGAAAAACAACAGAACAGGAACAACAGTGGTGTAAGCATCGGCGAGGATGGCCCTTCACAGATGGGCCTTGAAGATAGCGCCCTGTTCTGTACTGTATTTTATCCTTCGGATGCTGTGTAAGCTGTGAACGTGCCGTTGAATAAGCTGCCAACACCAAAGGTGGCTGTTTCATACGTACTTCACTCCCAATAACGCCGTCATCTATGACAAAGACTATGCATTCGTAATTCCCAAAGGCAGAGTCGTGAAGCAGGCAGCCAAAGATAAGGTTCTGCTGATTGGCGCTGGCATCACTTTGCACGAATGCTTGAATACTGGCTGTTGAGTTGGAGAAAGCAGGAATTTCTGCTCGTGTTCTTGATCCATTCACAGTCAAACTTTTGGATGCTGCCTTAATTGTAGAGCATGGACTTGTTTGCGATGGAAGTGTTATTGTTATAGACGATCATTATCAACAAGATGGTCTCGGCGCCTTGGCCGAGCAGTGCAACTTTGTCGTGTAGCACCTCTTTGTGCCAACAGTACCACGCTCTGGTCTCCCTACAGTTCTCATCGACATGTTTGGCATTTCAGCTCGCCACATTGTCAATGCAGCCAATGCTATTCTTAAATTGTAAATGCTCGTTTCATGAATAGTGCGATAGTTACAGGTGTATGTAGCTCTCGAAGAGCTATTTCTTGTAAGAGTGCCTCATGCATTTCAAAATTGTCGTATCGCTGGGTGTAGTGTGATGTGGTTTCAAACTGAAGTATAGCGGAAGTCACAAGATTAAAATACAATTTTGTTAAAATTTTATTGATTCATTCACGTTAGGGTTAAAATTTCATATTGATTTATTTACCTTACCTTAGCATATTTGTGGTACGGTTTCTTTCCGTTTTTATATCGTTTTATATAACTTTACAAAATCATATTGTATTCCTTCTCATATTAAACATATACATTGATTGTTTTATTCTGAATAAAACACAATTAATTTTTAACAAAAAAAAAAAAACAGCAGCATCCTTTCAACAGTACAATTTATTGTAGCTTTATGTGTAGCATTAACTTGCCGCATCCTCTTTCTTTACTTGCTCCTACTCTTACTCTTTCCTTTTCCTTCTCTTTTACTCCTCTCATTTTATTTTCAATTTATGTATACTTATACAGTTCACAGCATAAACAAAATACATAAACTCAACTTTATTCGCTTTTTTCACCACTGGGTGTACGGTACTTTGTTGACTAAATTCAACTTAACTTGAGTAAAGTGAACTGAACTCAACTCGATTCATTTCAATTCGCCTCGACTATGACGACGACTACAATTCCAAATAATATTATTTCCAATCAATGATTTGTTGCAAAAACAGATCAATCAACACATGCTGCAACATTCGTTGGTTGTTCTGCTGCCACTGCGTGCAGCATTATTGTGTTGCCTTCACCCCCTTCCACCAACCGCCTCAACTTTAATGCTTCTCTGTGTTTTCCCTGCCTGTGTTTCCCTCCCTGTGTTTCTCTCCCTGTGTATATGAAGAATAAATATAGATACAAAAGTTTTTATACATTGTACGTGACAAGTGCAATCACATTTACAGTATCTCCTCATCGTCCCTAATATGTATGTATGTTATGTAAGTATGTTGCACGAGTCGAATAGTGCTGCACTTGAATAGGTTAGGTATATGACAGTGACATCTCGTTGTACACAAACGCACATAAATACCGACATATCCCATAAAACTGTCATAGAAATGTGTGCTACACGTTCAAATCTCTGCTGTTGCAAGAACATAACACAACAAAAAAAAACAAAAAAAACTTTAACAAATAAAATAAGAACGAACAACTACAAATACAAAAAAACTAAGCGAATACTATGGAAAAGTATTTGGCATTTATTACAATTTTTTTTGTTGTTTTTTTTTTTTTTTTTAAGTAAAATAACAACAATAAAATGGCTGGCAAACAAAAAATTTGTGTAAAATTTTCAATGAATGCCGCACAATGGCAAAAATAGTGACTCAGTCAGTCATGATGACAAAGTAAACAAAAGACGTCAGCAAAAATACGAGACTCTAACTGAGCGTGTTTTTTTTCCTGTAAAGCGAGAGTCTAAAAACTAATTCGTAAATGTTCGGTTTACTGCTTTACTTTTACTGCTGAAGAATTTGCCCAATACGAAATTAATGTACCGAGTATCAGCTTGGAAGTGACTTACTGGCAAAGTGAGAAACTGAGCGCGAGTGAGTGTATTCGGATGCGCAATAAACTAGTTGCAGCATCAGTTTCAAGATCAAGTTAACTGAATTCGGTACAGAAATCAATATGTAAAAGAGTTAAACGTTGTTGAGACGTTGTCGAGTTATTAATCTTTAACGAGTTTTAAAAACTTCACTTTATCGATATCGAAAGCCGATAGTTGGCATAGGTTATGTGGTTTACTTTGGGTGATTTTTCAATTTGTCCAGTACTCAGTATAAATTTTTCTTCCATCAAACTCAGAAAAGGTTCTAAAGGATACAATCCAAAATGCTTAGTGCAATTACAGGCCCCAACGGTACCTATACATAAGAAACAGAAATATTTACTAGGATCTTAATATTTCCTCTAGATTTCTTCCTTGTCTTTCTTCCGACCTTCCTAACCCCCGCCACCCCCCTTACACCCACTTTCATGAATTCTTTCACTCTTTTTTCCTCTTCTCTCTGGTTTTCTTCCTTTTATATTTTTTTTCTACACTCTTTTTCTTCTCGCTCTTTTTTCTCCATCTTTTTCCCTTCTTTGTATTTTCCCCTACTCTCATTTTGCCTTGAATTTTCTCCTTCTATATTGTGTCCTTCATAATATTTCCCCTCGCTTTCTTTCGATCCCCACACTGTCTCTTATTTCCCCTGTTCTTCTTTCTGTCTTTTCTCCCCTCCCTTTTCCATTCTATCATCTGCTTCCCGTTTTCCCTCACTTTTACTCTTTTCCTACTTTTAATTTTCCTTCCACTTTTCCCCATTCACTTCCCCTATTGAACCCTAATTTTCTTTCCTCAGTGATTCGCTTTTATATTCTTTCTTTTCCCCTACCTATTTTTCTTTCCATTTTCCCCTTTCATTTCATCTCTTGAACCTTGCTTTGCACACCCACATCTTTCCGTAGCGTTTAATTTTCATTTCTCCTTTTTCGATATGTTCTTTATCTCTCATTTTTCGCCTCTTTCCTTTCACTTCTTCCTCATCTGTCGACCTCCCTGTCCTTCTTGAACTTTTGTTTTCACTTATTTTTTCTCTGTATATTTTCACCTGCTCTAGTTCTTCCGTTCCTTTGTTCCCTTCGGCCCCCTCCGTCTTGTTCATAATTTGTCGTCTGTTGTCCCTCTTTTTCTTCTGTTTCTTTTAAAGTCACATCACTCCATGGAGGGCCTAATCCGAGCTTTTCGCATACATATTTGTACAATAATGGAAGGGACCTACAGTTTTATGCCGAATTCGGACGGCTAAGTGATAAGTTTTTTTTTCTACTTTTTGATTTTGCCTGTGCTGAGATTTGAACCTCGGAAATTCTGTGTAGCAGGCCAACACACTTCCAACTACACCACCGCGACTATTATCCTCACTTGTACTGTTCTTCTTCTTTATCGTCCCGCGCTTGTCTTTTCTCACTCTCCCTCTCTATTTTACTTGTTATCTATGAATATCTCTCTCCAACTTATTCGTTTTTCTCTAACTTTTTTGTTTTTCGTTCTTCTCTCTGTCTACTTTTCTATATTTATCTTCTATTTTTTCGGCCTATATCTAATCTTTTCCATTTCTCTAGTTTTCTTTTACTTTATTACTTTCTCTTCTCAATATTTCACAATTTTTATTCTCTCCTCTATCTTCTTACTTCTTTATCTATATACATACATATCTCCTTCTGTATATGTCTTCTTTGCCTCCTCTCTTCTTTGCCTCCTCTCTTCTTATTTTCTTCTCCACCGCTCGTCCAGTTTTCTTCTTGACCTCTCTGTTCTGCTTCTGTTCTCTACTCCTCTACTCGTTTTCCTTTGTTCCTACTCTCTTCCTCTATCCCTTTCTACCCCTCTCCTCCACCCCTCTCCTCTCCTCCACCCTTCTCCTCTCCTCCACCCTTCTCCTCTCCTCCACCCTTCTCCTCTCCTCCACCTCTCTCCTCTCCCCAACCCTTCGCTCCTCTCCTCTACCCCTCTACACCTCTAATCTTCTTTTCCTCTATACCTCTTTTCTATATCTCTCTTTGTCCCTTCTCTGTCTCTCCTTTATATCATTCTTCTCTCTCCTTTATTTCTACTTTCTCTCTCCTTTATATCTTCTTTCTCTCTCCTTTATATCTTCTTTCTCTCTCCTTTATATCTTCTCTCTCCTTTATATCTTCTTTCTCTCTCCTTTATAACTTCTTTCTCTCTCCTTTATATCTTCTTTCTCTCTTCTTTATATCTTCTTTCTCTTTCCTTTATATCTTCTTTCTCTCTCCTTTATATCTTCTTTCTCTCTCCTTTATAACTTCTTTCTCTCTCCTTCATAACTTCTTTCTCTCTCCTTTATATCTTCTTTCTCTCTTCTTTATATCTTCTTTATCTCTCCTTTATATCTTCTCTCTTCTTATATCCTCTTTCTCTCTCTATATCATTCACTCTCTATCTCTTTCCTCTTCTACGTTCCTTCTTTTCGCCCTTAATTTTTTATATCTTTCCGCTTCATTATCTCTCTTTAAGACTAACACCTTTTTTGTAATAAAGCTTCAGAAAACACTTTCCGTGTCTTTCCAGACTCATTTGCTTAAACATAATCTTCATTTTTGTAGTAGATTTCAACTTTAGATGAAAAAGCAAAGAACTAACCGAATTATTTGAATTACTTGTACCTTAACTGAGATGAGTCAGTCACGTACGTGTGGCAAAGATGATAAATGAAGCAAATGAGAAAACCAAAACAAATATTTAATGTTGGGCTAGTAAAAGAAGACAGCAATGAAGTGCAAGCAAGGAGATTGAACAGATAAAGCTTAGACACATTGCGGCCTTATAAGTAATTGTGGTGGTGCTAATAAAAGTGAAACAAACCGGAAGGGACAATGGATAAACTGACAAATTCATTAGATTTGAGAGAAAGGAAAAGAAAAACAAATTGTGTTTAAGAAAAAGTGTATATTTGGGGTATTCACAAGGTGTCGTATTCAGTGTATGATACGAGACCTGGTGAATCACCTAATTGAATTGAGAAAACTAACAATTTCATATGTGTATGAGATATGTACAATTTACACATTAAAAAATTATACCTAGCTGGATGCGAAAAAATGCAACAACACAAAAACTTTTGGAAAAAAAGAAAATGAATAAGAAACGATGGTGGCGCTTGTTACCTACAACAGCAACAACAACAACAACAACTACTACGAGGAGAGGATAATGACACGCAACAAATTACTTAAAACTTGCTCAAATGTTGTACAGTGAAATGGAACACCAGCAGGCAGACAGACACGCAGACACACAGAAAGACAAAGGGACAGACAGAGACATTAATATGAAATACATACTTATAAGCAAACCTTTACATATAAACAGTAGCTATACCCACACAAATACACTCACAGCGAATTGTGAAGAAAAAGGAGACGAAATTATCAAGCATACCAAAATAAAGGAAATCTGCTATAAAGGCCGATATCATACTGGCAACAGTTGCCGCCGAGAAGGCAAAATTGTTGATGTAAAATGAAAAAAACGAAAGAGAGAGAAGGAGAGAGTAATTTTACGCACGTGCAAGAGTGCAGAACACATTTGCCTCCGCGGCAACTGTTGTCAGTGTCATACCGACCAAACGAGACAACGAAGACCGAATCGAAAAAAAAGTAGAGCGACTGAAATAACATGAATAGACACACTGGGTGCAAGAGAGAAAGAAAGAGAAAGAGAGAGAGAGAGAGAGAGAGAGAGAGAGAGAGCAAGAAAGATACAGCTACAACAAAAACAGCAAAGCAGCTACGACAAGAAAAATTAAAAAGTTGACGCTTTTATAAGCACAAAATTTCTTAATGTTTATTTATTGAAAATTTTATCCAGACCGAAGAGTAGACAGACAAAAAACAGACATACAGACATGGAGAGGCAGACATATTATAGTACATATAGGAATACAGATAGACAGATGCATACAGATACACGCAAGCAGCAAGAAGAAGTAAAGCCAAAACTGAGAAGGAGGAGAAAACAAATATTTATATGTATAAATAGACAGACAGACAGACAGACAGACAGACAGATGAACGGACGGGAAAGACGAACAGAAAGCACAAACACAAATGTTTATGGTAGATATAAGTAAGTACAAACTAATAAGTACCATAGTTGGGAACGACAGCCAAGTCTATGTTATCTACAGGGTAATTATGTATGAAAGCATTAGCTATCCTGTAGGGCAACCAACTGGTTTATATTATAAGTAGTTTGTCGATCAACTGGTTTACTGTGACACCACACCTACTTAGTCCAATATTTGGTGGTGTCATTCCTCGACGCGAACTATATTCTTTAACATTGTGTTGCCCTAGGGGCAAGTCAATTTTCAAGGCTTGCATACAGATTGATGTTTCTGGAATAGTTTGAAAACCATTCAAATTTCAACCAGTTTAATAGATAGTTTATTTTTTGAATAGTTTTAAAAGCCAATTGCATTTCAAGAAAAGTATTAATTGTTTTTGGAATAGTTTGTAGACCAATCGAATTGTTTCAACTAGATGTTTGCAACTAGTTGACGCCTACAGATTTGAAAATTAAATCTATTTTTATATTAAACTAGGTGGGTGACCCGGCGAACTTTGTTCCACCTAAAATTGATTTGATTGTAACTCTTTCACCAATCAACCTTCCTTCCTTCTCAAATTCATTGTGATCCGTAATATTGACCGCACTGGGTACGGTTTGAGTTTGGTTTGGTATTATGTAAATAAATCTCGTTCGCATTACAAATCAACTCAATAATTTACATGGAATGAAAAGAAATGAGGCTAACATTCAATTCAAAGCATGGAGAATTGCTTCAACAAATTTCAGGTCAATGCAGCGCTCTATGATAGACAAAGGTTGTTTGTTTGGTCCTGTGTCCCGTGAGTAGACAAACAATGCAGACGGCTTTCCGACACGCGAACTTGCCACGAAGCATGGAAATTTGTGATTGAGACCACACACTTGCAACGATTGTCCTTGAGCTTTGTTGTTCGTCATGACGAAAGCGAGTCGAACGGGGAACTGAGTGCGCTTGAACTCGAAAGGCAAGTCTGTGTAGGTATCATTGGAATCCTCGGAATGAGTAATTCCTCGCCTTTGAACTTGCCTTCGAGTATAGTCGCTTGAATGACATTGTTCTTCAGCTGTTTCAATGCCAATCTGGTTCCATTGCACAGTTTCGGTTAATTTAAATTGTGCAGCACAATGATGATTGATCCAACTTTCAGTTGAAAGTTATGTGCTGGAAGACCGTCCAGATCCAATGAATTAAAAAAAAAAACTCAGTCGAGTTATAGCATTTTAAAATATTATAGAGTATTGGGATGCCACGCCCCTTTGTCCAATTCCGCTCATATGTTGCATGGAACTTAAAGTTGAAAACATAAGGTCCCTGTGCCAAATTTCGTTATAGATGTAGTGTATGGGCGGTGCCATGCCTCTTATGGGATTTTCCACAATTCTCTTTCATACACATCTTGTCTCCTGACAATTACGAATACAGCAAAAACGGTGCTCCGTTCTCGATTTATGGAATTATACATAATTCACTACTTTGTACATATTTTTAATTGGGAAAATATTAAAAATAATTTAAATTTCTTCCAAATAAGGCAGTTCATATTCATCAGTGATCTTTGTGACAGCTTCCTTCATTCAAAATTCATATATGCTACATAAGTGAACATTTTTATAAAGTAGATGAGAATTACAAGTACTCGTAAATTTGTGATTAAGACCACACACTTGCAACCACTCCATTGCACTTTAGGTTATCATCTATGGTAACTTTAAAAACTATATAGACATTGCATAAGCTAGTAATTATAGACTAGTAGACTAGTTTGGTTTGGCCCTACAGGGTAGCTATCCGCTTCTAAGTACAACACGTAAATGAACCATTATAACAACAAAAGTTAGAAAACCGCAGGCATAAATTTATTAATAAGCAAAGCAAACGTAGCCAGATATTCTCTATTACACTCGTCTGTGAACTACACTCTTCAGCACTCCAACACGAACACGCACACACACACACACACACACACACACACACACACACACACACACACACACACACATTATTTATGTGGCATTGGACACCATCTGCGTTTATTGAATGCTACACATTATCATTTGTTTATATACTTATATAAGTGTGAGTGTGTGTGTGCCTTTTTGTGTGTGTGTGATGGTCGCCGTGTCGTAGTTGATAGTGCGTTGGCGTGTCCGGGGTTCAAATTTCGGCACGAAGCTAAATCAAAAAGTAGAAAAACAATTTTTCTACAAAACGCTCACCGCCTCTTGGCAGGCAATGGTAACTTTACTTACTTTTAATGGCACAACAGCCCATGGAGGGCCTAGGCCGGGTTTTTCGCATCCACTCATGTTGTGCGGGTTATATTTGTACATGAATGGAAGCGACCTACAGTTTAATGCCGAATCCGAACGGCGAAGTGAAAAACTTTTCATAGCAATTTTTACTCTTGTAGGTTTGCCATTGCCTGCCAAGAGGTGGTGCCGTGCAGAAAAATTATTTTTTTCTACTTTTTGATTTTGCCTGTGCTGAGATTCGAACCCCGGACACTCTGCGCAGCAGTCCAACGCACTACCACTACGCCACAGCGACCATGGTAACTACAAGAGTAAACATTGCCTAAGAAAAACTTTTCTCATCGGAGTTCGGATTCGGGGTAAAACTGTAGGTGAAGGTACCTACGCACAACATGAGTCGATGGGAAAAGCTAGGCCGAGTCTGCGTGTCTCTTTTTCCTCTGTTTTATAATTATGGCTGCTTGAGTGTGTGTGTGTGTGTGTGTGTATTAAACTCCTTAAAGAGTTTACTATTGTATCCTTTTTCACTCATTTCGCCCCATTACGTTTTTTTAAGCTTATTATATTGTTGTTGTTGTGCTCGTAGTTGCCGTCATTGCTTTAAAGTTGTATTGTCGTTGCTGATACTCCAATACATGCATATATTGTGCATGTATGAATGTGTTAAATTAGAGTTCGTGCGTGACTGTGTGAATGGGTAGGTGTGACCATTGGGCCCCAGTAGTAAATTGTGCCATTGACTTTTCATAATGGCTTGCTACTACCATGTCACTACTATGAATTCTTATCCTTGTTAAAATACTGATATTTTTTAACCGTTTTCTTAAAATTTTCTACAGCACACATTGACATACCAGCTCTGTGTTTATTGCTGATTCTGTGGCAGAAGGCTAGAAGGTGTCAGTTGTGAAAGATTATAATTGTATTCAAATATATCAAGGGAATACTTTCAGTAGAACTAATCGGATTCTTTCAGTTGACCATATAATATTCAGACTAAGGATAATAGAGTTCAATGCGAGTATCAAGTTTACCGCACTCTGCTTACCAAAATAGTCTACAGGAGTTAAGAAGAGAGTGATATGGTATTCATGGTTTAGGACGCGGGGTTGTTCTTAAAGTACTTGCGATCTACAGTGATGCCGTTCCTTGAACCTTCCCCAATACTTTCTTGTGGATTTATTTTTCTCATAATCAATCTTTTCAAATCTTTTCAATATTAATTGATAATACGCTGAAAGTAGTGCCCGATTAACGTTAAAGTCTATATTGCACGTTGTTCTTGCGTTTGACCATCATCGACATCGAGTAAAGCTTGCAATTCGGCATCTTCAAACTATTTCGGTGGTCTTCCACGTTCTTCGTTTCTCACATCAAAATCGCCACTTTTAAACTTATTGAACCACTCGCTGCTCTGTGTTTTGCCTAGAGCGTGCTGGCCGTAAGGTTCCACAAGCATTCGATGAGATTCCAAAGCAGATGCCTTCAATTGATGTCGGCATATCGTAGTTTGTAGGCGCCATTTAGACGACATTTTTACGAGCGAAAAACAAAATGTTGTTGTATGAAACTTGATTGTTTATGAACTGAATATTGTTGACAGAACTAAATGCGGGGAAATGGCGCCAATGATTTGGTTTGACAGAGCGTATAGTTTTACCTAGCGACATAGTGATGTCATTATCGGTTTCATACTTACTTGTACACCTGGTATCAAAAAAGTGCGACAACTTACTACAAACCTCTCACCTAATAAAATGGTTTCCTTAACTTAACTTAATCTTTCTTAAGCCCCTCCATTCATTAGCAATTATCTATTGACTGCCGAAAATAGAAAGCTTTTAATTTCATTTTTATTATTTTTTAATATAAACCTTTTTAAATTGTGTTGTCTTTAATTTTTTCTAAAAATAGAATTTAAATACGTGCGCGTGTATTAAGAAAAAACGCATTTATTATAATGCTATTGAACAGTTTTTGAGTAGAAATTCTTTGGAAGATTCGTCATCGTGTCGTCTCTGTTGACACACAATAAAGTACCCGTAAATTAAATTCTAGGAAACTGCACGTTGTCGATGTCAATGGAAAATATTTCGTTAATAAAGTAAGCAGCAATATTTAAAAATTTCATATACTTATTAGTGTTTTGATGAAATTTCTACAGCTACAATAAAATAAAAAAATGGAAAAAAGGGGCAAAAAAGCAAACCACAACCAACCAACGGGCAAACGAGCGAGACCAACATTTTCAACTTAATCACCATCACCATCGCAGAGTAAATAATTCGAATGTGAAAATCATTATTTTTAAGCTTGGCTAACATTTTGGGTCATACACACGAAAAAAATGGAAAAAAAATATGCAAAAAAATGAAGAAAAAACATCAACACCATAATAATAATGCGTGCACATGAATATGTGTGTAATTGTGTGCGTGGGTATGAGTGTACCATACTTTAATGAATATACTACTGTGGGCAAAAGTTAGTAAGACTTTGTTCATAATTTCAAATTTTTTTATTCATTCTTCCAAATCTATTTCGTTCCCTTCAAAGTAATCCCCCCCGGCCCCAATACACTTGTGCCAACGTTTTCTCCAATTCTGGAAACAGTTGTTAAAGTTAATTTCCGGAATAGCCTTCAATGCGCTTAGCGATTCATGTTTAATGTCTTCAATTGACTCAAAACGGTGTCCACGAAGCGGTTTTTTGAGTTTAGAAAATAGCCAAAAGTCACACGGTGCTAAGTCAGGCGAATAGGGTGGTTGCGGAACGATATCAGTCGAATTTTTGGCAAAATGGTCTCGTAAAATCAAGGCAGTGATTTTGGAACCAATCGTGCATTCACTCTTCTTAGGCCCAAATGATGTTTTAAAATGGTTTTCACTGATCCTTCCGATATTCCAACGATGCCAGTAAGGTCTCTGACTGTTAATCGTCGATTCTCGAGCACCAATTCCTTGATTTTATTGACGTGTTGATCATCAGTTGATGTTGATGGCCGTCCTGGACGTGGTTCGTCGTCAACGCGTCCTCGACCATCTTTGAACAATTTGTACCAATCAAAAACACTTGCTCGCGACATACAATTATCACCGAAGGCCTTTTGCAACATTCTGAACGTTTCGGCACCAGAAATTTGATTCCGCACACAAAATTTAATGGAACTTCTTTGTTGAATAATTTCACTCATTGTGAAAATCGCCGAATGCACGTTTTGTATTTCAGAAAGACAAGCGTATACTAAACACTAATGATTATTTTGATGTGACATTTGGCACATATGTCACCACCGACAGTCATACCAACCTTAAAAAAATAATATTTTGATGAATGGGTTTCCGCGCGAAATTTAAATTAAAAAATCTTACTACTTTTTGCCCACAGTAGTATATATATGAATATTTATACATATATGTGTGTTTGTATTTTAGTGCATGTTTGTGTAACCGATAAATTAAAATTTATTGTGAACTTTCTGCTATGCGTTTTATTTTCAACGGCCACCCCCGAGCAACAGCAGCAGCAGCAATGAATTGTTGCTTCAATGTTCTCCCACTCTCAACTGCCCGCCTCCAGCCGTTAACCGACGGCGCTGTCGTCCCCGCCGCCGTTAAATTTCAACAATTGTGCACGGCTTAGGGCGAGTGTGTAATTTTTCTCACACTCTCTCTCTCGCTCTCGAACGCTTCTCTCTGCCTGTCGTCGTTCTTGTTGTTGCTGTTACTATATGTGCAATTCAACATTGAAGAGTGAAAAATGGCGTTTCATATGCGCTACTCTGGGCATGTTTGCCAATATACACACACACACACACAAAAATACATACGTACACATGTACATACAATTCAATGTTTGTTTTTGTGTACGACGATAACAAAAACAAGAATGCCCCAAAAGCGCACAATTTCAAATATGTATGTATTTCAAATTTGAAATTGAAATAATGCCACGGCCGGAGCACCACAAAAGCTCAAAATATGCCCAGCACTTAAACCGGAAATGTCAGTTTTTCCTCGAACAGTATTTGTGAAATCATGTACAATGTTTGCTTGTTTTAGTTTTTTTTTTTTTGCTTGCATTTTGTATGTTATTGTTTATTATTTTTGTTTTGAAGAATTATTTATAAATCACATAAATGTGAACTGAAGCGTGGTTTGTGTTCACTTTTCTCTTATGGATTTTCATAATTTCATAATTTCACATTTTCGGTGGTAATAAAAAGAATCAAATCAAACCAAAAAAACTGAAATATCATGGTAAAGTAAAAAGAAAAGTAGAAAAATGAAATATTCCAAACGTTTTTATTCAAAATCATTACAAAGTAAAATTTTACTAAAAACAAAACTAAAAATCTCTTTATTTGAATTTTAATTGTTTCGCAATAGATCATACATAGTTTCTCATCTCTAGTAAGCCAAACTTTCGATTTTCTTTGTGCAAGTAATATTTTTCGGTTTTCTGTTTGGACCAACAGTATAATGGCAACATGGCAATATTAAATTTGATACAGTAAATTGTGTTTATTACCAATTGTTGTTTTCAACTCTTCCTTTTTGTTGTTCTTTCTTTTTACAGTACTTTCAAGAAGCAAGCAATCGGCTTTTTCGCATGAAATAATTTGAATATCAAGTAGGCCTTGATTTTCAAGAAACTTGATTTTATTATAAATTTCGTAACAGTTTTCGTTTCAAGAGCATATTTACGAAATGAGTTCCGTATACGCGAAACGTTTTGAAGCAGTCTTTCTTTGTTCCCATCCAAAAGGTCCCAAGATGTCCCACTTGTGTGATTCGAAGTACTTAAAAGAGTCGAAGGCGTTTGACCAGCATTGGAACCCTTTGGAACACTTTTTGGTGCACAAAAATGTGGACGACTTGCCAAATCGCGGCATTTGCAGAGCTACATCGAAACAGGAGGTAACTCTGTTTGGTTATAAAGAGGATTTTCGAAGCTAATCCAGCCATATCCTTGAAAGCAGCTTAACAAAAATTGGGCATAAATGTCTTTCTGAATACAATAAGAAACCGTTTCAGGGAGTTTCAAATCCAATTTCGAGCAACGACGGTAAAACCCTTACTAACTGCAAAGCAAATAAAAAAAAACGACAAGAGTGGGCAACTGAACATGTGGATGACGATTGGAGCCAAGTGGTGTTCACAGATGAATCCTCCTTTTGGATGACAAATACTATTAAGCGTGCTTGGTCCACTAAAGACGGTAAGATGCTCCAGCGATCAGTGAAACATCCAGGAAAGGTTCATGTTTGGGGATGCTCAACAAAACAAGGATTTGGCAATTTAATCATGTTCACGAGGAATTTGGATGCCAACTTCATGACCACGATATAACGTCGTGGACTTCTGCCATCAACGGATATGTGGTTTGGGTCAGGAAGCCGAGATTGGGTTCTTCAAGATGACAACGACCCAAAACATCGCAGTCGCTTGTGTAGCAGTTGGAAAGAGGAAAACGGCATAACTTCATTGGATTGGCCCTTACAGTCGCCAGATGCGAATCCGATCATAAATGTTAGGGCTCTTATGAAGTTAAAACTACGTGGAAAAAAGATACGTTCAATAAATCATTTGAAACGGCTTCTTAGGGTAATATGGCGAAGTTTAACACGGTCATATGCTGAAAAATTAGTCGATAGCATGCATTTACGTTGTAATGAAATTACAAAGAATGGTGGCGGCTGGACGCCATATTAATATATTTGCGCAATGAATAATCAATCATTTCAAGATGCTGTGGACTTTTTTTTTTAAGATATCTTAATATTTTCAGTGTCTTAAGCCGATTGCTTTCTTGTTGAAGCTACTGTACATTGATTGACTGGCTGCTCTTCATTTCATTATAAATGCTTCAAAGTTTTCATTCATGAAGTCAGCATTAAAAATATTGCAGAGTTGCCAATTTGTGTTTGTCTCTGCGAAAAAATGTTCAATCATATTTTATAAGCAGGCAGTAGCTTATAAATTGTTAGAAATTTGGGAATATCATTGGAGTAATCTAAACGCTGAAGGAAGCTTCTTTAAATAAGCCACAATGTCAGCGGAATTCCATCATAACGATATTTTCATCCTAAACTCTATAGCGATGTTCCTTTAGCAAGAGATATATACGAGTAGACCATGCTCGCATTAGCCTCAGTGTGAACTCATTTTGGCAAGAGTCCAAAGAGTCCAAGAGTCCTCTCTCATGTTCGTACGAAAATGTGGTCTGAACACCGTCGCTGAATTTTTGACTCTCCGCAGCACTTTTGCGCATCACAAATATTTTCTGCCAGAGAAAATTAAGCAATGAGTGATAGTGAAGCAGTTCCAATTACTCATTTTTACAAGTTTCATTTATTTTTTGCATCATTTAAAAAAAAAAAAAATTATGTTTACTGCTACATTAAAACTTCGCAGCTGATTGAAATGTCACTTTCACAAATGCCAAAATGAGTCGAGAAATTTTTAACAAAATGAAAATTACGGCCTCACGTAACTTTTTCTCTTTGCCTGTAGGCGTTATAAGAAGCCGGTGCACTGAGGCTAATGTGAAAATGGTCATTGACAGAAGTAATTGCAGGAACACCAAGTGACAGTGTCCTTTGTTCATGTATAAAACTTGTTTAATAAAAAGTAGAGACAGAACATGAGAGAGAGAGAGAGAGAGAGAGAGAGACAAAAACTAAGCACCAACTTCTCATTTAAATTCTACTGGGAGTTGCGATGTTTACTCCTTCAAAACGTCTCTGGAAAAAAAAAGGAAAACGTTTAACGTTACAATTTGAACTCCCTCCTTTTTACTCAGGGATGATTACCAGGGTTATCCACTGCAGGTGTACTTTAACGCGGAGTCTCTGGGTATTTTTTGTATTTTCTTCAAACTACCTCCGCTTTTGGTAGATTTTTCTCTGGGAATTTACGAAACGTATTTCAATTTATACAGTGCTGAACGAGTGACACTCTTCGGCGTGGATTGTAAAATTTTTCGTTGTATTTTATATTATTTATACCAGAGGCGTAGATTATGTATACCAGTGGCATTTGAAAATGAGGTAATATTTTTTCTGATGGCTCGTAAAAAGTCGTAGTCGATAAATATGAATAAAAATTGTTTCCCCTTAGGAAGGGGCTGGGGTGGGGGATACATACCCTTTAGAACCCGTCTTTATCTACGCAATTTATGTCTACATTCTGTCCAAAAACCGGGAAATTATCATTTAAAAAAGCCCGTTTAAAGGGATTGTAAAATTTTCATTTTGTCGCTAAGTTGGCACCACTGTCCTCTATCCTGACATGAAGTTTAAGCGATCTGTCATTTAGTTTGTTTACGTTCCGCGATTTTATTAGTTCATCTCAAGTGTATTTTGACAGTTTTTCACAATGAATAAAAATATCGAACAATGAATTTGTCTCAAATTTTGTATTGCAAAAGGAATTTCGTGTGTCGAATCGCTGAAAATGTTACAGAAGGCATACAGTGAATAGACTTTATCCAAAAACACGTGCTTATGATTGGTATAGTTCTTTTACAAGCGGTTGAGATGTGGTGGAAGATTTGGCTAGCTCTGGTCGTCCATCAACGTCTTCAATTGAAGTTAATATCAATAAAGAGTGAAGGGAAAGGTATCGGAAAATCGTCATTTAAGCTTGAGAGAGATAGCCGCTGAACTTTCTGTATCTTACGAATCCATTCGTAACATTGTACACGATTGTTTGGACATTACCAGACCACAACCAGACCTCACAGAAGCGTGACTACAGAAGATGTAGTCGTTGCTGCTCATCTAGTTCCGAAAGACCAGAATATTCTTCAAAATTGTGAACGAATTTCTGGCCGAAAACTCAACAAATACCATCGAACAACCACCGTATTCACCTGATATGGCTCCGGCTGACTTTTTTCTCCATCCATCCAAAACTTAAATTACAACTTCGAGGCATCCGTTTTCCGTTTTCAGTCGATAGAAGACATAAAAGTGTATTGAAAAATGTTTTGATAATTGGATTATTCGATGGCAGAAGTGTTGATATTATTTCGGAAGGGGCCGGGGTCTTCTTTGAAGGTAATACGATAAATTCAAATGAATAATAAATATATTGTGTTTTTTTTATTGACCAATTCCCGATACTTTTTTGTTGACAGAACTTAAATAAATATTTGAACCATTGCCCATTGGAAAAGTATGATATAAGGTCGTTCCTCAATGAACTGGGAGGGGCTTCAATAAAAAATACCTTTATTTTGAAAACTCATACCTATCTGATAAAAACAGTTGGCACCGTTAAATTTTTTGGAGTTAAATTAGGTAAGATCTGTGATCGCTTTCTCGTTTTCAATGAATTTTTGGAATATATCGTTCCCAAAAACTGATTTTTATATCTAAATTCTAACGTGTCCGATTAAATTCGAACCTGGAATCCGCATTGAGAGCGTGTCAAATTCCATAAGACTTATTTACATGGTCTGGTCAAATTGACAACATATGTTTTTCCTTCTTGTAGTGTAGACTTGTGTTTTAATTTCCTGGAGCTTTGCCTAGCACCATCGATACTGCAATTTGAAGTCGTTCTTGCCTTCCAATGTTTTGTAGTAACTGAATCATAGAAGCGCCACCGTCAATGTAACACCAAATATGTAATTTTTTCATATTTTTTCGCCCTCTTGACTGACGTATAAATATTTTTAAAAATGCTACTCTAGCAAATATTAAATATGCAATTTTTACATTTTTTTTGCATAAGTGGTAGGAAGGTACATAGTTATTCAATATTCTGGCATTTTGTTGATATTAGTGCAACGTGATTTTCTTTTGTTATTTAATATTGTATAACCAAAAATAAAATCCATTGGCAAAAATTTAAAACAAAACAAACAAAAATTGTTTTTTTTTTTTTTGAAAATCATTAAATTTAATATTTAAAACATGAAAAAGTTAAAGTTTTCTGTATTAATTTAAACAGCAGCATTAGCGCTATTGCAGCATTGCTTTATGCACCAATGAATGTTGAATGTGTGTAAGAGAAAAATTGATGAATATTTAAAACTTTTTTTTTTTATTTAAAACGTAGAAAATCTACAATAGCAATAATACTATTGTGGGCAAAAGTTAGTAAGACTTTGTTTATAATTTCAAATTTTTTTATTCATTCTTCCAAATCTATTTCGTCCCCTTCAAAGTAATCCCCCCCGGCCCCAATACACTTGTGCCAACGTTTTTTCCAATTCTCGAAACAGTTGTTAGAGTCAATTTCCGGAATAGCCTTCAATGCGCTTAGCGATTCATGTTTAATGTCTTCAATTGACTCAAAACGGTGTCCACGAAGCGGTTTTTTGAGTTTAGAAAATAGCCAAAACTCACACGGTGCTAAGTCAGGCGAATAGGGTGGTAGGGTGGTTGCGGAACGATATCAGTCGAATTTTTGGCAAAATGGTCTCGTAAAATCAAGGCAGTGATTTTGGAACCAATCGTGCATTCACTCTTCTTAGGCCCAAATGATGTTTTAAAATGATGTTTAAATTTTCACTGATCCTTCCGATATTCCAACGATGCCAGTAAGGTCTCTGACTGTTAATCGTCGATTCTCGAGCACCAATTCCTTGATTTTATTGACGTGTTGATCATCAGTTGATGTTGATGGCCGTCCTGGACGTGGTTCGTCGTCAACGCGTTCTCGACCATCTTTGAACAATTTGTACCAATCAAAAACACTTGCTCGCGACATACAATTATCACCGAAGGCCTTTTGCAACATTCTGAACGTTTCGGCACCAGAAATTTGATTCCGCACACAAAATTTAATGGAACTTCTTTGTTGAATAATTTCACTCATTGTGAAAATCGCCGAATGCACTTTTTGTACTTCAGAAAGACAAGCGTATACTAAACACTAATGATTATTTTGATGTGACATTTGGCACAGATGTCACCGACAGTCATACCAACCTTAAAAAAATAATATTTTGACGAATGGGTTTCCGCGCGAAATTTAAATTAAAAAGTCTTACTAACTTTTGCCCACAGTAGTACGTATATGAGTTACCGCAACTAGTTAACAGTAACGTGTAAAGTTTCAAATCAATCTGGCAATCCATTCTTTGTTTAACAGCTGCTAGAAGTTGACATGTCACAGTGTTTTTTTTTAATGAAAAAATTGAAAAAACCTGCCATTATTGAGTATTTATTTAAAAAAGGTTTATCTGGACAAGAAATCCATACCGATATGGTGAATGTGTTAGGTGAATGTGCTCCTTCATATACCTAGTCTTGCCATAAGTTCTGTTACAAGCTATTCAAAGTAGTAGGCTTTGAAATTTTAAATTGTATGATCCCGTTATTCGCATTTTTTGGTACAATGTTCTATTGCAAAACGAATTCAAATCAGTTTGGCTTCAAATTTTGCGTAATTAATATGGAGTGGGGCAATAACGAAAATCGCATCGCGGTGATTGCATTGCACAAATGCGGAAATAGCGCAAGTCAAATATTCACGTTGCTAAAAGAACTCGAAATATCGAAAATTCTGGTTTATCGTACCATCGATCGTTTCTTGGAATCGTGTCAAGTGGAAGACAGGCTAAGAAGTGGTCGACCTCGCGTTGTTCGTACGAGTGGAGCCATAAAAGCTGTGCGGGAGCGGATTCTCTGAAATCCCTTAAGAAAGCAAAAGATCATGGCTAGAGAAATGAATATGTCTTCCAGATACATGTCACGACTAATCCGTGATGACCCCCATATGAAGGCCTTTCGCAGGTGCGCAGGCCATCTTTTAACTCCACGGCTAAAACAAATACGATTGGAAAGATGTAAGAAGCTTTTGCAGTGGCACGCAAGAAACGGTCATGAAAATATCCTTTTTATGGATGAAAAAATTTCTACGGTGGAGGAAGTTTTTAATAAGCAAAACGACCAAATCTATACGAGAACATCTGAAGAAGCTAAATTTATTGTGCAAAGGGTTCAGAGAGGTCATCGTCCAACATCCGTTATGGTCTGGTGGGAAGTATCCCATAAAGGCGTCAGTTCCTTGCATTTTTGCGAAAAGGGCGTTAAAACTGGAGCAAAAGTGTACCAACAAGATGTCTTGGAATGCGTGGTGAAAGACTTGACAATAACCCTCTTTAATGGAGAGCACTGGGTTTTTCAACAAGACTCTGCACCGGCATACAAAGCCAAAACAACTCAAGAGTGGCTACGCCAGAATATTCCAGCCTTTATTAGTGCTGAAGATTGGCCCTCGGGAAGCCCAGATTTGAATCCCCTTGATTGCAAATTGTGGTCAGAGCTAGAGGTTGTGGGCTGCAAAGTTCGCCACCTAAATTTGGAGAGTCTTAAGAAAGCTCTTATTTCAGCAGCGTCATCAATACCCATCGAAACCATACGTGCCGCTATAGCTCAATGGCCTGATCGTTTAAAGGCGTGCATTAAAGCGAGAGGAGACCATTTTGAATAAGATGTTGATTTTCAGAAACACTATAATTTAATAACAAAATAAAAATTATTACACATTAAAAACACTCGTTTCTTTAATTTTTACACTATATAGTATTCAAATTGTAACAGAACTTATGGCAGGACTAGGTACAACAGCAAAAAATTGGATTGCTGAATTTAAACGTGGTCGTACAAGTATTGAAGATGAACCACGCACTGGACGTCCTAAAAGTGCCTCGACACCAGAAATCATTGAAAAAGTACAAGTTATTGTTTGTGAAAATCCAAGTGCGACTACTTATTTGTGAAATAGATGATACCATAGACATCTCAGAGGAACGGGTTAAAAACATTTTACATGAAGAACCTCATATGAAAAGGCTGTTTTGGAAAAGTAGTGCCGGATACGTTAATAATTCAACAGAAACTCGATCGAAAACGAGTTTCTCAGTGCAATTTGAAATCTTTTAAGCAGAATAATCCACGTTTCATAACTGATGATGATCCTATATTGAAACAGCAACATTTACAGTGGACTGAAGCTGGATGTTCGGCGCCAAAGCAGACAAAACATGAACTTTTTACTTACTTTTAATGGCACAACAGCCCATGGAGGGCCTAGGCCGAGCTTTTCGCATCCACTCATGTTGTGCGTGTTATATTTGTACATGAATGGAAGGGACCTACAGTTTAATGCCGAATCCGAACGGCGAAGTGAAAAGCTTTTCATAGCAATTTTTACTCTTGTAGGTTTGCCATTGCCTGCCAAGAGGTGGTGCCGCCGTGTAGAAAAATAATTTTTTCTACAGACAACGCACGTCCTCACGCAAGTGTTTTCACAATGGCTAAATTCAAGAACCTAAAGTACGAACTGGTTGACCATCCGCCATATTCACTAGATTTGGCTCCCAGCGACTACTACCAGTTCCAAAACCTAAAGCAGTTCCTTCGTGGAAATCGTTTTTCGTCGAATGAAGAAACTATAGCATCCGTAGAGGCAGGCATATTTTGCAGACCTTCCGGAATCGTACTTTAATGATGGGATAGATTTATTGTAGGAGCGCTGGACTAAGTGTATTGAACTGTTAGGAGATTATACTGAATAAAAAGTCAAAATAACTGTGTTTTCATATTTAAGGTAGAAACTCTTCAAGTAACCTGTACTATAAAACTAATGCACAATTTTTTTTTATAATAGTTTATGGATTTAATTTTTAAACTAGATAAGTAGTTTCCATCGGATTTTCTAGTTGATTGTTTCTCCGGGGTCACAGGGTTTTATTCTGCTAAGTCATCGTTGTAAGTCAGCCGTATCCAGTACACAGTTTACAGGTTTCCTTATTTATATGCATATTTAACTATTTCTTGTGGTCCGTTGCAAGTCGGTTGATTTCGTCGGTTATCATTGCAATGCCTAGAGTCTCTGTGTAGGTCGCTGATTCGTCTTAGTTCTTGAAAGTTTGTATGGTTTTGACACAGCCCCAGGGTTGAATGCCAGAGAGAATGCTCCACACCACTGGTTTGAGTATCTGTCTGTAACTAAGCAGTTTGTTGCTGATTGAAAGAGCTGATGTTTTTCCTAGCAGCCAGTAAAGCTTTCTGAATTTTATTTCTAGTTCTTGTTTTTTATATGAAGCTTTATACCATATCTAGAGTCATACCCAGATATTTGGCTGTATCTGAGTAGTGGATTTGGACATAGTTTATGTAAATTGGATGGCAACACTAGTTCGTTCATAAGTAAAATCTGTATGAACTGATTTTGGTGTGTTTAATTTTACATTTCATATTTTGGTCTATTTCGCGATTTCTTCAACAGCCTTTTGAAGTTTTACAGACGCTTCTTCTGTTGTTTCTTGCTCACTGCAAGAAGGTCGCTGTATTGTCGGCAAAAGTAGCAGCAAGTTGGTTTGTAGTATTTAGTTGGTATGTCTCGCGTGAATAATAGATAGAGAAGGGGCCCTAAGACACTTTCCTGTTGGCTTCATTCTCATTTAGAGAGGAAAATGCATCTTAATGTTTTACTCTGAAGAACCTATTTGTCGGGGTATGATCTTATTACCTCATAATGTTGTATTGGCAGTACTGGTTTTACTTATTTTAAACAAAAGTCTTTCGTGCCACATCGAGGAAAACGGCCAAACAAAACATTGTCTCTTCAAATTTTTGTTTAATAGTATTGACAATTCTGTGGATTTGGTCAACGGTTGGGTGTTTAGATCTAAAACCCAATTTGGTGACTTGGAATGAGCTTACATTTTTCGACGATTGGTTGGAGCCTGAGAAATATTTTTTCAAATAGTTTAATAATAACTTCGGCCACTTTCCAGTAGCTGGAGCTGGGAACATGTCGAAGTCGAAACATAGAGTTTATTAAATGTGTTGACTTTACTACGGCTCTATTTGGAAGTTTTTTGTAATATATGAAAATTCTTGTAAAGATGAAATTCCTTCCATGTTTGAAATGTTGTAACTATGTATTGTCATAATTATGCATTTCTCACTACACTTATAATACAATTTAATATTATTGTGTGTACACTTAGTTATTACAAAATCATCAAACATTTGTTGCTGCAACCAAACAAGAAAAAAAAAAACACTCGCTTTTCTACGCTTTTATCGTACGATGTTGCAAAGTCCGCTGTTTTTTGTTGATCGCTAATCGCATGGCAAAAAAAAAATATATAAAATTTACTATTTATACTAATAATAATTACTACAAATTCAGTATACATGAACTAAATGAAACGATTGAGAAAAAATCACCATCCATGAACTAAAGTTAACTTCACGCGAATTAATACCCAGTAGGATAAATTGGAAAACTATGAGTATCTACCAATTGTAGCACTGTAGAACTGTTTGCCAGTTGGAGCGTAGAAAGTTTAATCTTTTTTCTATACATAATCGAATGAGTAATTAGGAAATTAATACATGTGACTCATAAAGTGGCAGAAATTTAACTGTGAATTCCCATGAAGAATGGGAACGTTACTACTACTCAATTGACATATGTACATATATAAAAATGTTTATGAGTCACATTTCCCATGAAACAAATATGACTCATAGATACTGAATTTTACTAAATTTCTTATTAATTTTTATATTCAACTTTACAATGGCACGTTCATTTTGATATCTCCTTCCAATATATTTAAAAAGGTGTAGGAGTCACATCAACCAAGAAACACATGTGACTCATAGATACTGAATATACTAAATTATACTAAATATCTTATTAATTTTTATATTCAACTTTAAAATGGCACGTTCATTTTGATATTTCCCCCCAATATATTTAAAAAGTTTAGGAATCACATTTTCCATGAAACACATGTGACTCATAGATACTGATTATACTAAATTATATAAAAAGGTTTAATTATATTTAATTTTTCAATAGCACGTTCATTTTGATATTTGCCCCCAATATAAGTATTTAAAAAGTTTAGCAGGCACATCTCCACATGTGACTCACAAATACTGAATATACTGAATTTCGAATTAATTTTTATACTCAATTTTTCAATGGCACGTTCAATTTGATATCTCCTTCCAATATATTTAAAAAGGTGTAGGAGTCACATCAACCATGAAGCACATGTGACTCATAGATAATGAATTTACTAAATTATACTAAATTTCTAATTAGTTTTTATAGGACATGGCCTATCTTTCAAATATACAATTTCCCTATCTGAAACTTTATTCCCCTACCTGAAGTCGTTCCTCAAAAAACGTTGAATCGAAAGGAAGTTAGCTTTACTAATATAAACTTCCATGAGTCACCTAATACTTTCATAGTAAATAATATAAATTCTATCACGTTGTCAAACATTTAGAAGGCTCATTCTTATTGATACTTTTCCCAACATATTTAAACAGATTTCTGAGTTACATTCCTCATGAAACACATGTGACTCATGAACAGTGAAAATACCAAAATGTTAAATATTTTTTAATTAATTTTAATAGAACATGCTTATATTCCAAATGAACCACTAATATCTGCACTTTGTTTCACTAGCTGAAGTCATTTCCTAAAAAGAAATTCGATTCAACATGACTCATGAGTCATTTAGGATAGAAATATTTCCTTAATAAAACAATGAATCTTTTATCACGTCCTAAAACAATTTTCAGCTTTTGAATTAAGAAAAATTAAATATGCTTACATAAATAGTTTTTCATGAGTCATCTTTAGAAAATAGAAATATTTGCTCAGCAAACTAATGAATTTTTTATCACGTTTTCAAAGAAATTTTAAGCCTATAATTGCACGTTTCAATCTATTTTTCCTCCCAATATATTTAAAAAGTGTTTTTGTTTTTTTGTGTCACATTCCTCATGAATCACAGTAAATATACTAAATTGTAGAATATTTCTGATTAATTTTTATAGAACATGACTTATCTTTGAAAGGAACCACTAACATCTGCTCATTATTTACCTTCCTGTAGTCGTTGCCAAACAAAAAACAAACAAAAACTTTGATTCACAACTCATGTCTAATTCAATTTATTACTGGGTGAGAGTTATGTATTCGTATACATGTGGTCGTTAAATGCAACACTTTGCTGCTATTAACGTTAGCTATTGTGGCAATATAAAAAAAAAGCACACACAACAACAAAATTAAAAAAAAAAACAAAAGTAACAAAAATGTTCATAGCTGAATGAATGAATGAATAAATGAATCATCAATGATCTTAAGTCGCAAATGCAATTTGAAACGTGAGAATTTCATCATAAATATTTCAAATTGCGTGTTTGGGTTTTAGTATAACATAAGTAGAGGAATTTAATACCGATCAAGTCATAGTAAGATCGGTAATAATTTAAGGGGAATTTGAACTTATACAGAGTCATTTCAGAATAGTTGATTATCAATTGAATTCCTCTAAGAAAGTTGGGTCGATGAATGAATTGAGATACTAAAGTATTTAGCAACTGAATTTACTTGCAAAATGATGAATCTTCTACTGAAAGTGTAAGCAAATTACTTCCAAAATTCGGTATAAAAGAAGTGCCTTCTACGCTATTTGTGGTTCAATTTGAGAAACTTGCCCGTGAAACTGGATCTTTATCTTTGGATAAAACAAAATATGTTCTCGTATACCTACAGTGAGCACAATCGAAAAATGAGGATGAAGAGGAAATGAGGAAGGAAGATGCCTTGCAGTGAATGGTATACAATGATTATTTGTAGATATGGACTTAGATTAGATTGAAACAAGGGCTGGGCATAAGGCAGCAATTCACTGGGGCATAAAAAGGCCTATTGTGAAGAGCCCATTGAGTATCCTAAGATAGATACTCTTCCTAGTCTTGTAGCATTTAAAAATGGTAAAATATCCCTGGGAGTCATATTGCATATTTCAATCATAGTTGGATATGCAATAGTAAAGTGACGAAGTCTAAGCCTTGCAAGCTTGTTACAGTGGCACTGAATGTGCTCGGCTGTTTCCTCGTCTTCGTCACAAAATCTACAGAATTCGTCTCGAGTTATTCCCATGTTAGCAAGATGTTTCCTACCTGGGCAGTGTCCAGTAAGAAATCCTGTGACAGCTTAGATTTCGTTTCTGTTTAACATCAAGATACACTTGGCATGAATGATTTTGTTCCTGGTCTTTTGCCTGAGGTGTCGTCCCAGGCAGGCTGGACCTTTCTGTTCAGCCATGTGTTAAGATTGAGCTTTATAAAGTTCCATGGCGGGCCGCAGAATGGGATTGGTCCAAACATGGGTTCGGATGCCCCTTTTCTAGCTAGCTCGTCAGCCATTACCATTTCAGTGCCCTCAATACCACTGCGTTCAGGAACACAAATTAGATAGACTCTATTTTGTGATGCTAGCTTGATCAGTAATTGAAAGTACTCCCATATAAGTTTTGAAGTTATTTTGAAGGGGTTTAAGGCCATTAGTGCAGAATATATATATTTCGTTTACACGACGGCCTTTCTTCATTATTCTCTTACACATAATTCAATTGAGTGTACTTCCGCCTGAAAAACTGATCGTTCTTGGCTCATACTAGCAATAATATCCTTTCTCGGCCTAACTCTATAAACTCCCGTTCCAACTCCCTCGTTTGTTTTGATCCATCTGTAACACAGATGGTAGTCTCCAACAAAGTGAGAACATTCCTTTTCATGTAATTTGAAAGTTATGTTAGAAGTTATATCGAAAAGTCAAACATTTCGCTCTTGGGAAAGAAAACCTTAACATCACAATAAATGATTTGTGCCTATTCCGATATAACTTTCCAGACATGGACTTAGACCACATTTGTTTCCATAAGGATGGCGCGCCGTGTCACACATGCCGTGCAGCAATTACTAGGGTTTAATCTTTTAACCTCTTGATTGAGAGAGGAGAAGTTTTACTATTTAATTTTGTATCTATTTTTTTCATTTTCTATAAAACAATAATCTAGTACATTAATCTGAAACATCAATTGCCTGCGGTCATTTCCATTATGCATGAATTCACATTTCACCATAAATTTTTCACCCGCTCCCCCATCTCTTACCCTGTGATCAGCTATGATAATGAATACTTTCAGCAGTAAATCAATAAATAAAGCATTTATTTTACAAATTAAAATATTGAACTGCACTTTAATCTTGCACTTGTAATTATTGAATATTGCTTGAGGGTTTTACATAATCCTTGTAATCCATAGTTCTCTCCCTACAAAGAACTACGAAGATAAGATGCAGAGAAGGAAGGTCGAGGAAGGTCCACGTGAGTTGTAATCTCAAGAAGTGAGCGATTGAGTGATGCTCATCTACATGTTTATTATCTGCTTACACTATAACTTATGTAAGTTCACTATCCACAGATGGAAAAATTCTAAAAATGGATCAAATCGAATAAGAATTACTCGGTACTAGGTACTCGGTACACGGTACACTTGCCACATCAGTTAAAAGTGAAGTAACAATTAATTTGTTCTCTAGACTTAGTTAAACCGACAAAGGCTTTGAAAAACTTTACTTTAAAGGCTAAATAGGTATCGAAATGTTATGACTTCCTCGAGAAACTTTGGAGTTAACAATACCGGGGATCCGGTATACAATATTCTGGAACCAAGGGAAATAAAATGGCGGAAGAACTAATGCATTAACCGTTAGACTAAATAAGTATTCTTATCCCCCATTGAATTAAACTTGGGGTCAAAAGGTCTGCTTGAGAACTAGAGGGTTAAACATTTATAGTAGATAGTTAGACAAATATTTAAAACAAATATTTAATACAATTAGTGTGTAGTTATTATATTTTACTAGCACTTTATAAAAATAATAAATAACTAGTTTTTTCAGTTTTCAGCTACTTCATAAGTAGTTCAGTAACTGACTACTCACTACATATAACTTTATACATATGTATGTACAGGGTTAGGCGATTGAACTGTTACCTATTCAAGCGACCATATTTTCTTTGTGTGAAATTATGTTTTATTGATTCAAATTACAAAAATGTGTGGAAATAATAAAAATTTTAGAATTCATTCACTTTAGCTCGATGTGACCTTCTTTTGCCTTGACTATGACCTTCATACGGTAAAAGAAAATGGAGTTGTATGCTGCACGAATATGATCTTGCGGTATTTTGGCCCATTCGCGTACAAGGGCTTTCTTCAGCGCATCCATACTGGCATATTTTCTAGTCCTCACCTTACTCTCCAAAATGACCCAGATCGAATAGTTCATCGGATTTGCATCTGGCGAATTCGAAAGCCATTATGTGGACGAAATGAAGTGCGGAACATGGTTTTTTAACCATTCTTGGTTCACACGAGCTTTATGAGACGGTGCCGAGTCTTGTTGGAACGTCCATGGTGTACGACCGAAATGTTTGCGTGCCCACGGCTTTAAAGCAGATTCCAAAACATTTACCCGACAATAAGCCGCATTGACTTTGACACCAGGCTCGATAAAAACGATAAGACAGCGTCCATCAGCGGTCACAGCTGCCCATGCCATTACTTGAGATGGAGAATTACTTCGGGTGGCCGTTCGTAGGCTCAAAATTTCGTAAGTTCGTTCAGTTAAGTAAACACGATCCTTTTGAGAGTTATGGAACTGCTCAATAGGGAAATTTTTCTCATCAGAGAACATAATGTTTGGGAATTCGCCACGTTCGTGCAAGCGAAACAACTCCTTTGCTCTTTCGAGTCTAACTTTTGTTTGCTTTGGTGTGAGATCATGTGTCTTTAGGAACTTGTAAGGCGTTACCTTGAGCTCATTTTGGAATATGAGTCGAATGCTTCGCTGGGATATTTTCAGTTCTTTGGCCATATGATTACCACTACGACGTGGATTTCGTTCAAGTCGAGCCTTCACTTTCAGGTGATGTTACTGTTTTTTTTCGTCCACCACCATAGCGTTTGGCAATGCTGCCTGTATAAATCGTTATAATGAGATTTATGGTGCGATGCACAAACATTTTATTCACTTTGAGGGCTGAGCTGATGTGATTTTCCACTCAAATGTAAAGCAATCACACTATTACGTTTGAATTCCATTTCGAATAACTTTTGTTGTCGCTGTGGCGTAGTGGTAATGCTTTGGACTGCTACGCAGAGTGTCCGGGGTTCGAATCTCGGCACAGGCAAAATCGAAAAGTAGAAAAACTAATTTTTCTACACGGCACCACCTCTTGTCTTGGCAGGCAATGGCAAACCTACAAGAGTAAAAATTGCCTATGAAAAGCTTTCCACTTCGCTGTAGGGATTCGGCATAAAACTGTAGGTCCCGGTCCCTTCCATTCATGTACAAATATAACACGCACAACATGAGTGGATGCGAAAAGCTCGGCCTAGGCCCTCCACGGGCTGTTGTGCCATTAAAAGTAAAGTCAAGTTTGTTTTATAAAACTTAGACGCAAAAATGCTTGTGGTAGCTCGTAAACTATATAAACAGCTGTCAGTGGTATGAATTTGACATAGTTGGCAATATCGCGTTGCCAGATATGCCGGTGTGAAATTGGTAACACTTCAATCGCCTAACCCTGTAGTTGGTAATTAACATGAGTAATTAACTACTACGTGAAAATCATAATGAAACACAATATATGGTACAAAAACAACAACAACTATGAAACAATAACAAAACTAACGTAAATAATAATTGGTGTAAAAAAGTAAGAAAAAAAAAAATGGAAACAAATTGGAAATAATAACAAAACTAAGAAAGAAATTCACACACTCAACAACTCGTCTAGTTTGAGGTATTTATTACATAATATTTGCAATAAAAATATAATAAATAAAAAACAAAAGCGAAAACTAAAAAAATTTTACCTTGAGTTTAAGTAGCACAAAATACATAATAACAAAAGGTAATTTAACTATGCCCTTTTTAAGTGGAGTTAGTAGTTGCTACTTAACTAACTAGTATAGCACTATTAACTAAGTACTTACCATAGAGTACATAGTAGAGTACTTGTAGTTACTGTAACTGTACTCACAACCCAAACAGTAATTAGTACCATAACTGGTTAAGTATTTAAGTCTAAGCATGTTGTGGCAGCACGTTGGGAGCTGAATAACAATATTCTATAATTGAAAGTATGAGTTTACACTAGTTTACACTATGCGGATTATTTTATACTTATATTTTTAAATAATTTATTGTGAATTTAATTGGCGCGCAAATATTAATTTTATACATTTTAACTCCAAGTGGTTTTGCTGATTATAATTTTGCGGTGTCCCACATTTTCCCATTTTTACTTTTCTTCTACTCTACATATTCATTAAAAACTACTTACTTTTTTTTTACACACACCGTAGGCACAGTGAAATCATTGTTATTTAATAGTATTTCTGCATAATGTCAGTGCATTGTAAATATGTATAAATATTTGTGTATGTACGAGTAAGTGCTTGAAGAGCTGAGCAGGTGGCTTGCTGCTGGTACTACGTAGGTAGGTTCAGGAGATAGCGGGGCAAGGGTGTGGGTGCCAGGTGGCTGAGCGAAGCATTTGTTTGCATTTTCAATTAACCATATACATATATGAAATGTATGTAGAACTTACATGCACGCATGGACTTGCTTTGTTTGCTTTCTTGTGTGTTATGATATCGCATAAAAAAATATCAAATAAAATAAATAATTTCATGGTGATAATAATTTACGGGTAAGTAAAGTGAGTCACATATTTCTCGTATGTAAACGTTTGCGTTTGTTAAGTATTCAGTACCCAGTGGGCAATGTAGCGGTTGTAAACGTTTCTGTTTGATTGTTGGAGACTGTTCTAGATGGAGTTAAATTTAACTCTGGAAAGAGTTATAACTCAAAATGTTCAGTAATCCCAAGTTAAATGCTTGAACAAAAATGTTAAATTATTGAATCTTACTTACTTACTTAGCTGGCACTACAACCGATGATCGGTCTTGGCCGCCTCTACAAAGCTTCGCCAGTCACTTCTGCTATGCGCGCGCTGGCGCCAGTTGATAAGGCCAAGTGCAGTCAGGTTGCCCTGCACCTGGTCTTTCCAACGGAGATTAGGACGTCCCCTTCTGCGTGTTCCTCCACCGTGGTTCGAATAAAACACCCTTCTAGCCGGAGCGGAGCGCTTTCTTCCATTCGCTCAACATGACCCAGCCAGCGAAGCCGCTTGACTATGTCAGTGTCGGCGTACAGCTCATACAGCTCATCATTCCATCTTATTCGATACACGTCGTCCACGCATACTGGACCGTAGATCTTACGGAGTATCTTCCTCTCGAACGCTCCTAACAGCCTCTCATCATTGATGGTCAATGAACACGTCTCTGCGCCATACATTAGGACGGGAAGGATGAGGGACTTATAGAGCGTTATTTTCGTCGGTCGAGAGAGGGCTCTAGTTCTCAATTGCCTACTGAGCCCGTAGTAACACCTGTTGGCAAGAGTTAGTCTCCGCTTGATCTCAAGGCTGACATTATTAAATCAATTAACCAAATAAATTTTAATACAATTTTGAACTGGAAGAATACTTGATACTTGAATCAAGAAGAAGAAAAATGTGGATGCAATTCTGCTTGTTAATGGCGAAAGAGAGTGTAAAATGGCGTTGTCTTGTCGGTCATAAAAATTTCCTTCTGAAAATCAGGTTCAGCGTCAACCATTCAAGTGACTGTTTGCCGGCAGTATTCCAAGCGACGTGGACGGTCTGTCGGCAATATTCTTTGAGTCAATTGCACTTTGAATCAATTAATACGGAAACAAATGCAAATCATACTTCAAAATGCGTCGCAAGGTGGTTCCACTGACTTTAAAATGCAAAGCAGAGTGACGATACGCCACATGTGGGTTCTCGGCAAGACACTCTCGCTCTACCGCTGCAACCAGTTCCGACGATCTGCCACTATCCCGTTCTTAACAAAATTCGAGACCAAACGACGAAAATACGGTGATAGACGCTGCTTGTTGGCCATGATATTTTCGACAATATGCACGTTGAGTTAACACTACTGAACAACTATTTTCAATGAACAGTGTTACTATTTCGGAGCGTTGTTTCGGTGTGAAGCGATTCACAGCTTAGACTTGTACTGAATTTACGTTTCAAAAACATGTTTACTCAAGTCAATCGCATGATAAATGTTAAAATTATTCAATACTCTCCTTTGGATTAGTTAGTGTACTACTTGCTATACATACTTATCTAAACCATTTCATATTTTACCGCTGGGTATAAATATTAATGAGTGTGCGTTCGTATGTTTTCTTTTTACAAATTGCGTACGTTTTGTGACAAAATTCTGTTCCATTTTAATGGTTTCTTAAACTGCTTGATTCAAAGAATTTTTAGAAAATTAATTTATATTCTCATTTCTTGTGGTTTTACATTTCCTGCTTTTGAAATTAATGTGAATGTGCGGTAATACATATGGTATATTGTATAAAAAAATATATACATATGCAAGAAATTCATGATATAAATACAATTTAACTATGCTTTTGTTTACTAAATAATTAATTAAGCTGATAAGTACCATACTCGTAGCTGTAGCTGTAAAGAAAATATTTAACAATTATACCGATAAATAGAACAACTTTTTTTTTACTCAACTTGAACTAAAATGGTTGTCGACCGAGTTCTATAGTGTAATATGGAATTTTCATTGTATCCCAGTTCTAAATTAGTTAGGAAATTGTAGAATTCAGAAGAGCTTTTAATGAATGCCAAAATGTCAACGGCTAAGGATATCATTTGAATTCCGAAAGCACCGGGTGTAAAATTCGTCAATTGTGAATATTTTTAAGATCTGGGCATTCACCTAGCATGTATGGTATGTATGCACTCAATCGTTGAATTGAAATCAGAAAGTCGAGTAGTCATTAGGTTTGAAAATAGCTTACTGAAGTCTTGAAATTTATTGGCGTTATAAGTTTCTTGACCAGCAAAATATCTGATATATACATCCAATACAAAGTAGAGCATTACCTGAGTGTCTCGAACTACTTTTCACGAAAAGATTTACATATTTGCGTATGTTACGTATCCAATACCCAATGGGAAATGTAGCGGCTGTAAACGTTTCGTTGTCATTGTTGGAGACTGTTCTAGATGGAGTTAAATTTACTCTGGAGAGAGTTATAACTCAAAATTTTCAGTAATCTCAAGTGAAATGCATCAACTACAATACTAAATAATTGAATCAAGTACCCGAATAATTTTTAATAAAATAAATATCTGAAATCTACATCCAATATAAAATTTAGATTTTTTGATTTTGATTTTTGATTGATTTTTCTCTCCCACAAGCGATGTTTTTTTTTGTAATGTTACGGATCATACCGTTTTTACTCGCGACGACTGGAAAGCTTTTGTAGGTAATTGGAACTACCAAGTACTGCTTTTCAATTGGGAATATGTTCTTTGGAGATTGGCTGTCTTGGTTTAAACGCTTTTTTTAAAATATTTTTTTAGGGTTAAATTCTTTAAAAAAAATCAATTTTACTTTAGTGTCCCAACTACTTTTCTTTAAAGATGTTGGTTATTTTTTCTAGCCGCTAATTCTCTATAAAAATATAATAGCAAAGCAAAAAATTCACTTTTTAAGGAAGGTTTCTTTTCAAGAAATTAGGAAATTTAGTGGCTTGAACTACTTTTCACAGATTATTTGTTGTTGGTTTCTAATAAAGAGAAAATCAAAGTTTTTATCTTTCAAAGGTTAATATGCTTATAAAAGTTGGGCTACGTCGATTTTAAGCTCAACTACTTTTTGATGGGGACAATTTTACAAAGGTCATGACCGTTTTCTTAGAATGATCATACAGCGGATAATGAGTCCATTTATCCTGGTAAGAAGGGAAGGAACGTGGGTTATTAGTGGCCGGATACATTTGATTTTCTTCTGAGACTTGAAGCATGTAGAATTTCAATGAAATTATTTTTTTTTTTATATTCGTCTCCCAAATGGGTGTAAGGAGCGACGATGGGGTGCTACGGCCCGAGTACATTTTCTTTTTCAGTTCAAGTTAGACAATTTTTTCTCAGTATTGAATCATTTAGAGATAAAAATACAATATTTTTTTGTTTAGGTCAAGATTATATCAAAATTATGGGTTTCGAACCTTTATAGCGGGGGAATCCAAGATGTGGCTGAGAATCCAAGTATAAAGTTGGAGTCAGAGACCTCAAATTTACTCTTATAAAGAGTAAGTGCCATTACAAGAAAAACAAGAAAGAGGAATGTAGGGTAATTTTTTAAAGTTTCTGTTGTCTTTTTCATATTGCTTGGTGTATCTAGCGTGCCGGGTTCGATTCTCGCTAAGGTTATTGCCCCTGATCTATCTCTTACTTTCCTAATCAGTACAAAGCTTGGCATTTATAGGGTATCCCAATTGTTTGATGATATCCAATACTAAATATTAGGATACATCGTTACCTTAGTTTAAAGGAAGATGCTTCTTCTTTTTTCTTTTAATGGCACGACAACCCATTGAGGGCCTAAGCCGAGATTTGCGCATCTACTCTTGTTGTGCCTGTGCCGAAAAGTTGCAAACTGCAGGCACTTAAGGTGGAACGGCACTAAAGAGGGGAGCTACTTGACCGACGTTTACTGTACCTACAATAAAATTTCTTCTGATTTCAATAACATTTTATGATTTTATGGGTGATTGTAACTTTTTGAGAGCGACTTAATTGTAAATTTATACATCAAGTATTTACCAGCACTGTCAATCACAGTAAGTAGAATTACGATTGACGCGTGTAATTACAGAAATGAAATGAATTTTCAACATGAATAAACATAAAATTGTGTGTTGCTGCATTCACGAGTGAGTACCAGTAAATATGTAAAATTGGCTTGCGGCACGTGCAATATTGCATTGAGCGCTAATTGAAAAGCAGGAAATTCACATACATACCAGTGGCGGAGTATCGAACATAGTTTGATGCCCCCGGCCCCGGGGCTAAGAGGGGTTCACAAACATATTTTTCGGCTCAACTTTTCTATGGTTTTTTTCGCTTTGATGAAACGAATTGCTGCCATAGCACAAATAACAAAGAACTGTTAACAATGTGAGGAGTGCTTTTAGGGAATGGAGCAATGAAGTTCGATTAGTTTAAAGAAAAATAGATCTAGTAAAAATACAAATAAATAATATCAAAGATTCATTGACGTAAACATTGTCGATTAAAATAGACCCTCGAAGAAATTTAGCACCAGGGCCGGTCGAACTGTTAGTCCGCCACTGACTACATACATTTATTCAATAGACTCAAACTACTCACTAGCTGTATAATAATGCAGTAAATTCGTAAAGGCTGATGTAGGTAGAAGAGGTAAAGAAGGTGGAAGACTTACTCGTCGTATGCTTCTATAAAGGTATCATCGTAAAATACCTAATGATAAAGTATATAGACTATTTTACTTTGGCGCTCATTTGCGGCGCTGTAGGCATACAAACGAGTAGCTTAAGAGCTGCTACTGTTGCGCGGTTCTCTCTCAAAAGAACCAATTAAAAATGCTAAATTAAACGTGAATAATATTTTTGTGTTTTTGTGTTCGCTGTGAAATTATGTAATATAAAGTGGAGGAGGGGAAAAATATTCCAAACATAACATCAAGTTACCTACCTACTTACTTATATAATGAGTGAGACAGAGTGAATTAAATGATTTCATGTTATACTTCATTTGATGCCCGCCATTCCGTCATCATCCTTGATATTTAATGCTCTCTACGCTTCTTTTCCTTTCTTTGCTTGATTTCTTCCTTCGCACTTTGTGCTTTTTTAATGGCGATTACTCATTCAAATGCAGCTACTTAACTAAGAGATGCTGCTGTTCTCATTGTGGGCTGATAGTTTTAGTTACCGCTGTTTCTACTTCTTCTTCTTCTTCTCACTCTAAGTGGACCTTTTTTGGACCCTCTGTCTTTTCCTCAGTTTCTGCCTGTTCTTTACTCTCTGCTTGTTTTTCACTCTCTCTGTTTTTTCCGAACTCTTTGATTTCTCCTCACTCTCTTTTACACACTCACACTCTCTACTTTCCTCACTCTCTCTACTTTCCTCACTCTCTACTTTCCTCACTCTCTCTACTTTCCCCACTCTCTACTTTCATCACTCTCTCTACTTTCCTCACTCTCTCTACTTTCCTCTCTCTCTCTACTTTCTTCACTCTCTCTACTTTCCTCACTCTCTTTCCTTTGCTCACTCTCTTTCCTTTCCTTACTCTTTTTCTTTTCGTCACTCTCTCTACTTTCCTCACTCTCTTTCCTTTGCTCACTCTCTCTACTTTCCTCACTCTCTTTCCTTTGCTCACTCTCTCTACTTTCCTCACTCTCTATACTTTCTTCATTCTCTCTATTTTCCTCACTCTCTCTACTTTCCTCACTCTCTCTACTTTCCTCACCCTCTCTACTTTCCTCACTCTCTTTACTTTCCTCGCTCTCTCTCTACTTTCCTCACTCTCTTTCCTTTCCTCACTCTCTTTCCTTTCCTCACTCTCTTTACTTTCCTCACTCTCTTTCCTTTCCTCACTCGTTTTTCTTCCCTCACTCTCTTTTCTTTCCTCACTCTCCTTCCTTTCCTCACTCTCTTTCCTTTCCTCACTCTCTTTCCTTTCCTCATTCTCTCTACTTTCCCCACTCTCTTTCCTTTGCTCACTCTCTTTCCTTTGCTCACTCTCTTTTCTTTCCTCACTCTCTTTCCTTTCCTCACTCTTTCCTTTCCTCACTCTTTTTCCTTTCCTCACTCTTTTTCCTTTCCTCACTCTCTTTCCTTTCCTTACTCAGCTTCTTTTCCTCACTCTCACTATGTCCTTACCTCTATACCTCAACTAAAACGACGTGCTACTTCATTTAACATTTTGTGTGTGCACAAATTTAAATTAGTTAACTTGAGCTGAACTATTTACGCTGAAATGCTTGTACTACATATTTACGAGAGTTTGTTGCCTCTCATTGTATGTATGTATGTATGTATGTATGTACGTGTGTGTCTGTGTGTACTTCATTCATTCATTCATGCACAGCACAACGCGCATTCAATGTGTAGGTGGAAGTTTTGTAGCAAGCATCTTCAAAGCCAAAGCTTTTGCCTTCTTCCTTTTCTGCTTGTTGCCTGAAGGTTGGTTTTTGTTTTGATGTAACTTTTTTCATGTTGCATTTAGACTAACGTTATAAAGTTTTTCCTATTGCTTCACTGTTGCCGTTGCCGTTGCTGTTGTTGCTGTTGCAAGTTTCCAATTTGACAAATCATCCATGACAGCATCTGTTGCCTGACGCACCTGGTGGCTCTTATTATTGTTATGTCTAACAATTTTATCATAATAGTCTGCTTCATATTTATTTTAGTTTTTTTTGTTTGTCTCTTCATGAACTTTTCTAGTAGTTTATTTTATCATTTCTTGTATACATTTTTTTCTCATTCATTTGCGAATAGTGAGTAGCGCATTTTCTGAAGTAAGAGAATTTTCCATTTTCATTTCTATTTGGTATTTTCATTATCATTGCTTAGTCATTTCTATGGGCGATGTATCATTTTGATTACATTAATTTATCTACCCAATGTCTTACTTGCCTTTCTTGGACGAAAAGCATTCGGAAGATTCGGTGTTCCTTAATGGCCATTTACCATTTACCATTTATTACAAGGTGTTGTTGTTGTAGCAACTATAATCGAAATCCTTGCCGTAAATGTTGAAACTGAGGCCCAGGCAATGTCTTCTAGATTACACTGACAGTTAGGTCTTTGTTGCTTGAATGATTTGAAACATACCGTAATTGACCAGAAAGTGTCTACTCCTACAAAACTCGAAAATAATCTTTTTGAATCTATTAGTTTTGGAGTCGGATAGAAGGATCAAATTTACACCAAATGTGGAGAAAAAATTAACATTTGCAGTGCAACTTCATTACGCGCAGTACGGTTAAAATGCTCGAAGCGAGGAGGGAGAGAGAGTGTGAAAATTATCCACGAAATTCTAATTACTCTCAACACAATAGAAATAAGTTATGAATAGGCGTCTCTCTTTAAAAGTACGCGTGCATGTGTGTGTATCAATATGCTGTTAGTATGCGATGGAAGAGAGAAGGTAGAGAGAAAGTGTAGGTACAGTAGATAGAATACGTCGCTATAGAAGTATGTCGCTATTATTTCCTCTTGTATGCTAAAGCCCTAATATCAAGTTGCTCGTTTCGTGCAAGGCTGTCATAACTCAAAAAACACTTATTTTGAGAAAAATGCAGTTAAACATTTCAATTTCCCTTTGGTAAGTTACAGCTGACTTTTTTACTCAAGATAATGCTCTAAATAAAATATATTTTTGATATTATTTACATAATTTTTTTTATATTATTACGCTTTTCCTTTAGACGAGCAAACGAGAGATATCTACTAAAAATTTTAGAGCCATGCATCGAAAATTTATGTCTTTGTTCCGTAGTTTATATTTACTCTGAATGTTATATCGCTCGTTTGCTGCATGACTGTCATAATTAGAAAAAAAAAACATTGATTCTGAACGCATTTAAAGTTTTCAATTTATCTATTACTATTGATGTGATTTCAATGATATAAATATGTTACGGGATAGGTTCGAATATTCTTCGAAAGAATTAGACGCCTGACTGATGGTTTGAAGACCGGGGGCCTCTTCATGCAAGGATGAAAACTGATATCTAGTGACAGATGTTCAGGGTATTGTGTTATTATGGAGTAAGCACTTTCTGCAGCTGCTTAATGGCGATGACGGCAATAATCCCGCCACTGCGGAATCTGCGCCGGAAACCCCAATCGCTGACGGCGTTGAAGTACCGCCGCCTGACTATGAGGAGGTCCTAACCGCCTTCGCTCGGCTGAAGAACAAGGCTGCAGGTGCAGGTGGCCTGCTTGCTGGGTTGTTTAACACTGGAGGCGAAGAGCTCACAAAACGCTTCCACGAGCTTCTATGCGGAATATGTTCGGATGAAAGTATGCCAAGCGATTGGAACCTCAGCTTTCTCTGCCCAATGCACAGGAAAGGTGCTTTCACGATTTGCGTCAACTAAGCCTTTTTAATATCGCATATAAGGTTCTATCGAGCGTACTGTGCAAAAGGCTGAAGGCCATCGTCAACAAACTGATGGGACCTTATCAGTGTGGTTTCAGGCCTGGTAAATCCACCATCGACCAGATATTCACACTACGCCAACTCCTGGAAAAGACCTGAGAAAGTCAGATCTACACCCACCATCTATTCGTCGATTATAAAGCCGCTTTCGACAGCACGATTAGGTTAGTGTAGAATGCAACCTGGAAAGGGAGTTTCGTCGAGTGGGTCTAGTGGTGAACGAGGACAAAACGAAATATGTACCTTGTATCAACAAACAAAGAGTCACGGCGTCTTGGTCAAAATGTCACTGTTAACAATTATACTTTTGAAGTCGTCAAAGGTTTCGTTTACCTCGGATCCAGCATTAACCCCAACAATAATGTCAACGTTGAGATCAAGCGGAGATTAACTTTTGCCAACAGGGATTTAGATTTGCTGGTTAAAAGCATCGATTAGAATGCTTTAAGTGAACAATATCGCGGCTTCTTTAGCTTCTATCTTTTGAGTCATGTGCTGCATGCATGACCTACTATAATTCGGCTGAAATTATACTTAATAAAAATTAATGGTATAACCTAGTTGTGTGACAAGAAACAAATATCTATAAACATGCCCTTATGTATGTCAAATACTTACTTGTATTTTTTATTGAAATGCAAATTTCAAATAACCCTTAAATAAGCCCCTTAAACCTTACACTACCAAAACAAAAGCAACAAAAAAAGAATAAAACAACAAAACCACAATTCTTTGCACTTTGCCAAAATCCGGATAGCATTACATACACACAGAGAGAGAGAGAGAGAGAGAGAGATAGAGAGAGAGAGAGAGAGAGAGATAGAAAGGGAGAGCAACTGGACTTGAAAAATATTGAGGTATTTAAATTAGCATAAAACACGTTTTCTTTAAGTTTCCTCCACCCCTTGCCTTTAACTTCTATCTTATATTTTCTACTTCTATGCTTCTTCCCCCTTCCTTCCCTTCCTTCCCTTCCTTCCCTTCCTTCCCTTCCTTCCTCCTCTTGATTTCTCCCTTTATTTTTTTTCGCTTGAATGTTTTTATTGCATACTGCTTTCTAGATTTTATTTGGTAATGAACGACGAATACGTTTTCTTCCAAAAAATTCTTTGAAAAGAAGGAAGGAAAATTCCAAGCGATTTTTCTTTTTATTTTGGTTCAGTTCTAGTGTATTAAGTTTTTTTTATTAATGTGTTTTAGTTTTTTCTGCATCTCCATTTCTCCATTTTATGTGTAAATAAATGCCAGCTTCTTCCATGTTCAAGATGTGTTTCTTTTTCGTTATTTCGTTACGAACCACGAGTGCGAGAGTCTTTCATCTATTGTTTAGGTGTGTGAGAGTTAGAGAGTGTGAGAGTGTGTGTGTGTGTGAGAGTTTGTTTAATTTTTTCCAACATCCTTTTTCTCTTTTTGTCTTCCTCTCTCCCTTATCACATTTTCACCGTTGCTCAATTGTCGTTGGTGTTGTGGTTTTGTTGGGTTTCTTGGTTGTTGTTGTTGTTGTTGCTGAGGATGATGATGATGGTGGGCAAAAGAACATTTTGTGAAGTGGTTTTTAATTTGTATTCTTAACAATTTACGTTTTCTTAATTCAAAGGTAAAGGTAAAGGTAAAAATGTGAGTAGATGAATTTTTTTTATTTTTGTTTTAAATTATTGGTTACTTGAATTGTTGACAAATGATGGCACAAATGTGATTTTTTAAAATTGAATTTCCTTTTTGAATTCGGGACAAAAGTTACATAAAGGAATGAAGTTATTTTTATGCGCTTCTGTTGTGTTAAATATGTGAATTACCTATAGTTAGAATTGCTTTCTCGGTATTCGTTTAAATTCCCAATTTTCTACTTATTCAATTAGTAAATTATAATATTTTTTTTTTTAAATTTATTTCAGGTTACGCAAAAGATATTTCCGGAGTTGAAAGAGGTAAGTGGCGGTTACAATAATTTTAAAGAAATCATACATAAATCATAAGTTTAGAAATCATACAGGAACGCATTAGAAAGAGTTTGTTGAGAAAAACTTTCAATTGAAAATTTGCGATCACAGAAAAACTACTTATGTAAATAATTTTGGAGAATATTTTTGGTGGAGAAGGAAATGCCCAACATTTATGTAAATACTTCTTTCAGACTTCTTCATACTCTCCATCCCCCTTCTCCTTGAGTTCTACGAACAAGTTAGATTAGAATTTACATTTGAATGTCAGCAGGAAGGCCATATACCATTCATAGCACTCAGTCCGTTGGATTTCTGTACTTTGCCCAGATAGCGATAGGAGAAGGGCTAGAACTGGGTAAGATGTCCTACACTACGAGGTCATATACACTGGTTTAACACCGTTTACGAACGGAGTGGTGGTGGCAATTTGTTATCACTTGGTCATTTTGCCAATGTCTATCAAGAGGTGCACTTGTAATCTTTTTTGTAAGTTTACATCTTTAGAATCGTTTTTATATTTACGAGGGGGCGAAAGATGATCTTGGCAAAACGGAAATTGTGGCGGAAATGAAGGACAGCGCCATCTATCAATCTAATATGAAAAAAATTAGGATGCATACACATAAATGATGAGCGGCAATTATGCATCCACATGTAGCCCCTATTGATGGATAGAGGATGGATTTTCAAACTCAATTGATAGAGGGCGTTGAGTATGAATCAATCTCGATTGATAGAGGGCGCTGCCCATCAGTTTCTAGTAAAATTAAATATATAAAAAAAAAATTTTACATTTTATACAAAAATCGATAGAAATTTAATTTCTAGAGCTGAAATAATGAGCGAATATAGACCGAAAAAAAAAAACAAACGATACGCACAAACAAATGGCGATTGTGTTAGGATAAAATTCCCAGCAGAAACTAAGGCTGAGACACAGCAAGAATGTAGACTTCGTCGAAAAATGGAGGCCCATCAAAATTCAGATTCTGTTATCACGAAAAAAAAACCCAAAAGCCAGCACCCAGAGGTCACGAGGCTGTAGACTTTGCAAGCCATTTGAGGCACAACTGAATTAGAATTTTATTGAAAAACAACTCTAAAGCGGAGAGACAGCATGAATGGCAAATGAGTTAATAAGAGCCAATAATTGCATCGACACTCATCTCATTGAGTCCCGACGAAGGTCCTCATGTTATATAGCACCAGGCAGGCAGTAATTGAGGAGGCCGAATTCCCAGCTTCTCAACGAAAGATAAGGGCAGAAGATTTACTTGAAAATTTGCCTGAAAATCCTTCCTCCGCGGAAAGGTCTCAGACCGGCAAGTGGTAAATTTTCAACCTGTTGAGATCATGCAACCTGAATATTTTTATGATGATTATTATTATAATGATGATGATGGTAAAATTTATGGTATAATGATGTAGCAAATAAATTCGCATGCTTTGAGTATGAATATTTTGATGGAGATGATAATTTTGGATTGGGCGTTGCATGCATCTGATATGCAAACGATCAAAATTAAGTTAATCCAGATGTAGCACAACTGGGATCAGAGAAACTTCAAATTGGACTATACAAGGCTTATCATTAGCATAAATCAGCACATCGTTAAAAATTCCTTCGGCCACGCCTGTAATGTGTCTGCGATAGACTCTGATTTTTACAAGATTTCCAAACCAAATTCTGGAAACCCAAAACCCAAATATGCTGAGGAAGTAAACTTCAGTAGGGAGTCCCACTGTCGCATACTATTTTTTTTATAATTCTCACTCACTTCATATTGGTAGAAATATAAGTATGAAGTTGAAGAGAATTAACCAACAGACCAAGAAACGAATCGAACCCCCTACCGCTCGATTGAAAGTCTAGTGCGTAGACTATGGAGGTCGAGTATGGGTGAAATAAAATATACAACGCCGCACAGTGGTCGGAAAATTCAAAAATCTGAAATAATCTGAAAAAAATCAAAAATATAGGGTTTTTGTGGTCGCTGATAACAAAAATGAATACAAAATTCGAAAATTTAAAATGGAGGATTAATTTATGGAAAAAAACCCCATTAAATTTTAGTGAAACTCACTATATAGGAAATTCTGAGGTCGCTGATAACGAAACTAAATTCAGAATTTCAAAATTCAAAATGGTGGACTCAATGTAGCGAAAGATTTTCCGAAAAAGGAGTTTGCTGTTTTTGGAACTTAGCATATCGTAGGTTTCGCGGTATATGATTAAGAAAAAGAGTGGAAAATGTTGATCACTTTTAAGAAAAAAAAATATTAAATTTGTTTAAACTCATTGTATAGTGGTCGCTTTGGTGTAGTTGGTACTGCGTTGGCTTGCTACGTAGAGTGTCCGGGGTTCAAATCTTGACACAGGCAAAATCAGAACGAGAAAAAACCAATATTTCTACACGACACCACTACCACCTCTTGGCAGGTAATGGCAAACCTACAAGAGTAAAAATTGCTATGAAAAGCTTTTCACTTCGCCGTTGGTATTCGGCATTAAGCTGTAGGTCCTTTCCATTCATGTACAAATACAACACGCACAACATGAGTGGATACTAAAAGCTCGGCCTAGGCCCTCCATGGGCTGTTGTGCCATTAAAAGTAAAGTAAGTAAAGAGACATTGAGGTTATTCTGAGGTAACTGATTACTCAACTGAGTTCGAAACTTTTTTGAAAAAACAATAAATTTATTTTAAATTTAGTATGTATTGGGTTTTTACGTATCTGATTACGGAGTTGAATTAAAAATTTCGTAATTCAAAATATCGGTTTTCTCATTTTCATTGTTTTTATTTCCTATCCTGAATCCGTTGTATTGACCTATGCTGCTTCGATTCGTATTGACCATTATCGGTTAAACAAACGAATAACCCTATATAACCCTAGAAGAAACTACAGTATGCCTATGTACCATATTTAACATAGAACAACAAGAAACTTCATATAAAAATAGAAAAGCTTATGGATGAAAACTTAAAAATAACAACAATGAAAATGGAAAAACAAAAAACAAAAAAAAAACTTCAAACAATCCACAATTGGCAAAAGGATAAAGACCTTTTCATTTCAACAGCTGCTCTATGCCTCTGTTCATATACATATTTATGCTGCTCGCTCTCTCTTTCTCGCTCGCTAGTCTTTCTCTCACTCAATAGTCTTGCTCGCTCTAAGCTCGTTCGTTCACTGGCGGACTATTTGAATGAAGCTCAGTCGTTTCATTTCGTTTCGGTTTTTTGCGGTATTTTATTTATTTAATTTTTTTTTTTTTTTTGTATTATCAAAACTACCTAGAAAAGAAAAACTTTTACTATTTGCCCATGCACAACATTCCCCAGCAGACCAATTTATAGGAGTGGTAGTAGAAGTTGTAGTAGAGCAGTATCTACTGTTGTGGTGTGTGTGTGTCTGCCTGCCTGCCTGAAATGCTTTCTCCCAGCCTGAGAAGCTTCCTTGCTGCCTGTCATCCTCCCCGCCTGCCTTGTCTGCTCCTTACCTATCCTCCTGCCTGCCTGTAGCCTTCATTCTGCTTTGCGGTGATTGCTTGCTGCTGCTGTTGCTGTTGGTTTTGCTGCAATATCTACTGCGTGACATGCATAGAAGCATGTTTCATTCCGTTCCGTTCTGACGCTCGTCGTCTTCATAGCGGTACAGTTTTACATATTTTGTAGAATAGTGTAGCAGTTACGGATGTACTTGTGGTGGTTATTTGCAAGTGCTGAAAACTACACTGTGTATTTGTTTTGGGATAATTTTCGTCTACTACTTTCGAGTCATGATTGTGCGATTATGTGTGTATGTAGGTCTCAGTGTGTGTGTGCATGTGTGTGTGTGTGTGTATCGGTCGTCATACATATGTCGTACTTTAGCTTGCCTGTCAGCTTAATTCCATAATATCCTCCCCCCTCCCTCCCCCATTCCCTGTCTGCCTGGTGCTCTACGCTAAATTCCTTCACACACACACACCACACACACACACACACACATGCTCACATTCGCGCTACACTTGAAACTATATTTTTGTATTTGGTATAATGTTTGCAAATCGACTCGTTTTCTGAATTCTGTGCTCAGTGATGACATGACCAACGGCAACCGACAGTCAGACAAAAAGAGAGACAGTCGGAGAGACAGACGTTCCTTCGGTCTACTACTACAAAATAAAACGAATATCCTCGAATTGTTATTTGTTATTATTATTACTTACTTTTTTTTTTTGTTTGGTTGCTTTCATTTCATGCCATTTCATTTTCATTTTTGAATTAACTAAAGCAAAAAGCATGGCGTAAAATAAAAATAAAAAGACAAATCAGGAAAATAGCGAAATATACGAACTCAACTCACGAGAACAAATATAAACTCTTCTGTTTTTTTTTTCCAGTTTCTATTATTTCCGAACATAAAATTGCTCAACAAATAAAAATAAGTAAACAGAGTGAAATGGAAAAGTACATACCATACACAACATGAAATGGGAAAATGGAAAAGGATAAGGCTTGGTATTTTCCTTTGGCGCTTTATAATATAATAAGTATTTCGATTACATGCATGAAACAAAATGGCTTTACCAATTTTTCGCTTCGATTTATTTAAATTTTAAATACGTGAAGCGTGCAAGTTTGACTATCCTTTCTTTTTTTTTGCCTGTGAAAAGCTTTTAGTGACTTTTATTCATTCTAACCTTGCTGCCTGCTATTGTAGTCTGAGAAAGGCCCATTCTCTAAATAATCTGCTTTTAAATGCATCTGCATTGTATCTGACCGGCCTCTTATTTACATCTGGAATTCCCAGACTGTATCTGGCCTCTGGCCTCTGACTTCTTTAAGTTTATAATCTCAGCCGGCCTCAGAGCCCACCTGACCGCCTTTTTTCCACTTAGGAGTGTCTATGATTTCTTTGAACTACTTCTTCAAACACTCATGCACTCTTTGAATGTCCCAGAATATCTCGACTTTGTTTGAATGAATTTGACTATGGTAGTTTTCGTTTAATTGAGCTGGTAAAAATCCACAGATGAATATATGAGGGTGCGCCGTCTTTTATGTCGGTATGTAAACATTGAATAATTTTAACATTTATCAACCGATTGACTTGAGTAAACATGTTTTTGAAACGACAATTCAGTACAAGTTTTAACCATGAATCTGTCCACGTCGCTTGTAATACGGCAGAGATGTCGATGTTCGCAGCTCGAATTATTTTCTCCAGCTTAAGTTTAAAAAAGTCGCGCGATAGGTAATCACGTGGTCTGATACCGCTGAGCTATTCAAATAGCGCTCAGAGATCTGTCTCAATTGTCACTACGCTTGTGGTGTCGGTCAATTTTATTTGGCAATGACGAATGAGCTTTGCAGGGATTATGAAAATCAGACATTGCGGGGTTTTTTTTTTAACAACTCTAGAAATTTCCGGGACTATGAAGTTAAAATATAATGTCCCACAAAATTTTATACTCATAAATGAACTTGTTTGCTTGGTTTAGGTTGGCTTGCTTTGCCTTGACTTGATTTCTCATGTCAATTGTTGCTCCACTAACAAAAAAAAAAAAAGTTACGACGGCGGATTATACGTAAACTTGAAAATAGCGACACGCCCTGCTCTGCTATGCTCTGCTCTGTGTGTGAAACTGATAAATCCTGAATTATGTATAACGGATAACGGTAAAAGAACCAAGACCAAGAACGAAGTTAAAAAACTGCAACATCAAGCCAAGCAAGAGCAACAACATGAAGAATATGTTGTTTGTAGTTAGCAGAAGAAGAATGCAATATTACTCGTAAATGGATTTTCTGATTTTCTGCTGCTGCTAGTTACTCCTGCCTGTCTGGCTACTGCTGCTGCTGCTGCAATCTATGGTCCATGGTCTCCGTCGTTTGCGTTGTCATTGTTTTGTTGTTGTGCGAGTGAGCGAGCGAGCTCTTCAAATACCCTTCATTTTTTGTTTTTCACATTTCGTTATGTTCCCCTTTTTGTTTTTGCTTTTTACTTTGTTGCTTTTTGTTCCTTTGTCTTTCCACAATTTTCATCTCAATAACTGTACGCTCATTTGCGCTGTCTGATAGCTTTAAGGGATATTCATATCCGTTGTCTTTTGCCGGATATGCTGCCATGTTACTTTGTTTCTTTTCTTTTCTTTTCTTTTCGCTGTGGTTGTTGTTCCAAGAGCGCACTTTATGTGGTAAGGTACTGTTATAAGTACTCATATGTGTGTGTGTGAGAGAGAGAGAGATTTTTTATCTGCTTCCGCTTTGTTTGTGTTTTTTTTTTTTTGCCAATGATTATAGCTAAACTAATGCCTGCCGCCATCGCTGCTGCAAATGCAATGAGAAAATTATAAAACTTTCGGGATTCTATGCTTTTCGTTATTACTCATTCTTTGTTTTCTTTTCACAATGCCGGAATTTATCTGTAAATATTTGTTTTTTTTTTATTAAAATTTTTGTATCTGGTTTGTTTGTTTTGTACCTTAAAAAAAAAACAACATCTCCAACAGCGAGCTTTTGGGATTTTGTGAACTTTATATTATTTCTTTTTATTATTTCTTCCTCGTTCTTGTCATTGTTTTTTTTTTCTTTTATTATTTTTTCAGCAATGAGGTTTTGTAATTCTCAAGTCGTTTGTGGTAAATCCCTCCTCTCGCTTATGCTGGAGAATATAATTCGAGTATATATCGCAATATATTCAAGAAAGTGTGTGTTTAATGTTTCAAATAATATACAATATCGTCATTATTTATGTTTTTCTGTTTTTCTGTCGCAGAGTTGCCACCTCTTTTGTTATCTTACAGTCGCTCTGAATAGAGTAGAGCTTTGAAATGGGGTTTCGTTGTTAAATAAACTGAGTGTAGACGAGTATTTCCCGCTTCAGTTGTGAGGCGAATGTTTCAAAAACAACCGTTAAGTCTGGAGCAGAGCTGCCATATGTTAATAAATTTCGAGCGCTAAAAAACTGTTGTCATTCTTCAAAATGTAAAGTGCTAAGCTTGCTAAATTTTTGTTTTCCTTTTCCTGCTTGAAATGTGAGTGAGATTGAAATAATCTTAACACACGTTTTACCTAATGATTTTTTTTGGGTGTAAAATTTAAAAATTTCTTTGATCTAGTTATCTTTGAAAAATATGTCAGTTATTATTTTCAATGACAAACATGTTGATTTATTGTGAGTTTGATCGAAATGAGTGGAGAGAAAGAAGTACGTCTAAAAATTATAAAAAATTTTCAAAAAAATCCAAATTGGCCCTACAAAAAATTCGCAAACGAATTGTAGGTCTGCCGTCAAACTGTTTCCAATGTTATTAAACAGTTTCAGGAGAATTTGACCATAGATAGGAAACCTGGTTCGGGAAGAAAACAAGGACCACATGATATTGGGAAAGCCAAGAAAATAGAAAGCATATTGAAAAGATCTCCAAACACATCTGCTAGAAAAGCGGCCCGGTTAGCCCAGTGCTGTGACTATTTGGTGCGAAAAGTTAAAGCCAATGCAGGTTTGAAATCATACAAATTCCGAAAAGTTCCAGACAGGAATGCTGCAAGAAATTTAGACGCCAAAAGTAGGGCTCGGATTGAAAGCGAATTTCATGCAAAAATCTTCATGTTGCATAATGGGCGACGAAACGTATGTACTGGCAGATTTTACGCAGCTTCCGGGTCAAAATTTTTATGTTGCTGATGCTCGAGGAAATGTCGAAGAACAATTTAGAATCCAAAAGCAGACAAAATTTTCTAAAAAAAATTCCTGGTATGGCAAGCTATATGCAGTTGCGGCAAAAGAAGCAAGTTATTTGTTACAGTCGGCTCTATAAATACCGAAATATACATCAAAGAATGTTTGACAAAAATGCTTCTTCTTTTCATAAGAGAGCATAATGTGTGTCCACATATTTTTGGCCCGATTTGGCATCATGTCACTACGGCAAGAAAGCTCTGGAGTGGTACCAAAGTAATAACATAGTTTTTGTACCAAGAGAGGCCAATCCTCCAAATTGTCCGGAGCTAAGACCAGTGGAGAGATATTGTGAAAAGAAACTTAAAGAGCACAAAAAAGGTGTCCCAAAATATCGAAGATTTTAAAAGGAGATGGGCAAACTGCTACAAAAAGGTGTCTGAAACAACTATCAAATCTCTAATGGAAGGCTTACGAGTTCATAAATAGTAGTTAGAACTATAAAAGTTATATTTTTCTGTAATTTCTAAAATATTATCAATTAAATAAAAAAAAAATCAAAACCCTATATATGTTAAGATTTTTTCGATCTCACTCCTTATGATGGAGGAAAAAGGTACAAAATTAACATATGTTTGAACCCATGCCATTAACCCTTTCACACGAACATTTCCCATACATGTTTTATTTCGATCCTTCATTTTTTTACTGCTACATATAATCGTTCATGTTCGTCAATAAAAAGTTTGTAGAACCTCAATGGAGTTTTATAGAACCTCATCGAGAAGTCAAAATATAATATTTTTTGTTTTTTTTTAAGAAAGCTTCTTATCGAAAGCAACGGTGCCACTCTAAGATCACAATTTAATCTAAGTTGCGAAAATCTAGAATTGGGGATCTTGAATATATAAGGTCATATAACAAGTATCGACGGTTTTTGGTGTTGTTACCCACAAATCTTACCAAAATGAGTTTTCGGACAAAGTGATTCCCTATCGTGCGCGACTTCTTTAACCTTATGCTGGAGAAAATAATTCGAGCAGTTAACTCCGACATCTCTGTCACCATTTTCTACAAGAGTGTCATTACGCTGATGATATTGACGTCATTGGCTCGAGCAGTCAATGTAGCATTCTCCAATCTCGAAAGGGAGTCTCGTCGAGTGGGTCTAGTGATGAACGAGGACAAAACGAAACATGTACCTTGTCTCAACAAGCAAAGAGTCACGGCGTCTTGGTCAAAATGTCACTGTTAACAATTATACTTTTGAAGTCGTCAAGGGTTTCGTTTACCTATAGGTCCAGCATTAACCCCAACAATAATGTCAACGTTGAGATCAAGCGGAGATTAACTTTTGCCAACAGATGTTACTACGGGCTCAGTAGGCAATTGAGAAGCAGAGCCCTCTCTCGACCGACGAAAATAACGCTCTATAAGTCCCTCATCCTTTCCGTCCTAATATATGGCGCCGGGACGTGGATATTGACCATCAATTATGAGAGGCTGTTAGGAGCATTCGAGAGGAAGAAGGAAGGAGTATCTTGATCTATGGTCGAAAATTCAGGGACGACGCGTATCAATGAGCTGTATGAGCCGTATGAGCCGGTGGAGGAACACGCAGACGAGGACGTCCTAAACTCCGTTGGAAGAACAGAATACAGGGTGGCCTGACTGCACTTGGTCATAATAACTGGCGTGAGCACACGTATAGCAGAGGCGATTGTCGAAGCTTTATAGAGGCGTCCAAGACCGATCATCGGTTGTAGTGCCAGCTAAGTAAGTAAGTACCACAAATTCGGCATCACTAGTCCGATTACGTCAAACGAACACATGTTTGAAAGGTGGCATTCAGGCTACATTTCGTGCGAAGACAGTTGTGCAGTTCGTCGCTAGTGCAAAAAGGTACATTGATTTGAAAATTAGTGAAATATCTGAAGAAATAAGCTATGTGATGCTTTATTATTATAGAAAAGGTAAAACCGCTGCAAAAAACACACTGTCAAAACTGCGGTGAGAATGCTGTGAGTCTAGTGACAGCCTCTATTGGTCAACTCTATTGATTTCGGGTCCCGGATACCAGGCAGGGAATTGGCTCTTCCTTACCTTTCTGTCTTCCTTTCCTAATCATTCAAATGCTTTGTTATAATACTCATGTTACTCATGTTGAGCTCTTCACGCAATTAAGCGGGTTAAATTTTAAGTTATGCAGTTAACCGATTATCGACAAAATGATTTCTCCAGTTAATTGCATCAGCAGGTTTGCACTATCGGAGGCATGAATTAATGGAAACTACTGTATTAATTATACAGGGTGATTCCGTCCCAATGGCTACTTAGAAAAGAAAAGATGAAGTGAGCTCAAAAGGGTAAACAAAAAATTGTAAGGATGCGTGATAGAATGTGGGCTGTTTTCCACTTCTTTAACATACTCTTTTGCTTTAAATTCAGAAAAGTTGAGAAAGGTTGTGAGTTTTCTTTTTATTTTCGATTTTGAAAACAAAGTGCATCTATGATTCTCTGGCCATTAAGGAATTGAAGATAACGAGGCAACTGTAGAGTTAAAATTTAGAGTATCTTCAACGGCTTCATAAGTCCTGGGGCATTTGCAGAAGATTTTCTATCTGTTTCCGCCTGAAATTATTTGGTACAATTTTATAAAACTTTTCGAACTTTTTTGACTTTTTGATTGCTTCCAGGGGCTGTAATACACATCGCAGCTCATAGCCGAAATATTATTATGAAAGTTTGGGGAGTTGACTATACGATATGATGGAAGTGTACCTCCAGATTGCTGTTTTGGTGGTTATTACACCACCCGATTTGGTGACGGCCGTCTAGAGGCCTGCTTGGGAACTACAGAGTTTAGTTTATTAAACCGCTGGAAAAGAAAATATCGCTTAACAGCAGTTTTGATAGTGCTGTTAAGCGATAGTAAACCGCATTAATTTAAATTTCCTTTTTGTAGAGAGTTGTTATTAAATTTTTCCAGCCATTTAAATTCTATGAATGAAGAAACCTAAAAATGTCATGTGTGAAACTTAAAAAAGACGAAGAAGAAAAGAATATGTCTTAGAAATTATAATGCATTAAATTGTTGTTATTATAAAAAATAATCCCCTTTCAACACTCCACATAAAATATAAGCAAGTAGAGATTGTGTGTGCATGGAACGTGAGACGAGAGAGAGAGAGAGAGAGAGAGAGAGAGAGAGAGAGAGAGAGAGAGAGAGAGAGAGAGAGAGAGAGAGAGAGAGAGAGAGAGAGAGAGAGAGAGAGAGAGAGAGAGAGAGAGAGATGGAGAGGGAGAGAGGGGTGAAAATAACACGCAATCTAACTACAAATTCAATACTAAAAAACTTTAAAATAAACTGCAAATGATGATGACACATACGAATAATGCAACGGCAATAGTTTCTGTGTGCACTTTATGCTTGCTTAGGTCCATTGTATGGCTACTTTAGCGTAAAAGTAAAGGGTGATTTTTTTAAAAGCTTGGTTTTTGATAATTCAAGAAAACACAGAAATTTTACAAAAGTGAATGAAATTAGTATTTGGATCGATAAATCAATTCCTGCTATCTACTTTTTGAAGATAATTTAACTTAATGTTAATGTTGCTCGCGGCTACGCTTCAAGTGGTCCATTCTGACGGTCCAACTTTGGCACACATTTCGGCCAGAATCTCACCAATGACGCGTTCAAAGTTGGCTTCCAAAGCAGCAATCGTGTTTGGCTTGTCCTATTGCTTTCTATAGACAAGAGATTTAACATAGCCCTACAAAAAATAGTCTTACGGGGTTAGATCACACAATCTTGGAGGCCAATTGACTGCACCAAAACGTGAGATTAACTGCTCACCAAATTAGCCTCTCAATTGATGCATGGTTTCGCGTGCAGTGTGCCATGTGGCACGTGGCACCGTCCTGTTGGAACCACATGCCAGCCAAGTCCAATTATTGCATTTTCGGCAAAAAAAAGCGTGTTATCGTCGAACGGTATCTTTCTCCATTCACCGTAACGTTGCGGCCTTCATCGCCTTTGAAGAAGTACAGCCCAATGGTGCCGCCTACCCATAAACCGAACAGCACCAAATAGTGCATTTTTCGGGATGCATTGGTACCTGCTGAATTGCCTCTGGCGGGTCTTCACTCCAAATACGGCAATTTTGTTTATTCACGTATCGATTGAGCCAAAAATGAGCCTCATCGCTGAAGACAATTTTGCGAAAAAAAAACGGATCCTCATCCAGCTTTTCTAAGGCCCATTTGCCGAAAATTCGACATTGTGGTAGGTCGCCTGGCTTCAGTTCTTACACCAGCTAAATTTGGTATGGCATTATTCCGAGATCTTTGCGTAAAATCTTCCAGGTGGTCGAAACCGAATAACATAAACCCAATAGCTGCGATCGGCGCCGGATGGACATATCGCGATCTTCTTCAACACTGGCGGAGACAACAGCAATATTCTCTTCGATACGCACTCTATAGATACGATTTGGTTGATTGATGTCCAATAAAGGGAAACTGGTGCGAAATTTGGTCACAATGAGCTGAATAAGCTGCTCTGTGGGTCGATTATGACGACCATAAAATGGACGTAGCTTTCGAAACACATTTTTCACAGAGCACGAATTTTGATAAAAAATTTCAATAATTTGCAAACGCTGTTCAGGCGTAAGTCTATTCATGATGAAATGGCAAACCAAACTGAGCATTTTTTACTTTGACACATGTCAAGTATCACGCGTGAACTGTCAGAAATATAAGCATCAAAAACCAAGTAGCAAAAAAATCACCCTTTATAAGAATATGTCTGTAGTTGGCAACCAACAGCGAAAATTTTAAGTTTTAGATGGCAGTTTTATGAGGCATTTTCGTTGACAGCAGTGAAGAAAGTTCTTTAAAGTCTGGCAAGGTTTGTTGCGCTGTTGCGAAGTGAGAAGATTGAAAAAGTGGAAAAGATTGAAAGAAGCAATTTCAAGCACTTCGATCGTTATAAGAATTAAAGAAGAAAACTCGTTTCAATTTGATAATCGTTAACATACTAGAACTGAGCTGAGAGAAAAAGTGAAAGAGAGAGAGAGAGACGATTCCATGCTGTATTTTCAATCGACCAATCGTTGCTGTCGTTGTTTGCCATTGATTGAGAGAGTATGTGAGAGAACAATGGTTGTTTCAACGAACTGTACTAATTCTCACGAGAGCACAAAGTCGATGTTTTCATTCTTTATGGGAAACATTTTTAGATCGTTATCCCACTGGGTAGAATTACACGCGATGTCATCTGTTGTGCAGATGTGTGTGTATGCGTTTCTTTGGCAGAGTTGTATGCGTATGGATGTGGGAGTGTGTGTGTGTGTACATGTGTGTGTGGATGTTTGTTGGTGAATGCGTGTTCATTTATTATTTAGACAAAAACATAAAAAAGAAAATAAAATGAAAATGAAATAAAGCGAACACTACCATCACCATCACCGAGACACTACCACTACCACTACCGCCACCTTCACCTTCACCATAGAACACAACACAAAGCTCACCCAGGCACCACAGGCACAGTCAAAGGCACTGGCTCAGGCAAACAAGCGAGAGGAACGAACTACTTACTTAATTTATGAACTAAGAGAATTTGAATTGGACATTGAATTGCTGTGTTGCTTGCTGCAATGTAAGTATGCAAGCATGCAACATGCGTACTACATGTGCACTGCATGTTTGTATGTATGCAACCACATATAAACTTATTACATGTTGGCGCGTCAAACGCAACCAATTTCAGTTTTCTCCTTCACTTCACTTCACTTCCACTATTCCATCCATGTTCTTCGTCGTCGTCGTCGTCGTCATCGTCTTCTTCTCTTCTACGTTTTTTTTTCATGATTATCGTGAGTGAGTCTTGACTAAGCGAACACTGGCAAGCGAGTGTCATTGCATGTTATTAACCTCCAGCATTGCTGTTGGTGTTGTTGTTGTTGTTGTTGTTGTTGATGGTAGTATAGTATATAATTTTAATGTTATTTTCTTGGCACTTTCTGAAAAAGTCGCGAAAAATACATTATAATTTTTGTACGACATTATTATAATCAACTGTTGTTATTCATTCTCAAGTCTCCATCTAAAGTGTCATTCTCGTTAATTTTCTATAGCGAACAAAAAAACTCTTTTTTATGCACTATTTACCACATTCGATATGTTTCGGTTATTGCATTTTATGCTTTGTTACCTTGTCTTGGTAACGTTAAAAAACTTGTCATATAATTTTCTTAAAATTGAGTAGTTCAACGTTTGCCTTCTTAATTGTTTCTTCTATTTTAGAGACAATCGTTTTTTGTTGGGCCTTCGATTTTTCCACTGGGACAAGATCGTGTAGGTACTCGTTTTGTCGAATCGGTAGTTTCGATTCTGGAATAGTTTTGCCTATAATTTTGTTTTAGGAATCCTCTTTCGTTTTTGATCCTTCAAGCTACCTTATTACCCTACCCTGATACCCTAAGTTGGTGGGACCAGGTTTGGAATACTTTAGGCCAGTGCTTGAAATTCATTTAACTATATTTCTCTAAAAATGTTCCTCTGTACCATCCAAAAGCTTACATGGTTTATTTTTTTTTTCAAATAAGTATTTTTTCCAAATTTTTGTTTACCAGTAATTTCTATTGAATATATTCTATATTTCAAGTATTTATTTCAAATCTCCCGTCTTTAACTTTGATAACGCCTGTGAAGGCGTTTTCTGAAAACTCGCAGTGCGCACGCAGCTGGTTCTCTGGCAATTTCTACCAAATCTTTTGCAAATGATTTCTAAATTGATTCAAATTCATGGGTGGAAGGTTTGTCAGACGAGGTTCCATCATACCCCATACACAGAAATCCAATGGGTTGAAAAACGGGGGCGAGGGAGACCAAAGATCTTCAGAAACAAATCAAGAAAATTGCCCTTCCATTATTTCTGAACACCCTGTGCCGCATGTGCTGGCGCAGAGTCTTGTTGGAAGACCCATTTCATCTGGACTCCTCTTCAATAAATTTTAAGGGAAATTTGCCTTTTTTTTTAGATATGGCACTCCATACCATAACACCTTACACGCTCTGGACCGTTTGCACCACCTGAATATTGGTAGGAATGTCCTCGCTACTTGCCGCGTAAATTCTATCATTCTGCGGGTTAAGTGCTTGCTGTAAAATAAGAAACTTCTCATCAGTGAATAGAAGGATCTCACGTCTCACGAATTTAGCGTCGTTTGTAAGCTCTAAGCGCCTAGTCGTGGCAGATTATGCGTTTCATCGAGGACTTTGAGTATTAATTTCTCTAGCCAGTTTTCTTCCTTGACGCTGGAGATTTCAGCGAATTCGCTCCTTCGCTGCTGCAACTAGGTTTGTTGTGCGCACAGTCCTTCTAGATCCACCTCAAGTACGAGTATCAACAATACCCGTTTCCTTATAACTTTTCAGGGTTTGATATATAAGTTGACGGTTGTTAATGCCTTCTTTCTTGGTGGACCCCAAAAGTTTTCCCAAGATCGTTTACCTTTATTGAAGTAATGTAAGCTTTTGGTTTGGACACCCTGTAGAGAAATTTTTGCTATTAAGTTTTCTCATGCTTTTTGAGACATTTGGTGTCACACATATTTTCCAATTTTATGCCCAATATCTTGAGATATGTTCCAAGTTTACAGAGCCCGTTATGGTGAGAAGAAACCATTAGCTTTAGAGGTGGACTTGCATTGCGTTAAATTCCTTGATTGGCTAGTTTCAATGCCAATTCGAACTCACTGGGATATCTCCTACTACTAGAAAATAGATAGGATATCTCCTATCTACTTTCGACCTCTCCATAATCTCAAATAACAATATTGGCTGTTTTAATTCGGAAAGTAGATATATCTAGGTTGCTGCTTGTCACGGCAAACTGACAGTTACTTTGTTAAAACGAATTTTTATACCCAGAGGTACTCTGAACATGAACGTAGTCAGTGCACAAATCCGCCAATCATTTTCCTCAACATTTTAAAAACTTCGACGATGGTATTTTTATGCTAGGGGACTCAGAACATGACCACTGTCGATACTACGCTCAGGTGTGATCGACTGGAATACGTAGTTTACTCTGGAGAAATTTAATGTAATAATTTTGCAGAGGATAGTTAAAATATGAAGGGGCTTAGGATTTTTCGATTAAAAAGGCGTTAAACTGCCGGACTAATTTTATCCGCAAAATTATCTCCTCTCGATCTTTAAGCAGGTTTAGAAATTAAAATTAAAAAAAAATAAAGACAGTGAATTTAACTCCGGACTAATTTTATCCGCAAAATTATCTCCTCTCGATCTTTAAGCAAGTTTAGAAATTACAATTAAAATTTAAAAAAAATTAATAAGTCAATTTAACTCTAGACTAATTTTATCCTCTCGATCTTTAGGCAGATTTAGAAATTACAATTAAAATTAAACTAAACGAAGAAGGTATGAAAGTAAAGGGTGAAGGGGCTTAAGATTTTTCGTTCAAAATTTGAAATGGAGAAATTTTCCGTTTTTGATTCGCTGTCGGGTATGGATAAGTATTATCTTAACTTTTCGAGAGGTAGCATTGCGAAGAATGAAGGGGCTGAAGTCTTCAAAAGTAATTTAATTCTGAGGTAATTTTACCCTTAAAACTTTTCCCTTGGGATTTGCCAGCGGTTTCTTGGTATAATATTTTTAATATACCTTATATATATACTTTTCTTGGTCGTTATATCGTTGTCATCATTATAAATTTTAGAGGATGCAGAGATTGCGTAGGGAAAGTAAAATGATAAAGGTGCTTAGGACTTCTTGTAAGTAAAGTAAGTCATTTAACTCCGGAGTAATTATATCCTCAAAATGTTCCACTTTGGATTTGCTGTTTTTGATAACAGCTTAACTTCCAAAAAACTCAGGGTTTGCAGCGGGAACGGGGAATGATGAAGGGTGAAGGGGCTTCACGATTTTTCGCTAGAATAGTTACGATTTTTCGCTAGAAAAGTTAGTTAGTTAGGGATGCAGAGGTTACGTAGGGAAAGTAAAATGATAAAGGGCCTTAGGACTGCTTGTAAATAAAGTAAATCATTTAACTTCGTAGTAATTACATCCTCAATATACGAGTACTTCACTTTGTATTAACTGCTTTTCATATCATCTTAACTTCTAAAAAATTCAGGGTTTGCAGCGGGAATGGGGAATGATGAACGATTTTTCGCTAGAAAAAATAGTTAGTTATAACGAGTGAGGTAGCTGAGTACATTGTTTGAAAAGCCATTTAACTGTGGAGTAATTTTATTCTTAAATTGTTCCCTTTTTCGATCCTCAAACGAACTCAAATGAGCGAGGATTTAAGGATTTTCTACTTAAGTGAATGTATGGTATCAAAGCATCCATGTGTTTCACACAACCATAATCTGCCGAACCTTTACAGTTAAAGGTTCGCTTCGTCTAAGAAGCGAAGATTGCCCCAAGTCAAATTACCTGCTGAAGTCGAAACATCTTCAAATGTTACCTCAGAAAACTGCTCTACCTACCTGATAGATTTTTAGCATTAAATCTCAATTTGAGACCGAACCCCGAAGGATTTTGGAAGAATAACAATAGGCTAGTACTTGAATTTTTTTGGAAAATAGTGATTGCAGTTTGAAGGTTACTCAAAAAGGATGGGCATCACCTTTTATGAAATGAAACTTTAGGGAGATTGGGTGCTAGATTTCTGGGATTAGAAAATTACTTGAATTTTACCATTTCCAAAAATTTTTAATACGAATATTTTCTATAGAATTTTACAAAATTAAGTACATTTATTTACTACCCACTTGCAGCTGAATAACAAATGTAAACAGCAAACGTTATATTTTAATCATTTAAATACGAAGTCATCATTAAAACTCAACAAAGTAGAAGTAAAAACAATCAAAATAAGTAAGGAATCTTATGCTTTCCAACAAAAAACAATAATATCAATTTTATTTTCTCTCTTCTTTTTTGTTTGTTTTTGGGTTATTTATTGATTCTTTCAAGGAGCTTTGTTTGTTTTCTTTCTTTCTTTTTATTTATTTATTTTCTTACATTTATTTTATTTAACTTTTTTTGTCGGAAGCTTGCAGCGAAATCCTTGACTTTTGGTGTTTTACACTTGAGATATTTTTTACAATTTTCTGTTGTCTTTGTATGTGGTAGTGTAGTGTAGTGTTATTGCTCATACGAATAAAACAAACACAAATGCAAGTGAATATTTTTAGCGAGTATCGTCTTGTCTTACAGCAGGATAAATAATAAGGGCGGCGGTTTGAATAATAGATTTTCATTTCAATTTCCTTTTTTTTTTTCCTATGGATTTTCTTCGTGATTGCTTGAAAATCCAGTTCGAAATTGAAAAACATTTAAATGCTGTCAATAAAACAAGCAGCTCTAGCGCTCAAGTAGCTGCTAGGAGTTAGGTATTTTGTCTGGAATTTAATTAAATTTCAAATGTACTAAAAGAGGGAATTTGATATTTCTACTGTAATTATTAAAAGTTCAATTTTGTATTGTTTGTGTTGACTTTATTCCCTATTTATAGATTTTTCATTCTCACAATAAATTGTATGAATTAAAAATTAAATATATTATAATATACAATGTTTTCTTGACTGAACAAATGTTTAAAGAAAAATAAACCCATTTATTTGAGTAGATAGCTGTAAAGTAAGGCCTCGGCAATGCCTAAGGTAACGTGTAGAAAGTAGTATGAAATTTCATCTTTAATTTCTTAGCAGAGTAATGAGAAGTTTTTTTTTTAAATATTTAAATAAAAAGTTATTATGGGTGTAGGTAAGGGTCTCAGGAAGGGCTAAGGTAAGACCTAAAAGTGATATGTAATTTCATCTTAAGAAGCTTAAGTAGAGTAATTAGAAATTAATTTTAATATTTGACGAAAAAGTAATTTAGAGTATAGGTAAGGCATCGGTAATGCCTCAGGTAAGGCCTAGATAGTTATACAGAACTTCAACTTCTTGGTAGAGTAATGATAAATTATTTTTAAAATCTGAGTAAATAGAAATTTAGGGTGTAGGTAAAGCGTAAGTAATGCCTAAGACTTTGTTTTTAACTTTTTTTAAGTAAAGTGATGAAAAACTCATTGTAAAATTTGAGTAAAAGGTAATTTAAAGTGTAAGTAAGGCCTGGGTAATGTTTAAGGTAAGGCCTAGGAAGTAATATGGGACTTTGTCTTCAACTCTTGAGAAAAATATTGAGAGTTTCTTAGCAGAGTAGTGAGAAATAAATTTTTAAAATCGACTAAAAAGTAATTTAGAGTATAGGTAATGCATCGGTAATGCCTAAGGTATAGTAATGGTATAATCTTGGTATAGTAATTTTAAAATCTAACTAAATAGTAATTTTTGGTGCAGGTAATGCCTCGATAATCCCTATGATAGGACCTAGGAAGTAATATGGATTTGTTTAAAAGATTATTTAAAGTGTAAGTAAGGCCTGAGTAATGTTTAAGGTAAGGCCTAGAAAGTACTAAGGCACTTTGTCGTCAAATCTTTAGGAAAATAATAAGAGCTTCTTACCAGAGTAATTGGATATGGTATTCATTTTAATTTTTGACGAAAAAGTAATTTAGAGTATACATAGGTAAGGGATCGCTAATGCCTAAGGTTAATGCAGGTTAGACAGTTATATAGAACTTCATCTTCTTGGTAGAGTAATGAGAAATGAATTTTAAAATCTGAGTAAAAAGTAATTTAGGGTATTTACCTAATCTCGGTAATGCCTAAGGGAAGGCCTTGTTTTCAATTATGTACTTGGCAGAGTGATACAACTGTAATTTAAAATTTGAGGAAAAAGTAATTTAAAGTGTAAGCAAGGCTTGGGAAGGCCTTGAAAGTAATATGGCACTTTGTCGTCAACTTTTGAGGAAAATAATGAGAAATTCATTTTAAAATGTTAATTAAACGTAATTTAGGATCTACTTGCTGGTTAAGGTCTCTGTAATGAGTAAGGTAAGACCTAGGAAGTCAAATGAAACAGAGTCATTATAAAAAAAATTATTCTTAAAATTTGAGTAAAAAGTAAAAATTATTCTTAAAATTTGAGTAAAAGCGCAAGTAAGGCCCTGGTAGTGCTTAAGGCAGGGCCTAGAAAGTAAAGTGGAACCTGCTTTGTTGTTTCTCCTTCTCAAAAACTGTATTGTTGCTCTTCGAAATCTTCTCTTGGAAAATCTATTCAAATCTATTCGCTATTGGTATAGAGCAATTAAAATTCCGTCCACCCGATCTTATCTTTGCAGCTAGTAGTTCAATAATGAATGGATCGTGTAACATACTTCGGCACTCCTTCTTTCCTGCACTTGTAGCTGCTATTCGAATAGTCAGCAATATTTTCTACACATTCTATGGTACATATAAAGTACAGTGGCTGGCTATCTGCATTCAAATAACCCTCAGACGACCTTAAGGGCTATCAAGTGCATTTCAGCTAAGTTTGTATGGATGTGTGTGTGTGTGTGTGTGTGTGTGTTTGTCTTAACTACTTCTTCTAGAATATGCACTTTATGCAATTTCCTCTTCAATATTTATTTACGAGCACGAAAGTTCAAAGCAATTACTTAGAAAAACTGCCAATTAAAATTTATTGCAATCGTTGGAATTGCCGTTGCTGATATTATTATTGTTATTATTCTTAGTAGATTGTTGCATACATATTTACTTACATACATATACATATTGTATTTGCTGTTTGTTCCTATGTATTAGTTTTTGCATATGTCCGATGATGCAATTAATTACGATACCGCTGGGAGAGGAGGGCAAGTGAGTTCACGAGCAGCTTGCTCTTTTCATTGCTGCAATAACTACAAATAACTATGAGGTAAATGACTCATGTCATCAGCAGAGAACGAACGTCGGCGAAGGCTCTTGAGCAATATCTCTCTGATTATTCTCGTGGTGCTTGGTGCTATCTCACTCTTACACACAGGCACACGCACACACATTACCTAACTGTCAAATAAAACGTCATAAATAAAAATACGAAAGAAACTAAAAATATTAAAAAATAAATATTTCATATTTTTAGTTTTGTGATAACACTTAACATGATCATGATTCATCATGCATTGCATTAGTTCAACATTCATATGAATGTGTGTGAGTGTATACTCGCTTAAAATGGTGCTGCATGGTGTTCTTTTGCAGCCGTTTGCCGTTCGTTGTTGCCCCATGAATTGTTGCTGTCTTTGAACCATTTACATACTTTCTACTTTACATTACTGCCTGCCTGCCTGCCTGTCTGCCTGTCTGCGCCTGCTTCTCCCTGTCTCTGTGCTTATGCTTATCTGTCCTTGTGTTTACTCATTTGTGCTTTTATTTAACTCTCTGTAGTCCTGTTTTCCTTTCATCATTTCATCATTTCATTGGTTCATTTATTCCACTTAAAGTTTCTCAAGTTTGTTTCGTTTTTTAATGATGTTTAAATCTGATTTCCTGCATCTCATTTTCAACATTTTCAGATGATTCAGCGTACATTTTATTTATCTTGGGGCCGATGTTAAGTACGATTAGGTATTGTGTAACTATTTGAAGAACCTTCAAAGCATACTTAATTTCTGAGAATTGATGCAGCAGCGTTTATGCCGAGAACCAAATATTCTAAGAAATTTCAGGAAGTTAGACTGGGTCTATTACTTAAGCTACACTTAATCCTAACGTCTGAAGGTAATTCAGGCGTTCTTTACAAAACACCTGAGTTCAGGCTTGATATCCAAAATTTGTATAGTTCTTCCTTTAAAATGGCTTCCATAATTAAGTTTGAATTTAGCTCTCAAACATGAAAGAAGTTGAGATGCTTATCATAAAATATGCAATACAAGCTTGACATCAAAAAATATGGCGTAGCTTTAAAATGTTTACTTATTCACTGAAAAAACGTTTAGCCGCTCTTACAACCCATTCGTAGGTTTGAGGTTAGAAAATGTTTCCGCTCATTTTTACTTAGACCTAAACTGAAATCAGCAATCCTCAAATATTTTCGGTATCCTTTTATTCGTAATTCAGGTTTGAAATGTTTAAAAAGTTTTGCTAACTTTTCTAATTAGGGTTAGACTTAGACCAGTAGGTCAGAAAGTAAGTCCGATTTTCTAAATATAGATGTGAAGTGAGAAATCAGTAATCAATGTTAGAGAATCAAAATTTAAATCAAAGAAAATAAAGGAGAGGATGGAGAAGAGTTGAGGGAATCCAATGTGAGTGCGGCGGGGAAGAAAAGAGGTATTAAGGAAGGACGGGGGATGGAAGAATGAGCCAGAGAAGGAGAATTAATTTAAAATATAAAGAGTGTAGGTAAAGCCATGGTAATGGCTAAGGGTACAGCTTGAAAATAAGTCTTTAACTTAAGCTTAAACTCCATTGTCGAAAAGCAGCTCGCTCACTACATAAGGCCTTGGTAATGACTGAGGTAATTAATGCATGGATAGAAATATGGCACTTCTGATTAAAAATTTTATCAGAGCAATGATCAACGCAGCCTTAGAAGATAACTCAGTTTTTTAGATAAAAGTTTTTCGATTAATTAGAGTGTAGGTAAGACCTGGGCAATTTCTAAGGTTGAAAGTTTTAACAAAGTAATGACCAACTTTGTGTTGAAAACTAGTTCACTTATTTACCATAAATGACATATTCTTGGGTAATTTAGTGTAAGTAAGGACACGATCATACCTGGGGAAGGTCTATCAATTAGAAATTTATTTCAGAACGATTTTCTTAAAAAAAAACTCTATGTTTAAAAGTATTAGTACTTCACTTTACCTACATGATAAAAATATTGGTATTTTAGTTGAAGGTAAGGCTTCAAGTATTGGCTAGAGTGAGTTCTGGAAAGAAATATAAAACTTCAGGTAGATCTTATTAAAAGAAAATATTTTAGATGTAGAACTTAAAGTTGAAAAGCAACTGATTTATGAATGTGGAAACTTATTGGAAATTTCCATCGGAGCTTCTTCTTTTTCTTCCTTTAATGGCATAACAGCTTATGGATGGCCTAGACCGAGCTATTGGCTACCCCTCATGTTGTGCGTGTTATATTTGAACATGAATGGAAGCGACCCACAGTTTTATGCCAAATCAGAACGGCGAAAGCTTTTCATAGGAAATTATTACTCTTGTCACCCCTGATAGTCTGCGTAGCAGGCCAACCCACTACCAACTACGCTACAACGACTTAGGAGGAGCTAAGGTCTCATTAATACTTAGAGTAAGACCTAGAAAGTACATAATAAGAAGCTTTAGTTTGAACTTTTTTTTTACTTTCGTAGGTAAGGACTTGGTAATGCCTAGAATATGGTATTCAGGTTGAATTTTTAATAGAATAATGATGAAATGAGTTCAACTTATTTAGTGGTAGATAAGGCATTGGTAATGCCTAAAGTAAGGCCTATATTGCTGTATTAATGAATATTTAGGTAGAATTTTCTTCTTTCGAATCTAAAGTCTTATTAATGATTAGAGTAAGGCCTAGAAAGTAATAAAAAACTTAGTTTGAATTTTTTTTTCTCTCGGAGGTAAGGCCTTGGTAATGCCTAGAATAAGGCATTTAGGTTGTATTTTTAACAGAACAATGATGAACTCAGGGCTGCGAATCAATTTATTTAGTGGTAGATAATGCCTTGGTAATGCCTAAAGTAAGGCCGATATATACTATTACAATTCTGGTTGATTTTTTTTTTCAGCTCAGTACTACAAATCGAATTATTTATGTATACAATATAAAAGTGAACTAGTCTTTCCAGTTGTAGTTAAGGCTTTGGTAATGAAGTAAGGCCTATAAAGTTTGTTGAACTTTTTTACTTCTGAAAAATAGATCACCTATCCATTGGTATCACATAATTCGTTGGTAAGGCATCAGTAATGCATAATAATTTAAAAATTTAAGGTTCAAAAATCAATTATTTAGCAGCTACTTATATACATTATGAGAAATTATTTCAGATTGACGATGGTAAAGTCAACTTCCCGGGAGCTTTTTCTGTTTTCAGGTCTGAACAACCAGTACTTTTTCTACTGGGTTTTGAGCTTTAGCGCGACAACGACGAAACAAATTTTATACACAAATATTGCAGTTATTTGCACGGTGCTGGTAATTGTTGTTGTTGCTGCTGTTCGTGTTGTTCTCTTTTTTGCGATGTGATCTACATTTATGACAGCAACAACAGCAACAACAACAGAAACTACAATGACTTGGTATAATATTTTGTTTATTTTTTCTTTTTTGGCCACAGACATTGATGCCGATAATGACAACAACGACGACAACGACGACCAATGTGGCATGATGCTGTTGTCATTGTCAAGTGTTATTATTACTTTACACACACATTTCAAAATTACATAAATTTAAAATAATGTTTTAAAAAATATATGTATTTATTTTATATTATTTCGAAAATCAGCCAATTGCATACTTGTACTTAGTACATACAGGGTGTGCCATATTTTATGTCGGTATGTGAATATTGAGTAACTTTGATTTCCATATATGAGGTATTTTTATTTAATTTGATCCTTTACAACTTATGTGGACTAGTTTTTAACTAGTTACAACATTAATTAAGTGGCCAAGTGGCCGCCTTTATTGAACAAACCAAAATGTACCTGTGCCCTTTTTGCTGCGTTTTCCATCACTTTTTCAAGCATCTCGGGCGGTATAGCTATGTTTTCGACACGAATGTTTTGCCTTGAGCTCATCAATGGTTTGAGGCTGGCTGGCGTACACTTTGCTTTTCAAATAACACCCACACAAAGAAGTCTGGAGGGGTCAAATCTGGAGATCTTTTTGATACCACACGTCCAGGGAATTTTCGTTGCAGAAACTTTAATTGTGTGATTTGCAGTGTGGTATGGCGCACCGTCTCGTTGAAAGCAGTAACCGTCCAGCCATCCAGACATTTTTCACACATTTCTGAGCAGACATATTGAGCTAACATCCAACGATATCGATTCCCATCGACTGTTTCGCCGTCTCTGTAGAAAAATTGCCCAATTTTGCACAAACGCCGGCCCAAGCCGTCACTTTTTGGTCATGCAATGGTGCTTCACGGATCTCGTGTGGATTCTCCGTTCCCCAAATGCAGCAATTTATCTTATTAACGGCGCCAGAGAATGTGAAATGAGACTCGTCGGCCATCAAAGTTTTCTTTAAAAAATCAGGTTCAGTGTTAACTATTCGAGCGACTGTTTGGGCGCAGAGACGTGGACATTGACCATCAATGATGAGAGGCTGTTAGGAGCGTTCGAGAGGAAGATACTCCGTAAGATCTACGGTCCAGTATGCGTGGACGACGTGTATCGAATAAGATGGAACGATGAGCTGTATGAGCTGTACGCCGACACTGACATAGTCAAGCGTATAAAACTCCAGCGGCTTCGCTGGCTGGGTCATGTTGAGCGAATGGAAGAAAGCGCTCCGCTCCGGCTAGAAGGGTGTTTTATTCGAACCACGGTGGAGGAACACGCAGAAGGGGACGTCCTAATCTCCGTTGGAAAGACCAGGTGCAGGGCAACCTGACTGCACTTGGCCTTATCAACTGGCGCCAGCGCGCGCATAGCAGAAGTGACTGGCGGAGCTTTGTGGAGGCGGCCAAGACCGATCATCGGTTGTAGCGCCAACTAAGTAAGTAAGTAAGTTTGGGCGGCCTTATTTCAAGCGACATGGATGGTATGTCGGCAATATTATTTGAGTCAATTGCACTTTGTACGAAAACAAATGCAAAACATCCTTCAAGATGCGCCGCAAGCTGGTTCCGCTGACGTCAAAATGCTGAGCGCGGTGACTATGCCACACTTATCGGTTCTCGGCAAGAAACTCTTGCTCTACCGCTTCAACCAGTTCATTTGACTGTCTTGTCTTGGGCGTTGATGAACGGAGCGGCCTGTCGCCGGTCTTCAACTGTCTCGTGCTCAAGAAAATTCGACACCAAACGACGAATAGTGATTGGCGTCAGCCGGTGCTTGCTGGCCACGATATTTTCGACAATATGCACGTTGAGTTAACACCACTGAACAACTATTTTCAATGTACAGTGTCACTATTTCGGTGCGTTATTTCGGCGTGAAACGATTCATTGCTTAGACTTGTATCGAATTGATGTTTCAAAAACATGTTTACTCAAGTCAATCGGTTGATAAAAGTTAAAATTATTCATTGCTTACATACTGACTAATGATAAAAGATGGTGCATCCTGTATAAAAAAGTTTAAAATATTTAAATTTCCTCCAAATGCAGCATGAGTATTGAAAACTGGTGCACATATGGTCTTCACCAACACCAAGACTGGCGGCTACCAGTCAGCTTGTAGTTGATTGCTTGTGAGCCAGCGTTTTTAATGATTTGTAATTAAAAAGCTTTTCCGCATTTATGCGAGCGTTTTTTGCCAGCAAGCACCAGGAACGGCAGCAGTAGGAGCCGCAGCAACACAACGTCCTTTTAACGTTTTTGTGTGGAAACTGCAATTTACATTCACATGCACGACTGATTGTCTGAATGTCCTTCCGAAAATATAATCTGCCTTACGCTTATGTATACGCTTATATTCACCCACGCGCACGCACTCACACTCTCACTAATACCTTCACTCCAAAATTGCGCTCTTCTCTTGTTCTCGCTCATTTCTAGCGTTTCAACAAATTATTCCCAACGCTTGCTCGTGCTCGTGCTGCTGATTGCCATACTCGCTGTTTTGTTGCTATGAAGTGCGTGCATTTATATAACCATGTGTAAGGCTGTGTGTGTGTGTGTGTGTTTGCGTTGCATTTACGTTTCAACTACGTGGCATATCTGCAGGACGCAGTCACCATCTGCCTGCCTTCACCATCTAACGGTAATAGCAACTTTTTCCAACAACATGAATGCAAGTTTATGTCTGTGTGTGTGTGTGAGTGTGTGTGTGTCCATTTATTCAAAGTGAATGCTTATGTTTTTGCGTGCATGTATATGTGTGTGTGTGTTTCTGAAGACCGTGCGTTGCTGCTCGTTTGTATACGAATTCAACTCATATGCAGTTCTTTGTTGTTTCTTTTTTATGTTTTTGTTTTTGTTCCAAAAAGCTCAACATGTTAATGTGAAAACTCTGTTTATCCACTTGACTTTCATTGCTTTTCTCTTTTCTCATAATAATCCCACTCTACACACACTCGTTGCTGCTGTATTTGTTTCTCTCTCTCTTCCGCTCTTTCTCTTTATCACTGCAGCTCTTAACCTCTTTTGGCCCACTGTTATTGCTGTTGCTGCTGCTGCTGCTACTTCTCATGTGTTTGGTTTTCAATTCAGTTTTCTAAAGGTTGCTCGTCGTTCGTGTATTCTGCTATTACTGCTGCTGCTTCTGCTGCTCTCTGCATTTTGTATTTATTTTCAATTCCATTCACATTTCCTTGTGAATTTTTCATTTCATAAAAAAAAAAACGAAATAAAAGGAAAAACTAAAAGTTTGTTATGTACTTTAGAATTTAAATTAAAATTTGATTCATACGTTTTTCCTTTTTTTCTGTTGTTGTTAGTTTTGCATGCAAAAATTATACAATTTCCCCAGTAAAAATTCCAAGGAATTAACATAGAAACTTTTTAATAATGATCAAATTTAAGTGTGTGGTGGTAATTCACTTTAATGTAGAATAATTTGAGAATACCGATGTACAACTCTAAGTTCATTTCAAACACAAACAACTGAACCGAGTTAGTTATGTGTACAGATTTTGGGTGCATTATGTTTTACTCGATTTGGAGTAGTCCTACATAAATTGAAAGATTTTTCAGATTGTTTCCCAGTACGTACGAAATCGGAGAGAATAGCCAATTCTTCTAATTAACCTGAAATTTGAGTTCTTAAAAACTTCGGCTCTTCCGTTTTTTAACGTTAACTCTTCAGAGAGAAATCCTATTCCTATTCCTAATCCTATTCTTCACTGAAATCGAGCCTAATTCTCACGTCTACCTTAATTGAATCTACTTGGATTATACTATATAAGTTTTTCCCTTTGAGATACTTTATTTTTTTGATTTTATGCCCTAGGATACCGTAAGGATTAACGGTTACTCACAAGTCCCGAAAATATTTTATTTTTGTTTTTTCCCATGAATTTTGAAATATTTAACAAAATTCGACAAAGGAGATGAGTTGATATCGAAATCATAAACTAAATAAAAAGTTCCCCTTAAAATCCAAAATCTGAAGGTCTGTGATTTCTCTGTTCAATCTGAAGTCAGATCTTAACAGACACAACAGCCCATGGAGGGCCTAGGCCGAGCTTTTCGCATCCACTCATGTGCGTGTTATATTTGTACATGAATGGAAGGAACCTACAGTTTTATGCCGAATCCGAATGGCGAAGTGAAAAGCTTTTCATATGCCATTTTTACTCTTGTAGGTTTGGCATTGCCTGCCAAGACAAGAGGTGGTGCCGAGATTCGAACCCCGGACACTCTTTGTCCAACGCACTACCACTACGCCACAGCGACCACTGTCAGTTCGGAAATCTTCAAGTAATTCTGGCCTCTCTTTACTTATTTATATATTTCCCTATTAGAAATTCAATAAATTTAAGCCCAACTTATGAAAATATTACATGATAATAGTCTTAACCCTCTGTTGCCCAAATTGCTTTTTGGCAAACTTTACAAAAATAATTCTTAAACTTAAATAGTTAAAAGCTATTATGATTTTTATCTTTAAATTAGTTTATAAAATGTTTTTATTAACTCAGGAACTAAACTGAACTGAACTGTATTTATATTATTATATTATTTCTAATACAAAAAAAAAACAGTAAAATCTGGCAATAGAGTGTTAATTGAAAGCTGAAATAAAATTAAACTATTCTGAACATTTACATAAAGAGTAGGGCAAAGTCATTGGCATGCAAAATATTATGAATTTAAAACTCAATCAGGACTAAAAAGAACAAAAAGGTGGTTGTGGCGTAGTTGGTAGAGTGCATTGGCCTGCTACGCAGAGCGTCCGGGGCTCAGATATCGGCACAGGCAAAATCGAAAAGTAACAAATAATTTTTCTACATAGCACGCACAATCTCTTGGCAGGTAATGACAACCGCCAAAAGTGGAAATAGCCTGAGAAAATCTTCTCATCTCCCCTATTCGGAATCGGCATAAAACTGTAGATATCTTCCATTCATATGAAAGTAAAGAGGACTGCAAAAGTATAACACGCGCAACATGAGTGGATTTGAAAAGCTCGGCCTAGCCTCCATGGGCTGTTGTGTGATTAAAAGAAAGAACGAAGAAAAGAACACCCCTGAGAACAAAGCCTGCCATTTGTTTCTTTAACCTGAACTCATACCTCAACTCAGTAATTAAGTAAGTACTTAGTTCTGATCTCCTTTATTGAAATATAAATCTTAATTTAAGCCTGTATACCAAAAAGTAATCGACAATATAGTTATAGTTATGTTATTATGGCCTCTCTTTATAGAGTTTTTTATACTTTTTACTTAGGTTCCTAGTAATCTTATAAAATCGGAAATCCTATCTCTTGTTTCTTTGACCTGAACCTAAACCGCAAATCACCAATTAATTTTGATTGCTTTTAACTTAAATCTGAATTTCTGTATTCAGAGTTGAGTTTAAGTCAAATCTATATTGACTTGAAATCCGGTCTAAACTCAAATTGTTTACGCTGACCTTTCTTATTTAGATCTGAATTTACTTATTCAAGAATGATTTCCTATCTTGGATTTTATTTATCAGTTAAATCTTGTTTCAAGCTCATTGTTGCTCATTTCATTTAAGTGTTAAGCAATAGTTGGGTCCGCTGAATCCAGCCATTTTCTCAATATTCTACATACTTACTATTACACTCTACCACTACTTTCTACTACTATTTTATATTACTATAGTCTACCACTACTTTCTACTACTATTTTATTTTACTACTTTTTACCATTACTTTCTACTACATATTATTTTCTATTCCTATAGTCCACCATTACTTTTTTACTTTCTACTGCCGTTTTCAACTACTATTTTCTAATTCCATTTTCTGTTACTAGTTTCTAATACTACTCTCTACCACTACTTTCTAACTTTCTGCTACTATATTCTCTTACTATTTCTACTGCTGTATTCTAAATACTACTGTTTTGTTTACTATTTTTATAAAAATTATTGAATTTATAGAAATTTCCTCTATATTACTACTACTTTTTTCTGTCACTGCTTTTTGATTTTCTACTACTATTTTCTAATAATAATCTCTACCATTACTTTCTACTAGTATTTGCTATTACTAATTATTTCTACTGCTATTTCCTTTTCTACTATTTTTTATCACAACGACTATTATACAAATTGCTGCATTTGTGGATGTTATCTCTCTATTCTACTACTATTTTCTATGACTATTGTCTACCACTAGTTTCGTACTTTCTACTATTCTATTTTCTAATACTACTTTTTACCACTACTTTCTAACTTTCTGCTATTATTTTCTATTACTATGTCTACTGCTGTATTCTACTACTATTTTGTATTACTACTTTTTACTACTATTATAAAAATTGCTGAATTTACGGACATTTTCTATTTATTTCTACTATTTTTTTCTGTCACTACTTTTTATCTTTATAATGCTATTTTCTAATACTAATGCCTAACACTACTTTCTCACTTTCTACTATTATTTTTTCCTACTAATTATTTCTACTGCTATTTTGCTTTCCTATTACTTTTTATCACAACTGCTATTCTATGTATATATTGTTGAATTTGCGGATGTTGTCTCTCTATTCTACTAATATTTTCTGATACTACATTCTAACTTTCTACTAGTGTTTTCAATTATTATTGTCTACCACTATTTTCTACTAGTAGTAGAAGTAGTTTAAGTTACCATTTTCTACCTACACTTTTTAACATTTCATTGATATTTCCTTGAACGATTTGTTACTACTCTACTCACTACTTTCTAACTTTCTACTACTATTTTCAAATACTATTGTCTAGCACTGTTTTCTACTACCATTTCCTAGTTTATTTTATATTACTATTTTCTACCTACACTTTCTTGCTTTTCATTTATATTTCCTTGTACCATTTTTAACTACTCTAATCACTACTTTCTAACTTTCCAGTACTATTTTCAAATACTACATATTGTCTACCACTATTTTCTACTACCATACACTTTCTTACTTTTCATTGATATTTTCTAGTACGATTTTCTACTACTCTAATCACTACTTATTACTACTACTTTTATTCCAATTGTTGGGTCTGCGAACATTATTTCTTTATTCTAATACTATTTTCTTTTACCATTTTCTATTTCTGTTACTGTCTTCTATTACCTTCTATTCTACTACCATCCTTTTTTCCAACTGTTGGGTCTGCGAACATTATTTATTTATTCTAATACTATTTTCTACTACCATTTTCTATTTTTGCTACTGTGTTCTTTTTTTTCTTTATTCTAATACTATTTTCTACTACCATTTTCTGTTTCTGCTACTGTCTTCTTTTTTTTCTCTTCTAGTACCATTCATTTTTTTACTACTATTTTCAAATACTACATATTGCGTACCACTATTTTCTACTACCATACACTTTCTTACTTTTCATTGATATTTCCTAGTACGATTTTCTACTACTCTGATCACCACTTACTACTACTTTTTTTCCAATTGTTGGGTTTGCGAACATTATTTCTTTATTCTAATACTATTTTCTACTACCATTTTTCTATTTCTTCTACTGGCTTCTTTTTTTCTCTTCTACTACCATTTGTTTTTTTTTACTACTTTTTTCTACTACCGTTTTCTAATACTATTTTCTATTACCATTTTCTTTTTCTACAACTTTTTACTACTGTCTACTATTTCCACTACTGTTTTCTATTTTCTACTACTATTTTTCAGTTATAGTTTATTAGTTTAAAATCGTTTTTGTGAGTGATATTGAAGATTTTTTTTGCCCAGTTTTCAAAGTTGAATATAAATTCCCATTTTTTGTGGGACTTGGCGTGGCCAAGTGTCACAGGAGGGAAATTTGCGTAGTGTTTTTACATATTTTCTATAAAGAAATACAGAGCATTTTCTCTTCAATTTCTAGTAGGCAACTATTATCCGATTCATAATATTTACATTCTTAATATCAGCAGCAATTAATCGGAAACTGCAATAATGTCACTTTTTTATTTGCTTTTTCTATATGTGTATGTATATTAAATTAGAAAATAAAACACTTTGCACACAAACACACACACACAAACACACACACACAAACACACACACACATACACACAAAGCCTGATTGAGTATTTTCTATTCGTATACTTTATACCCATTCAGCTACTCTTATGAAGACCTACATACGAGTAACTAACTGCTCGAATACGAGTTCCTACTGCCTCGTCCTCATCTTTGTTCTCCTCCTTTTCTTCCTTCTACTTTTTCCCCATCTTTTCTATTCTTCCTCAATTGACATCCACATACACATTTTTTTGTTTCTGCACACATTTCCTCGAAGAACGAAGAATGACTGAATATACGAACAAAACGAGGGAAATATGACAAATGTGATAACAACAACAACGACAACAAAAGTAGAAAAAAATAAAAATAGTTGCTGCTTTAGTTTTATACTGATTTCTTTATGAGGTCAATTACCCGGCAATTTATATCTACATACACACATACATACATACATACTCTCGTGTGTAGCATGGTAACATCGTCTAACCATTGACAACAGGAAAATTGCCACCATCACCATCACCATCACCACCACCAGTGCTACCAGAGCTACCAATCGACTAGTAAGAGACCACCAATTGACAGCAGCACATCAACATTACGAACTTTTAAGGGGCATACATACTTATGTAGGTGGTGGTGGTTGGCAACAAGCAGTGGGTGACAGTTATTAAGCCTGAAGGAAGGCGGCAAGTTAGCATGCGCCAGTGTGGGAGTGGGGGTGTCTGTGTGTGTGTGGCAAGGAGGTAAGCTTAAAATTTACGTCAAGCGTTTGCCTGCCTGCCTGCCTGCTTTCTTCTACTTCCTTGCTGCTGTCTCTTCATGTGGTTGTTGGTGTGGTTGCTGTTGTTGCCATTGTTGAATACTACTATGAAGGTTGCTCTTCTTGCCGTTGTCGTTGTCTATGTCGTTGCTGTTTTTGTTTAATGTATGTATGTAGTTCGTTTTGTATGATGGATTTTTGTTTTTATGTTGTAGTGTCTCCTCCACTTGTTGGGCTTTCTGTTATTTCTATACTTGCTTCTGTGTGTGCTCTTCAAAGAGTCAATGAACCTATTATTTCTACACTTTAAAATAAATCTAATATATAATAGTTGCTTGTGTTTTTCTGTTGTGCTTCTATGCTTTTATTATTGGCAATTGATAATTTATTTAATTTTTAGACAACACTTCATTATAAATTCATATTCCTATTATTATTCTAATATTTAACTACATTATCTTCTTTCTTCTGTTGCAGGTATGTTTTCCATTAAGCCTTCATGCAAAAGTGTGTCCCTATATAAGTATATATTCTTCAAAGGTATGTTAATGTTCATTAAGTGATGCTACTAAAGTAATTTCTGATAATTTTTTTTTTTTATATACTAAGTAGGTACTTATAGGTACATATGTGAAGTATGTATGTGCCCCTAAGTCTCCCTGTGCCTGTAAATTGTCCCTTTATATACAGAGTTAGGCGATTGAAGTGTTACTAACTTCACTCCGGTATATCTGGCAACGCGATATTGCCAACTATATCAAATTCATACCAATGGCAGCTGCTTATATTGTTTACGAGCATTTGCGTCAAAGTTTTATGAAACAAAAGTTATTCGAAATGGAAATTAAACGTAATAGTGTGTATCCCAGCGAAGCATTCGACTCATTTTACAAAATGAGCTCAAAGTAAAGCCTTACAAGTTCCAAAAGGCACATCATCTTACACCAAAGCAACAAAAAGTTAGGCTCGAAAGAGCAAAGGATTTCTTACGCTTGCACGAACGTGGCAAATTTCCAAACAATATGTTCTCTGATGAGAACTGCTCTATTGAGCAGTTCATAAACTCTCAAAATGATCATGTTTACTTAACTGAACGAACTTACGAAATTTTGAGCCTACGAACGGCCACCCCAAGTAATTCTCCATCTCAAGTAATGGCATGGGCAGCTGTGACCGTCGATGAACGCTGTCCAATCGTTTTTATCGAGCCTGGTGTCAAAGTCAATGCGACTTATTGTCGGGTAAATGTTTTGGAAGCTGCTTTAAAGCCGTGGGCACGCAAACATTTCGGTCGTACACCATGGACGTTCCAACAAGACTCGACACCGTCTCATAAAGCTCGTGTGAACCAAGAATGGTTAAAAAACCATGTTCCGTACTTCATTTCGTCGACACAATGGCTTTCGAATTCGCCAGATGCAAATCCGATGAACTATTCCATCTGGGTCATTTTGGAGAGCAAGGTGAGGACTAGAAAATATGCCAGTATGGATGCGCTGAAGAAAGCCCTTGTACTTGAATGGGGCAAAATACCGCAATATCATATTCGTTCATATTTTTGCCGTTTGATGGTCATAGCCAAGGCAAAAGAAGGTCACATCGAGCTAAAGTGAATGAATTCTAAAATTTTTATTATTTCCACACATTTTTGTAATTTGCATCAATAAAAAATAATTTCACACAAAGAAAATATGGTCGCTTGAATAGGTAACAGTTCAATCGCCTAACCCTGTATTCCTTTTCTTCTTCTGTGTTTTGTGAATTGCTGTGTTGGCTCTTTGAAGTATTTATCTGCTTTTATAACAACCAGCGCAGACTCACAAAGAGCCACAGAGCGACAGACAGATATTTCTTCTCATCGTAGTTGAGATTATTTATTGTACGTTATCGTCGTTTATGTTCTGTAAGTTTATATTAAATGATGCGATTCGAAATTGAATGATGCACATTTTTTTTGCATAAAATGTGACATGAAAAGAAATTGATAATTTAGAGAAAGTATGAGCATTACTTTATCTATTATATTTATTGTGAAATACTCTTTGGAAACACATAACTTATTCCATATGTCTGGAGAACAAGTGATTTTGCAAGTCTTAATAAAAATAATAATAACTAGGGATGAGATTAACCGAAACAAAACACCTCAGGCTGGATATATTGCCTCTCATTGCAGGTGATTTAGTTATCTGGAGGGGCTTTGAATCTGGGTTGAAATAATGGTCATATTTCCTTTCGGAAAAATATTTTTTCTGAAAAACTACAAATGTCCCCAACCAGTGATCGCAGTGGCGTAGTTGGTAGTGCGTTGGCCTGCTACGCTGAGTATATCCGGGGTTTAAATATTTGGAACAGGCAAAATCAAAAAGTGGAAAAAACACCACCTCTTGGCAGGCAATGGCAAACCTACAAGAGTAAAAATTGCCTATGAAAAGCTCTTCATTTCGTTGTTCGTATTCGGCATAAAACTGTAGATCTCCCTTCCATTCATGTACAAAAATATATCCCGACGCACAACATGAGTGGATGCGAAAAGCTCGGCCCAGGCCCTCCACGGGCTGTAGTGCCATTAAAAAACAAGGAAACGAAACCCCGAATCTGAACTGAAAACTTAGAGAGGTAGGTGTTTGCTCTAAAAAGAGAGGTACACAGAGGAGGTTGCGAAAGAGCTAGGAGGTTAAAACGAGCAACTTATCCCCAGTTAGAACAGATATATGTTGTTACCAGGAGACACCTTGTTTTTTTTTAGAGAAATTTTTACCGTAATGACCCTTAAAAAAGAGGAACAGAGAAGTTGTTCTGGTTTGGATTTAAATAAAAAGGAACTTTAATTTATCACTACGAGTGACTTTGCCCTAGACATCTATATACGTTCTGTATTCTAGTCACATGGAGAGGCCTTGACAGTCGGAACCTTTGTTATAATATGAACATATTTTCGATCAAAATGTAGGAGGTGGTATCGAAATTTAATATAATGGCATATGTATTTTTTCTTCCGCAAAAATATTCCTCATAAAAAGTAAAAAGGATAAGCAAACACCCATCGAGTTGAAAACTTTCAGAGATTCTTATACCAAAACCCTCTCCCAAAATTTTTCTTCCAATATGGAAGGGGTTTGGAGACGATGGGGTCGGCTGGTTTGAACTTCAAAACATTTGTATGTTCTCATAACATGTTGGAGGACATCTAGCATACCTGTATGACTAGTTCGAGACCATTTACATTAGACCAAGTTAAGCATTTAAGTTTTCACATAATTCATTACTGTAACGCCCACCCAACTGAAAGCTTTTAAAGAAATTTGCATCAAAACCTCTTCAAAAGTGGTGAACAGGAAGAGGATCAACTTTGCCTCAGACATCTAAGTTCTGTAAGAGTACTTTGGAACCATCTACTTAGAACAGATCTAGTTTCCTCTAGGAGAGGTGTCAAATTTTCAAATCTTTAATGGAATAATGATATGTGTATATTCTTAGGCAAACATCGAAATACCCACCGAACTGAAGACTTTTAGAGAAATTTGCAATAACCACTCCCTCCACCCCTCGAGAAAAGAGTAGAGAGACAGTAAAGTCAGTTGGTTTGAACTCCAAAAATCTTTACCTCTCCACATTGAGTATCTTTGCTTCAGACGTGAAAACTGCAGGGCTTCAAAAACAAAAACTTACCCACCAAATTCATTTAACTCCTTGAACTCGAGTTTAATTCTGAGTGTAAAATATAGTATATTATATTGAGTCATGAGCTTTATTTTTAATGTTATTAAAACATAATTTCTAGAAATGGTAAACGTGAATAAATGCAACAACGATAGGGATTCATGTTATCTAAATAACTATCGATACTTATCGATATTTGTTTCAAAACTATCGATAAACATCGACAAAGATCGGTAATTTCCTCTTCCTTAGGACAGATGTCCACGTCAATTGAGCAGAAATACGTCGAAGTCGTCTCATGTGCTCTATTGTTGCCACTAACTAACTAACAGTGAAGTCACTCATTATAACATCGGAAGTACTTACTAGAAACTATCGATACTTACCGATATCGTGCTCATCGATATATTGGGTCATACAGAAAGTATCTGTGATTTTTGGTGTAGGTAGCCATAATTCTGGCAACACTAGTCAGATTATGTCAAATGAACACATGTTTAAAAGGTGCCATTTCAGGCTACATGTGAAGACAGTTGTGTAATTCGTCGCTAGTGTAAAGAGTTGCATTGATTTGAAAATTAGTGCAATATCTGAAGAATTACGCATAAAACTGTAGGTCCCTTCCATTCATGTGCAGATATAACACGCACAACATCAGTGGATGCGAAAAGTTCGGCCATTGGCGCTACATGCGGTCATAGTCGACATTGATAAAACTGTAGTTCATTGTGGTAAAGGCATAACACTTGCCACAATGGCTGTCTATCTCTTTATCGGTGTCGTGTGTGATTGCATTCCCTCTCGCATTCTCTCTCCTTCTTCCTCGCACCTATCAATCTTCCTTCTATTCAACACATTTCTCTGCATTCATAGGTGTACACCCTGTGTGTTGAATGTATTAATAAAAGAAAATGTGATACATTGTTTTTTTTTTAAAGTTAAGAACATTTTAAAAAGCTCCTGCTTTTGGTAGATAAAAAATTCTACGTAAAATCTTTCGACTTCTTTTTGAGTTTAACAAAAAGAAGAAAATGAAAAAGTTTTACCTTTCATGGCATTTACTCTCCAAAACTGAAACTTAAAGTAAAGATGATATTTGTTTTCCTAGGAACGAAGTAGAATGCATCGCTTCCTATTTTATATCACAATTTTTCCAATTAATCTCCCACACACCTTTTTCAATATTCTCACATCAAACAACCGCAATTAATTACATAGTTAACTCTCCTTCTCTTTTCTTATGGGGCTAGAGGAGCGCACCAATTAGACACACCCTGCGTCTGCTACCAGTCCTGCTAAATATACGTATTCAAATATGCACTAAATAATAATCATCAATTTCCAAACTGATACAATCATTCAATCTGTATATAAGGCATTTCGACAGAAGGAGTGCCCCGGCATTTCTCTCTGCCTGCGCAATCTTCAACGACCTTGACTGATGTTAACATTTCTAATTTCTTTTATTTTTGTATTGTTTTTCGTCTTTGTTTTTTTTTGTATTTCTGGTTTTTGGTTGGGGTGTGAGGTGAGGTGAGCAATAAAAATAATTACTACCAGACAGATTTTCATTTATATAAATTATAGAGAGTTTGTTTTTAATTTGAGTAGAACTTTCCTTATCCAATGAATTTCTAGCAAATGAAATCGAGTTTCAGACCAAGATTGAGAGAGCACATTCAAATGAAAACTCAGATTAAAATTCAAAATAATTTCGGTGCAAACAATTTTGAAGAACAGGGGATCATTATTCGCACCAAAGTAGCTACAAATTCTGACTGAGGCTTTTAACCAGAATTTACCCAAAACCATTCCAAATATCATATTTGAGTTAAACTCAAACGAAAAGGATACCAAATATTAAACGAACATTCGAATCAAACTTGGGCCAAGAGTAGACTAAAGTCAGTCTGAAAATTGCACTAAAATTCTGATGAAGCAAATTGTGATTAAAAAAAAATTACAACCAATTTAACCCATATCAGAAATTCTATCTAAATTCAGACAAAACTCTGATAAAAACAGGTTAAAACCAAAAATCTGATAAAAAATCATATTGAAAGGATTCTGGCGTCCAGATCAAAAACAGAACGGAATATAGGAACCCCAGAAATCTGACTAAAAGAATACTAAGAATTAAATCAAAATTCATTTAAAATTTAGACAAAAAGTTGACCAAACTCTTACTTAAAATTAGACTAAAATTCTGATCAAGCAAATTGAGACCAAATTTAACCCATATCAGATCCGTCCAAATTCAGATCAATAATTAGATAAAAATAGATCAAAACTTGATTGAAAGCAGACTAAAAATCTGATTGAAATTCAAATTAAAAGAAGACCAGAATTCTGACCAATAACGGAACGGAACTTACAAACCCTAAACTTCAGATCAAAAGAATACCAAAAATTAAATAAAAATTCCATTTAAATTTAGACCAAAAGTAGACAAAACTGAGCCTTAAAATTAGACTAAAATTCTAATCAAGCAAATTAAGGTTAAAGATCATACGAAATTTAACCCAATTAAGATCAAAAAATGAGATAAAAACAGATCAAAACTTCTCTTAAAAGCAGCACAAAAATTCGATCAAATTTCAAATTGAAGAATACCAAAATCCAGATTAAAAAACCGACCGGTACTTCGAAACCCAAAAAATCAGATCAAACGGATAGACCAAAACTAAACTAAACTGAGACTTAAAATTCTGACCAAGCAAATTAAGGTTAAAGATCCTGCGAAATTTAACCCATTATAGATTGAAATTCCGTGCAAATTCAGACCAAAAATTAGATAAAAACCGGTCAAAACTTGTGTTGAAACCAAACCAAACCTGGAGCAACCCTAAACTTCAGATTAAAAAAATACCATAAATTTAACAAAGATTCCTTTCAAATTTAGACCAAAAGTAGACCAAACCCAGATTTAAAATTAGACAAAAATTCTGATCAAGCAAATTAAGGTTAAAGATCATGCGAAATTTAACCCATTTTAGATCGGAGTGCCGTCCAAGTGCAGACCAAATATTAGATAAAAACAGATCAAAACTTGTATTCGAAAGCAGACCAGAAAAGGGACGGAACTTAGAATCCCTAAAATTCAGATAAAAATATACAATAAATTCAACCAAAACTCCATTCAAGTTGAGACCAAACTCAGACTTTAAATTAAACAAAAATTCTGATGAAGCAAATTAAGTTTAAAGATCATATGAAATTATTTAACCCATATCAGAAATCCTAAAAATCAGATCAAATGAATACCAAAAATCAAATTATAAAAATTATACCAAAACTCAAACCTTAATTCAGATCAAAAGGTGACTCAAACCAAAAACCGAATGAAACTCAGACGAAAAGAAAACTTAAATTCAGATCAAAGAAAGGTAAAAAATTAGACACAAAACACAGATTAAAAATGGAACGAACCCAAAATATAGAATAAGATAGATTAGATCAAGCACACAGTCCAGATCAAAAGATGATCAAACCTCAGACCAAAAAACAGCATGGAACTTAGACCAAAACTCAAAAGGAGTCCAAAAATCGAACCATAATTCAGAGTTCTCTCAAATCTCTAACTAAGTATTATAACAATTACACCTTATCAACTTTCTGGACTATGCACCTAAATAACGCTACATACATACATACATACGAACTCTTTATTTAAAATAAAATATCAATTGAATGTTCAGTGAGAATTTACTCAACTGTTGAGTTTGCTGAATGCAGGAGGCAACCATTGTTGATTGGCAAATATGCTAAAAGTAGCAAAATATTTTCATACAATTTTTGTTTTATTATCTCTTTGTTTTTCCCCCTTGTTTTTTATGTTGTCAAAGTATTTCATATTGGAATTTTTGCATATTTGCATATCCGAAAAAAAGGAAAGCAAATGGTGAAAACGAAAAATGAAATATGTCGATTTAGGCACTGAACAAATGAATTTTGTCGATGATGTTAGCGTAAATATACACAGACCTATTTAGGTTATATAAATACACAGTGACCGATGAAGAGGGGGTAGAGGGGGAAAGATTCTATCAAAGCTTAATCCCTTTCGAAAAGTCTTAAGGTTTTTAACCTTTTCATATCTTTCAAGACTTCGGACTACAATTTGAAATTTCAGGATCAATTTTAAGATGTTCCTACTTTTGGAGAAGTTGATGATTCTTTTTTGGTCCTGATTTCATAATCTGATTTTAGTCATATTTTAGTTAGTTATAGTTTTCAATGTCTATTTTGTATTGGGTTTAATGAATATCAATCTGAGTTTAAGGCAGAATTTGGTCTGATTTCCGAGTTGAAATTGGTCTGGCATTTGGCTTGATCTTTGGCCTGAATATCAGTTTAAGTTTTAGTCTGAAGTTTGGTCGCCATGGTGTAGTGCTTTGGCCTGCTAGGCAGAGTGCCCGGGGTTCAAATCTCGGCATGGATCAAAATCAAAGAGAGCAGAAAAAACAATTTTTCTCAACGTCATCATCTCTTGTCAGGCAACGGAAAGCATACAAGAGTAAAAATTACATATGAAAAGCTTTTCACTCCGCCGTTCGGATTCGGCAATATACTGTAGGGCCCTACAAATATAACACTCACAACACGAGTGGGTGCGAAAAGCGCGGCAATAAACTTCTTGTGACATTAAAGGAAAAAGAAAAAATGATGGGTCTGAAGTTTAGTTTGAGTTTGATTTTGGGTCTAGATTTTCATCTGAATTTGCTTTGAATTACGGTCTAATTTTTGTTTGACTTGTAGTCTGAATGTTTGTTTAAGTGATGATCTGTATTTTGGTCAAAATTTTGGAACTGAATTTGGTCTGAGTTTTATTCTGATTTGTTGACGGAATATCGTTGGCCTGAGTTTTGGTAAAATTTGTGAAGTCTGAATTTTGGTCAAAATTTTGGAACTGAATTTGGTCTGCGTTTTATTCTGATTTGTTGACGGAATATCGTTGGTCTGAGTTTTGGTAAAATTTGTGAAGTCTGAGTTTTTGTCAAAATTTTGGAACTGAATTTGGTGTGAGTTTTATTCTGATTTGTTGACGGAATATCGTTGGACTGAGTTTAGCCTGAACTTGGTTTGATTTTTCGTAATACATTCGGTTTGAATTTTAGTTTAAGCGTTGATCAGAATTTCGGTAAAAATTTGGTCTGATTTTAAGGCTCAAGGTTTGAATTAAGTTTTGGTTTGAAGTAATGCTCTGTGGTTGAGTCTGAATTTGGTCAGAATTGTGATACAAATTTTATTCGAATTGTATTCGCGTTTTGGACTGAATTTGGGTCAGGGTTTTGGTGCAGTTTTTGCTTCCGAATTTGGTCGGCTAAGTTTTGATCTACTTGCGGTCGGGGTTTTTGTCTCAAAATCAGTCCCCTTCTAAGCTAGAATCTTAGATCCGCCACTGTAACTATGTACATACAAACACACTCATGTATATCAAATATGTACCGACATCTACATTTACATCACAGTATATAAAAAAAAAAAAAAAAAAAACAAAATAAAAGGTAGAAAATAATCAAAAGCAGAATACAGTAAAAAAAAAAATATTTAGTTATTTAAATTTTTTGTTTGATATTTTTTCCATATCAAACTTTTTTAAATGATAAATTCGTGAAATTGGGGTGAAGACAAGGAAATACAAAACGTAACAAAAATTTACTTAAAATCAAATAAAATAAATAATTCCTGAAAATAGCAATTCTTCTTTCTTTTAATGACCCAAACAGACCATGGAGGGCCTAGGCCGAGCTTTTCGCATTCATTCATGTTGTGCGTGTTATATTTGTACATTCTTGGAAGGGACCTACAATTTATTGCCGAATCCGAATGGCGAACTGAAAAGGTTTTCTTAGGTAATTTTTACTTTTGTAGGTTTGCCATTGCCTGCCAAGCGTTGGTGCTGTGTAGAAAAATGTGTTTTTCGACTTTTTTTGATTTGGCATATGCCGAGATTTGAAATTTTTTCTTCTAATATAATTCCACATCCTTAATCAGCTTGTGTGCATATGTAGCACATACACACCCACACCCAGGAGATCTGATCTGAACAGTAGATGGCATGGGGCTGTAAATGATAATGATGATGACATACATTGTTTTTGTTGCTCGTGTTGTTGAATTTAATTTCATTTGCTTAACATATTAGCGCAATCTTAAGCTTTATGCCTACAATATTTACAATATTGCTTTGTATATATTTTTTTTGCTTTATTTTTGTTCTTCTATGAAATTAAATTAAAAACAGTAGCTGTGTTGTTGTCATTAGGCAAACATTAAGGAACCGGGCATAGATAGATTTGCTTGACTTTCTTTCTTAAGCCTAACGGACCGAAAAAAGAATGTCGCATGCCTCAATGATTATTATGTATGTACAATGGAGAAGATATAGGTTTGTGTATTAGCTAAGGTTTAGTTAGGTGATACCACTAGCTGCTAACCAGCTAAGTTCCCTTCCTGCTCGAATAAAACCGAAGTTAATATAAAGATAAAAGTTCACAGTGAAGTAAATACGGATGGGATTCGGAGGGAACGTTTATTGTTTGAAGTCATACATCTTTAATGTCTAGTTGTTTGATATAGAAAGATTTCCAGAGACCTCAACCTCAGCCTTAATCTCAACCTCAGCCTCAATCTCAGGCGCCACCTCAGTCTTCTCTATCTATATACACCCATTTTTTATAATGGTTTTTATATCTCTTGGTTTTTAGTACAAATATCTCGAAAAATTTTCAGTTGCCTAGAGTCAGGGAGTTATGAGGAGCATTTTTTTCGCCTCATTTTTTTACTTCATTATTCGAAGACATTCATCCGATGGTTAGGTTGGAAAGTGAAAGTATCACGTAATTATAGTGAAGCTTCTGAAACTTCTGCACATTTATTTCCATCCATACTTGACTTGAGAAACAAAACGATTTAGACTCCCAATTTGTCTTTTTTTGTCTTCAATACTGTTATTTATTCTAGTGTTTTGCAGAACTATCTGCATCGGGTTCTTAAGCCAACACACTGGTACTTGTACAATATATTGAGATATTTACACAATTGTGTAATGTAATAATGTACTATGTAATGTAAGCAAAAAAGGAACTAAATATATAATTTGCATATGTATTTTGAAGCAGTGGTGGCAATGGTGATGTGTCGCTGCTCTGTACTACGATGCGGTCGGTACACGCGAACTCATCTACCAGCAGTTATTTTAACTTCAGTATTGAAACACATCAAAATCTCGCACGATAACAAATAATTAAATTAAATGAGTTGTGTGTGTGTTTGCGGGCGTAAAGGAATGTGGAGGCAAGCATGGAGGGAAGCAGGCAGCACACGACAATGAGTAGGTAATTCTCTGTAACAATTAAACCAATGACATTTGATTTTTTACCATTTGTTGTTTAAAAAATGGTAAACTTACTGCCAATTTGTTTATTTTGTGACGTCAGAAGTTGTAAGCATTCCATGAATATCGAAAATATGCCCGGAGATTCAAGTTCCATTTACTATCAATAATTGACCTTATACCAGACATTTTTTTTTAAAGTTAACTTCTCGAAGAAAGTTGAACCTTGAAGATATTAAACTTTAGTGACCCCAACTAATTTTCAATGCCGAATACTTACCTAGACAAAAGTTGGACTTTGAAGACGTTGACTTCAGTGACCCCAACTACTTTTCAATGCCGAATATTTGCCTCGACAAAAGTTGGAGTTTGAAGACGTTGACTTCAGTGACCCCAACTACTTTTCAATGCCGAATATTTGCCTCGACAAAAGTTAGACTTTGAAGACGTTGACTTCAGTGACCTCAACTACTTTTCAATGCGGAATATTTGCTCGAAGACTCTATAATTGGTTTCTCCACTGTTTGTCATTCTTCATAGTCATTCATAGTCATTCAATAGTAAGAAAAAACTGAAAAAAATTATCTGGAAAGAAATGGAACAAAATAGAATGAAAAAAACAATTAGGGGTTGTAAAGGAAAAAAAGAATAAATTTGGAGAAAGCTATTAAAACGGAAATACAGAAAGAAAGCTAAGAAGACGGAAAGAAGGGAAGCTACGAAAACAGAAAGAATGAATGAAAGATAGGAAAATAGAGAGGAAAAAACGAGGAAGACAGAAAGAAAGAAAGCTACAAAGATAGAGAGAATAAAAGCCAGGAAAACTTTTAGAAAGCTAGGACAGAAAGAAGCTAGGAAAAGTATTGTTCTGAGCAACACACGAACTGGCCGCATCAGCTTGAGCATATCAGCAGAACATCTACCGTGAACGTAACGGTAAAATAGAGATGCACAAGCCACGCTTCAACGATGTTCCAAGGAGTCAATAGAGATGGGAACTCTACTGGCTCCTATTAGCTTTATCGCTCCATGTTAGATACGCTCCAGGAGCTCCAGTTGCGTTCGTGAAGCTCCAGGTCTTAGGTTAAACTCCAATTTAGGACATATAGAGGCTGTTGTAGATCATGCGGAGATCAGCCGGAGTGAACTATTTTTTCAACGCCTAAGAAGGCCGAAACACTTGGCTGCTTCTTTCGATATGGCAAAAATTTGTCTGTTCCAACGAACATCACATTGGATGGATATGGCCAGAACATCAAGAGTCGCTGTTAACGATAAGAGGGGGCTGGGAATCTCGTTTGCGAGATAATAGACAACATTGGGTCTTACGCGCATTGAACTCAACTCTATTCGTGAGACCCCACTCACAGATTTACTGGAGATCTTTATTGAGTGAGTCATTCAATACATGCCTTTTCCTCTCATCTCAACCTCCAAAGAGTTAGGACCTTTTTGAGCAGGTATATGAATGAGAAATGGTGTTGTCATCTGCAAACGAGTAAATGGGATTCTTCCTTAATGACATAAGGTCATTAATGAAGATAAGGAAAAGTGTAGGGGAGAGGAGCAAACTCTGCGGTACTCCAGCATTAATAGCACGATTTTCCGAATTCTTGTTCTTCTTTTAATGACACAAATAGCCCATGCAGGGCCTAGGGCGAGCGTTTCGCATCCCCTTTTGTTGTGTGCGTGTTATATTTGTACATGACTCAAAAATCCTTTGTACTCAAAAATCCTATCTACGCTACTGCTTCTGAATATCCTCTGAACAACAAATAGGCTCAATTCTCATTCCAATTTTATGTTCATATCTTTTCAATTACTTGCTCGCCAGCCCAATAACAAATGATGAAATCTAATAAAACAATTAAAAGCAATTAAGAAAGACTTTAACAAGTGCCATTTAATTCATATGAAAATTGCTTCTAATTTAAACACAAAAATAGCGAAACAGAAAAAGAAAGACAAAAATAGAAATACTGCTGACGGAAGGCTATGTAAAATGTAAACTAAGTACAGTAGAAACAAAAATGATAAAAACGACGAGACGTTAACAAAAACACCAAAAAAAAAAATAAAAATAAAAAACAAACAAGAAGTGATTTTCAAATGATGATAAAAGTAATTTTCTAACTGAAGTTGTTAAAATTGTTGCCGCACAACAACAAACAAAGTTTGAAAAAAAAAACAGAAAACAAATTGTCAGCAGCAGCGATAGCAATGGAGAGCATGAAAAAAAAACAAAAACAATGAATAAACGAAAACCAACAGTAATATCTATAGAAACATTTTCATGCATCTGCTCGCTATCGTGTTTTTTCCTTGTACTATATCATAGCTGCGCTATTAAAATCTCTAACTCCAACAATTTCTCCCAACTCTCGAATGCACAGAGAAAATAAGTTTTCCATGCGACTGAATTTTCTCTCTACAAGCTAGAACCAGCTGAAGTTGAACAGCTGAACAGCTGAACTGAGCTGAGCGTTAATGATGAGCATGAAAAAGAAAAGCAACAGTAAAAAAAACTCAGGTTAAATGCTGCTGTGGTAATTTTTACTGCTGCTACTTCTCGGTTATTTTGCGCCTTGAAGTATGCAGTGAAAAAATGCGCGGTGTACTTGCATATACTTATGTATTCGTGTGGCTGTGTGTGTGTGTGTGTGTGTGTGTGTGTGTGGGTGAGGAAGAGTGGGGATATGTTGTGTGGCAAGTGGAAGAACTGAGAAGCGCGAATAGAATTTATATTTTCTCATTATGTTAATTGCTTTTGGCATGGGCTACTCTACCATCATCATCTGGCATAGTTTAGGTATGTATCTAAAGCTGCTGCTTTTGAAGGGTGGCAGGTGGCGGAATGGTGCACGAATTGTGCTGATTTGCTGTGCTCTGTAAAGCTATTGACAAAAACGCTCTAACAAAACACACAAAAAGTGTGTGTTAACCTTTTTTTTGTTGTTGTTGTTGTTGCTGTAATTACAACTGATTGACTTTCTCATATTGATAGGATAATGTTTATTATTTTATTTTGCTTCATTCCAAAAAAAAAAAAAAAAAAAAAGTTTTGATGTTTTTTTTTGATTGGTAAGACGAAGAATGAGCTCGTACCTTGGTCCACGACTCAACTTGTTCCGATGATACCTAAAACTATTTTCCATCCATTTTCCTTCCAAGTAACACAATGCTCTGCATTCATTTATTAATACTGTTAAAAAAAAAATTTAAATTTTTAAATATTTAAGTCATAAGTCAGTCAAAACCCTCCGTTGTAAAATCTGCTGATCTGCGATGGGCTAGCTCAAGGCCACGATTAGCTTATTTGAATCTTGTAATCCATCTTCAACTAAAGGGTGATTTTTTGCTACTTGGTTTTTGACGTTTATATTTCTGACAGTTCACGCGTGATTCTTGACATGTGTCAAAGTAAAAAATGCTCAGTTTGGTTTGCCATTTCATCACGAATAGAATTACGCCTGAACAACGTTTGCAAATTATTGAAATTTATTATCAAAGTTCGTGCTCTGTGAAAAATGTGTTTCGCAACCAAAATTGTCTTCAGCGACGAGGCTCATTTTTGGCTCAATGGATAAGTGAATAATTTGTGAATTGCCGTATTTGGAGTGAAGACCAGCCAGAGGCAATTCAGTAGCTTCCAATGCATCCCGAAAAATGTACTTTTTGGTGCGGTTTATAGGCAGGAGGCATCATTGGGTCGTACTTCTTCAAAGACGAATAAGGCCGCAACATTACGGTCAATGGAAAAGGGTACCGTTCGATGATAAGTCTTCTTTTAAGTCGAAAATGCAAGAATTGGACTCGGCTGACATGTGGTTCCAACAGGACGGTGCCACGTGCCACATGCCACACTGCACGCTAAACCATGCATCAATTAAGTGGCGAATTTGGTGAGCAGTTAATCTCACGTTTTGGTGCAGTTAATTGGCCAACAAGATCGTGTGACTTGACCCCGTTTGACTATTTTTTGTGGGGCTATGTTAAGTCCGTTGTCTATAGGGACAAGTCAAACACGATTGCTGCTTTAAAAGCCAACATTGAACGCGTCATGGGTGAGATTCTGAGATTCCGGCTGAAATGTGTGAAAAAGTGTGCCAAAATTGGACCTTCAGAATGGACCACTTGAAGCGTAGCCGCGGGCAACATTTTATATTTATATTTATATTTAAAAAATAAGTGGCAGAAATTGATTTATCGATCCAAATAAAAATTTCATTCACTTTTGTAAATTTTCTATGTTTTTTTGAATTCAAAAAAAATCAAGCTCTTAAAAAATCATCTTTTATGAATTGTTCCCGTCCAGAGGAACTATTTATATACGCATACACACTCGTATCTCTTCTATTCAGATTGGTTTAAGTGTATGCGTGTGAGTGCAATTTTTATTTGAATTGGAATGAAATAATATTTACTAGTCGACTTCTGCTTCTACTGATTCTACACGACCATTACCCACACTAACACAAAAAAAGGCAAGAGAGTCATATAATGCAAATAACTGTATATCCACACACACAAAAGGAAAAGCCAGTGACAGAGCGACAGAGAGAGAGAGAGAGAGCGGTGAGAGTAATTATGGAGATTGAACTTTCATTCCACTACTCCATACATATTTTGTGAATTGGTGTATGTAAGTGCAAATGCAAAGTTTCATCATTGAGACCATTTGGTGCGTTGAATGCAATGAACTTTTATGAACACACACACACACATTCACACACACACATTCACACACACACACCCATACAAACACAATGCAACTCAATTGCATTGCATTCACTGCTGCTGCATAGTCATCGTCGTCGTCGTCGTCGTTTTTTGTTATGAAAAGCGCTTTAAATTAGAATTTTAAGCAAATAAGCAAAAGCAGCAGGAGCAACAGCAACAGCAACAGCAACAACATAAACACTGCCAGTGTTGTCAGTCAGTTAGCGGAAATAGAAGCAACAGCGGCGCAATAGCTACTCACTCTTTTTTCTCTCACTGTTTTATAATGTTTTTGGTTTTTTTTTTTTTTTATAAAATTTTTTAGTTAGTTGTTTAATGTTACTTTTTAATGGGAAAAGTTACACTAAAACATAACACACACACATACACGATTGCATGCGCGTAGCATGCACTGGTGGGAAAAAATGTTTGTGTTAAGCGTTTGTGAAATAGGACACATTGAAATTGTGTTACTTTGGATGGTCTTTCTTGTGCTTCTTGTGATCAGAAAATGCTGGAAAATATAATGACCACAGACTAAATAAGAATATTACAAATTTAAGATCACTATACAAATCATTGTTCAAAGTTCACAGAACCAATTTTGGAGACTACTGCCTCAAGGCTGTGAGCCTCAAATCAAAAGCTAAAGGTTAAATCTTAAAGAAGAAAGACCAAACCATAAATCAAATACCAAAAATAATGCGACTAGAAAAATAAAAACCACAGTTCAACGGCTGAAGACTATAAACCATGGAACAACGGTCAATGGCTAAATACCTAATGCGAAAAACTAAAGAAAAAGCTAAGATCAGAACGATAACTAAAGATACCAAAACGGAAGTAAATGACTGAAGACCACAGAGTAAGGCCGAACGACCAAATGCGAGAAATCAATGACTAAAAAATCTACATCGCAGACCAAAACTGAATGACTGAAGACCACAGACTAAAAACAAAGGACTACATATCAAAGGCCAAAAAGTAATTTCAAGGCCGACTGGGTAGACCATAAGAAATATCGATTTCTAAAGATTAATTACCAAATACTAAATCTCAAAAACTAATGACCACCAACCACAGATCAAACAGACTAGACATACTAGATGAAATATTAAACCACATACAAACGAAGACCGATGTCGGAACATACTAAATGAAAGACTGAACCAAAAACAAAGATTGATGTCTGCAGACGAAATATCAAGTAAGTACTTAAAATCACAGACTAAAGAATATAAAATAAAACCATATCCAGCGAAAAAAGACAATAGATCATAGACCAAACGTCAAAGAGTAAACTAAAAGGACGAAACATTGAACGGAAATTAAAAAACCGCTGTCATAAGCCCTATAACTGAAAATCAGAGACTAAAAACGGACACGAACCAAAGTCCAAGACCTGAGGCCAAAAACTAAAAACTCAAGATGAAAAGCTTAATATCAAGAATACCTATGAACATATGTTTAAAGACGATAGACCAAAATGCAGAAATCAAAGAATTATTCTTCTTTTCTTCTTTTGATGGCACCACAGCCTATGGGGAGGGCCTAGGCCTAACAAAAGAATGAAAATCAATGGCAAAAAACAAGATAGCTAGATTCAAAGAATAAGTAATATCTAAAGCTTAAAATTCAAAGATCAAACTTTTACAATTGTAACCCACAGATCAGTGATCAAAGATCCACAGACCAAATACTTCGAACATCAGAGATAAAGAACAAAAAATTGACTTCCATGAAAAATAACGAAACACAAAGACCAAGAATCAGAACTACCATAACAATTAAAGTGTAGTTAACTTCTACTTGGTGTTGAACAAAACGAATTGCTTAATGACCGCCAATACGGTTTTCATTAAAATCGCTTTACGAGCGATTTCAACTAGCAATAATTGCACCTCGGTAGAACCTCATTGGTTACGATATCGCCTTTGCGCAAAGCTTGCGGTCCTCATGGCGGACCTCACCGAGCACTGGTACCATAGTGTCCATGGCTTCGGTGCGAGCAGGGCGGTTTGACATAGTGTGGTATAAAGCACTGGTGTCAAAACTGATTGCGTAGGTGTTCGGGAGTAACGTGACACGATGGATGACGAACGTTCTAAGCGGCCGCTCTATCCGTGTTGTGATAGACGGCATTGTTTCGGAAGATCTTGCCATTAATGCTGGAGTGCATTAAAGGCCTTTTGTTATTAACGAAGAATTCCATTTATTCGTTTGCAGATGACAGCACCATTTCTCATTCACCCACAGATCAGTGATCAAAGATCCACAGACCAAATACTTTAAACATCAGAGATAAAGAACAAAGAATGGACTTCGATGAAAAATAACGAAACACAAAGACCAAGAATCAGAACTACCATTACAATTAAAGTGTACTTAACTTCTAATTGGTGTTGAACAAAACGAATTGCTTAATGACCGCCAATACGGTTTTCATCAAAATAATACGGTTTTTTCGTTCAGCATAACTCTTTGGAGATTGAGATGAGAAGAGAAGGTATGTTATAAATGAATCACTCAATAAAGATCAAGATCAGTCAATCTCCGAGTGGGAGTCTCACGAATAGATTTGAGTTTCCCAGCCCCCCCGTTAACCCCCTAGTTATGGTTGGAGCGTAGGTATTGTGGAGACATTGACTTTTGATGTTCTGGGCATGTTCATCCAATGTCATGATCATTGGAATAAACACATTTTTGATGTGTCGAAAGAAGCAGCCAAGTGTCTCAGCTTTCTTAGGCGATGTAAGAAATATTTCAGTCCAACTGAACTCCGCATCATCTAAACTACCTATATACGTCCTAAATTGGAGTTTTATTCGTACCTAATTCGTGGAACTCACGCCTTCCACGTAAACACGGTGTTCCACCGCACTATCAAAGTGCAAAGCACAAAAGGAAAAAAAATATCAAATCACTGACGCAAAGGCTAAAAAAGCTCAGCCTAGTCCCTCCATGGGCTGCTGTGTGACATTAAAAGAGGACTAAAGAAGAAGAAAAGACTGAATACTTAAAAGCAATAAATGATCGAATTGCGAAACTGCTCGTAATATTATTTTTCCTTGACTGTGTACATTGCACATTGTAATAATAATGTATTAGTTTCAGTTGTAATTGCTTTGTGTTATGTACATTTTATTAATAATTAAATAGTTTCATTATTTAATTAAACTTAATATACAACATTCACCACATCATCTGACACTTGGTTTTATGTTATGGCTCTTCTTGTTTTCCATCAATGCTACTGCTTTTGCTGCTGCATTATTGTATGGCAGTGTTGCATTTCTAGGTATTATCTATGTAAGTACTTAGTTACGTATTTATTTCATGATGCTTCCTTTCTGAATCAACCTTGTAGATATGCACGATGATAGTTTAACCAAACCAAACCAAACATCTACAGTTGAAATGCGATGCTGTTTTAAAATCGTTTCATAATGCTACTTTAATTATTTATTAACTTAATTACAGAGAGAGAGAGAGAGAGAGAGAGAAAGAGAATGCATACGAAAATGTTAAATGATAAATGTAATGTGGCTTTGTGTGTTGAATTTTGTGTTATTTCTGTTGTTGTTGTTTGAGGTGGTTTTTAATGCTGCAGCTGTGAAAGGTGGGAACGGTGAACGAGTGAGAGAACGAGAGAGAGAATGTGGGGAAAAAGGTATTGCCACCAAGAAGAAGACGTTCGGATGTTATTTTTGCACTACATTAATTCAAAATTCATTATTTCAACATAATTCATGAGGAACTAAGTAACTACATACTCGTAGTTAGTAAAGGATTTTGAAGCTTAAATAGAATTATGTTAAGGGATTTTAAATTGTGTAGAAGGATTTCAATCTTCACTCGAGTTTTTTTTTTCTTTCTGTTTTTTGTATGGAATTTTTAATATTCCATTGCATTACTTATTACAAAACTACTTAGTTAGCAAAATAAAAGCTTTTCTATAAAATAAACGCTTTTACGGTGAATATTAATAGTGAATGATTTGATTTTTGAACACGAAAATGAGTTGGTGTCTTAGGGAGAGCAATTTCAGTCTCTTACTTTCTCAATAGTCTGTCTGGATGAATCTGAGAAATTTAAGGCTCTCTTTTACTAGTCGAGTTGAATCTTCGACTCTTTGAACTCATCTACTGTGTTGTGTATACACTAGAATATACTTCTTCTTCGGGTAATAAATATTGTACTGTACCCAAGAAGGTCACATGTGCTTTTTGCTTGCTTGTCACTTGATTTGAATGATTTCATTTGTTTTTATTTTAGTTGGAAATTACTGAAATCAACAGCTGGTGATGAATGTATTTGAAATCGATTGCTGAACATACATTTCCCATATTATGCTGTCAAATATCGTAGAGGGAAGGGAGGGAGGGAGACGAGGGGAAGGGGTAAATAAAAAATGTTTGCCAGTGATGCATGATGGGAAATGTTTTTGATCTTTTCTTTCATGCATTGTTGAACTAATAAAATGAAATCGTTGTTTGTTGTGCTACACAAAAAATGTAACTGAAATGTGAATGCAATTGCCAGAAGTAATAGCCAACGTTCTGTGATCAATATTACAACTTGAAAGTATAAAAGAATAATTGTACATATCAAATTGTAACACAAGAGGAAAGGATTATGGTAAAAATACCATGCAGTATCACTTCAAAAATGTATCGGTCGGTTATTTTCTGCTAAAACTTAGACAGTAAATTTATGGTAGACTGCCCACTTTAGACCTTGTGAGAACAGAAATCGTAGAAGGTCCAAACTTAGCTGGAAGAGAATATTTCAAGAATAATTCTTATTTTAATGTCACAAGGTGGTGAGCCTAAGCCGAGTTTTTTTTTGCCCGAAAATATTTACTTAATTAATGGTTTCCTATTCGGGAATCGAACCTGAGGCAACTCTATACCCCAGTTTAGCAGCCATTCTCTAGGGCACCGACTCCGACGGACGAACGTTACAAAATGGTACTCGGGAAAGGATCTAAACACCGTGAAAGATATAAAAATCATTGTTTAAACATCGTCACCCCTGTTCCAGAATCCGTCGTTGCAATTACGAAGTTATAGCTTGAGTACGAACTGCTTCTAGTATAAACTTCTTCGAGTACGAACTAATTTACATACTAACTGTTTCTAGTACGAGCTGCTTTGAGTTCGAACAGCTTCGAGTATGAACTACTTCGAGTATGAACTGCTTCTAGTACGAATTGCTTCTAGTATGAACTGCTTCGAGTACGAACTGCTTCCAGTATGAACTGCTTCTAGTACAAACTGCTTCGAGTGCGAACTTCTTCACATACTAACTGTTTCTAGTACGAGTTGATTAGTATAAACTAGATCTACTACGTGCTGCTTCGAGTATGAACTGCTTCTAGTATAAACTTCTTCGAGTACGAACTACTTCACATACTTACTGTTTCTAGTACGAGCTGCTTTGAGTACGAACAGCTTCGAGTATAAACGGATTCGAGTGCGAACTGCTTCGAGTATGAACTACTTCGAGTAAGAGCTGCTTCTAGTACGAGCTGCTTCTAGTACGAGCTGCTTCTAGTAAGAGCTGCTTCGAGTACGAACTGCTTCTAGTATAAACTTATTCGAGTACGAACTAATTCACATACTAACTGTTTCTAGTACGAGCTGCTTTGAGTACGAACAGCTTCGAGTATAAACTGCTTCGAGTATAAACTGCTTCGATTACGAACTGCTTCGAGTATGAACTACTTCGATTATGAACTGCTTCTAGTACGAGCTGCTTCTAGTATGAACTGCTTCGAGTATGAACTGCTTCTAGTATATACTGCTTCGAGATCGAACTTCTTCACATACTAACTGTTTCTAGTACGAGTTAATTAGTATAAACTAGATCTAGTACGAGCTGCTTCGAGTACGAACTGCTTCGAGTATGAACTACTTCTAGTATAAACTGCTCCGAGTTCGAGTACTTCACTTACTAACTGTTTCTACTGAGAGCTGCTTCTAGTATGAACTTCTTCGAGTACGAACTTCTTCACATACTAACTGTTTCTAGAACGAGTTGCTTCTAGTATGAACTTAGATCTAGTACAAACTGCTTCTAGTACGAACTGCTTCTACATTGTATGAACTAGATCTAGTAGTAACTACTTCGGGTAGGAAGTGATTGGTTGTAGAACGAACTGGTTCTATTTTTGGAACTGGAATTGCTTTAGCTACAAAAAGCTCCTGGTACTCATTTGCTTCTAGGACGTACTTAATAGCATCAACATACCCATCTCTGCAGTATTTTTATCAGCGTTGTTGATAGAAGCTCAGCCAAAGAATGGCAGATAGGCCAGTTTTTGCCTTTTCCTCTAGATAAGATATCAAAGTTCTACTCTTGCTTGAGACTTTATAGCTCAGAAGCAACGTTACTTAAGGAACTATTTATGCGCATTCGAATCATGGTCCAGGGACACAGTAGAACTAATTAGAATTAATTTTGTTTCTGTACCTTTTTGGACACTATTTCTCAATTTACGAGTAACATAGAAACGAATATTTAAATGCTCCAATCACCATAAGTTCTAATCAGTGTCAGATGTTAGCCCGCCGTTAAAAGAAAGAAAGATATGGCTAGAAAGTGTCACCGGAAAGTTGAGTTGGAAATTTTTGGAAATACGCACCAGTGGAAAATGTTATACCATCAATAAAATAGCGCTTGTTGTTCTTTTCTCTAGAGTGATACAAATATTTACTTTTCTCTTCCTTGTGGCCTACCTCATGGCTCAGAATTAAAATTAGTTTGAAATATGTTCAAGCATAAGGAAGAATCGATTCCCTAATGTATTAGATCAATCTGATTGGTTTGAACTTTTCATTGCTTTTCTTTTACAATTCAAAATGTACTCAAGGGATGACTTAAAACTTCAAATTGAAGTTAGAAATTCTTTGCATAACATTTTTTCAAGCATTTAATAAAACATTATATTTCTTTTTTGGCATGTTACTTTAATTACTCGGAACTAATAACTAAAGCATTACATTATATTGAAGTAGTATACAATTATTATTTTCATATGATCTAAGCACATTTTCTTTAATATCTGCACCATAGCCCACACTTTCATATGTAAAAAGCTTTCGTGCACTGGAATCATTAAAATTTCCTGGAAATCGTAAAAACGCAACAACAACAGAAAACAGAAAAAAAAATTAAAAACAAAACCGTCTTTAAGATTGTATAACAAGATTTTACCTTTACTTTAACTCGTACAATTAACAGCAATTATTATGTAAATGTGAAAAGTCATTAAAATTACAAAGAAACGCACAGAAACGAAACACACACACACAAGAAAAACACCATGATTATAGGTAGGGTCAATCTTAAACCACTAAAAGTACTAGTTTTTCAAATATTTATGTAATATCTAGTGTTTAAAGTTGGATGAATCCAAATGCAGTGATCATCAACCACTTTAATAATACTATCCAGTGAACATATTGTCTTGTAATTCTCATTTACTTTACAATAGTTGTCACTTATATGGATTTTGAAGTGTTACACAGGTCAATGATGAATACGAAAATGAAATATGTCTAATTTGGAGGATTTAAAATAAATATTAATTTTTACCAAATTAAATGTTTTATTTTTAATTCCTTAGAAATTTTTTTATATTTACGAGAGGGTAAAAGATGATCGTGACAAAGCGAAAATTGTCATAGAAATGAAGTGCAGCGCCCTCTATCATAAAGTATGAAAAAACTTAAGATGCATATTTATATATAGGTACACATAAATGATGGCAACACATATTCATCCACTATGCGGACTCTATCAATCGATAGAGGAGTCCTCTGAGCGATAAAGGAACGACTGATAGAGGGCGCTGATTCGCATTTGATTCATACTCGATTGATGGCGCTGCCCATTAGTCATTTCAAACAAAAAATTTTACATTTCAAACGAAAAACGTTAGAAATGTTTAGAGCTGAAAGAATGAGCGTGTAGAGACTGAAAAAATAAATGGTGAGGTACAAATAAATGGAGATTTTGTTAAGGTAAAATCTCTAGGAAAAACAGCGAGAATGTCAACTTCGTCGAAAAATGTAGGCTCAACAAAATTCAGATTCTGCTATTATGAAAAAAAAAAATCCAAAAACCAGCACCAAGCACTAGATTGCGATAGTGTAAACTTCGCATGCAACTTGAGACACAACAGAATTCGAATTTCATTGAAAAACAACTCGCAAAGACCAAAGCGGAGAAACAGCATGGGTGGCAAATGAGTTCATTAGAAGCAATAATTGCATTAACACTCCTCACATTAAGTTCAGGCGAAGGTCCTCAGATTATATAGCGCCAGGCAGGCGCTGAGTTGGCCGAATTCCCAGCTTCTCAGCGAAAGAGAATGACAGAAGATTTACTTGAAAACTTGCCTGATAATCTTTCCTCTCCGGAAAGAAAACAACTCACATCAGCACAACAAACCATAGACGAGATTTCCCAATTCAATCTCATAACATATATCTACCAACTAGTTGAAAAGTTAGCAATCCTGGGCAATTGACTTGTGTCTAAGACAACACAATATTAAATAATCCATTTCGCGATGAAGTAAGGAATGAAACCAAATGTTGGACTAGTTAGTTGTGGTATTCAGTAAACCAGTTTATCGACTAACTTTAAACCAGTTGGTTGGTTTCCCTACAGGGTATTTAAAAGTGTATCTCTGTGTGTCTGTGACTGTGTATTCTTAAGTACAATATTCACATAAATTGTGAATTGTTGGTGTTATCAAAGCAGCAAAATCTTAAAGCGACAGCAGCAGGCAACAGCAATGAAAATTGTCAGCAGCACTATAATTTTATTTTAGAAAAAAAAAAAAAACAGCATGAGAAAAGAAGATGCTGCATTATTTCCGCATGTGCCCGCAGCCAAATATTTTATACACACACACATAAAAATAACTAAAAAAAAAAATTAAAAATATATAAAAAAATATATACGTACAAGTTCAAGGTAACAAAAATTAAATAAATACCACGACGTTCGTTTGTTCTTTTTTTATTATTATTATTTTTATATCTTAGGCAATAAAATTTCAAATCAGCAAAAAGCTGAAAAAAAACGTGAATTTATTTTCTACTGTGCTGTGTGTTTGTTTTTGTGTCTTTTATACATACTTAGTACATAAAGTAAACATAATTTTCTTTCTGTGATATTATCATAACAACAAAACAATAAATTAAAGTCCCAAACAAAGAAAAAAAACCGAAATCAGGACTTAAGTTTTTCGGTTTTTTGGTTTGCGGTTTAACATTTAAACAAGTAAGTACTTGAGTTTAATCTACTCTGCTCGGTTAATGACTGCCGCTTACAAGTTAAATACAATAAATAAATACTTGTGTTCTTATTTATTTATGTATATTTGGTATGTCAGACAGAGAGGCGAACACACAATATACTCGTAGTTAGACGATGATAAGTTCCTCTTTATTATTTTTTAAATAAAATATTTATTAAAATAACAAAATTGCTATATATGGTATTTTTTCTAATTTCTGTGAGGTTTGTTACAAGTGGTTAATATAATTAGAAAAACTTTGAGGTCGCACTGAGGCTCAATTAGCCCTTTAGAAGCTTTTACCGAATGCAGTGGAATGTGAAGTGCATTTACCTTTTCATAAAAATACAAATGGCTGTCTGCAGGAGGCTGCGAATGTTTTCTAAATATATAAATTTCAATCACACTAAGTAACTGAATTTCTTAGGATAGATGTTCGATGCACTAGTTCGTTCTAGAAGCAGTTTGCTCTAAAATTTCGGCCTATAGGAAATTCGCTTTAGACGCAGTTCGTACTTGAAGCAGTTCCTACTAGAAGCAGTTCCTACTAGAAGCAGTTCGCAATAGAAGCAGTTCGCTCTAGAAGCAGTTCGCTCTAGAAGCAGTTCACTTTAGAAGCTGTTCGCTCTAGAAGCAATTCACTCTAGAATCAGTTCGCTCTAGAAGCAGTTCACTCTAGAATCAGTTCGTTCTGGAAGTAGTTTGCTCCAATAACAGTCTACTCTAGAAGCAGTTCGCTCTAGCAGCAGTTCGCTCTAGCAGCAGTTCGCTCTAGAAGCAGTTTGCTCTAGAAGCATTTCGTTTTAGAAGCAGGTCGCTCTAGAAGCAGTTCACTCTAGAATCAGTTCGTTCTAGAAGCAGTTTGCTCCAGTAACAATCTACTCTAGAAGCAGTTCGCTCCAGAAGCAGTTCACTCTAGAAGCAGTTTGCTCTAGAAGCAGTTTGCTCTAGAAGCAGTTTTCTCTAGAAGCAGTTTGCTCTAAAAGTTTGCCCTATAGGAAGTTCGCTCTAGAAGCATTTCGCTCTAGCAGCAGTTCGCTCTAGTAGCAGTTTGCACTAGAAGCAGTTTGCTCTAGAAGCAGTTCGTACTTGAAGCAGTTTGCAATAGAAGCAGTTCGCTCTTGAAGCAGTTCGCTTTAGAAGCAGTTCGCTCTAGAAGCAGTTCGCTCTAGAAGCAGTTCGCTCTAGTAGCAGTTCGCAATAGAAGCAGTTCGCTCTTGAAGCAGTTCGTTTTAGAAGCAGTTCGCTCTAGAAGCAGTTCGCTCTAGAAGCAGTTTGCTCTAGAAGCAGTTCGTTTTAGAAGCAGTTCGCTCTAGAAGCAGTTTGCTCTAGAAGCAGTTCGTTTTAGAAGCAGTTCGCTCTAGAAGCAGTTTGCTCTAGAAGCAGTTCGTTTTAGAAGCAGTTCGTTTTAGAAGCAGGTCGCTCTAGAAGCAGTTCAGTCTAGAATCAGTTCGTTCTAGAAGCAGTTTGCTCCAGTAACAGTCTACTTTAGAAGCAGTTCGCTCTAGAAGCAGTTTGCTCTAGAAGCAGTTCATTTTTGGAGGAAACATGTCGCTCTAGAAGTAGTTCGCCCTAGAAACAGTCCGCTATAGAAGCAATTCGTACTAGAGGCAGTTCATTCTAGAAGCAGTTCGTTCTAGATGCAGTTTTCTCTAGAAGTAGTTCGCTCTGAAAGGAGTTTGCTCTAGAAGCAGTTCGCTCTAGAAACAGATCGTACTAGAAGCAGTTCACTCTAGAAGCATTTGGTACTAGAAACAGTTCTCTCTAGAAGCAGTTTGCTCTCGAAGCGGTTCACTATAGCAGCAGTTAACTCTAAAAGCAGTTCGCTCTAGAAGCAGTTCGTATGGTTTAGAGAGGAATATCACAGTTAAACCTGATACTTAATTTAATTCAAAACCAAGTTAATACCAAAAAATTTAATAAATTTCAAAGCAAATTCCAGAAAGCCGGCTATAATCCATAAGTAATTACTTTACTTTACTTTTAATGGCACAACAGCCCATGGAGAGCCTAGGCCCAGCTTTTCGCATCCACTCATGTTGTGCGTGTTATATTTGTACATGAATGGAAGGGACCTACAGTTTAATGGCGAATCTGAACGGCGAAGTGAAAAGCTTTTCATAGCATTTTTTACTCTTGTAGGTTTGCCATTACCTGCCAAGAGGTGGTGCCGTGTAGAAAAGTTATTTTTTCTACTTTTTAATTTTGCCTGTGCCGAGATTCGAACCCCGGACACTCTGCGTAGCAGTCCAACGCACTAGCACTACGCCACAGCGACCATAATAAAATATAATTTAAAACTTAAAGTGAAAATCGGAACGCAAGTCAAACGAAAATTATACCAAAATTGAAAACAAATCTTAAACCGATATACAGATCGAAAGTGACACTAAATTTGGACATAAATGTGAACAAAACTCAGACCAGGAGTCAGACCAAGTTCACACAAAGAATCCGATTAAACGATTAAAAATAATCCAAACAATAGATCAAATTCAAACTAAAATTTTAGACTAAAAATCAGACTGAAGTTAAAAACCAAAGTCGGATCTAATTTCTTATTTGAACAGGTAACAGATATTATAAAACGCTTTAAGCAGTCATATTTTTGGGAGGTTTTACAGCCTCCATAGACCCCTCTAGTTTTGCCAAAGGCGATATCTTTAAAGGCCAATATAAAAAAAAAGTGTGTAGTAAATACAAAAATACTCCATATTTAGTACACATGGTTGAAATAGACTCTAGAATAATTGTTGGAATATTATCAACATCGGGCAATGACCACGCCTACCTCCCATACATACAAGTGAAATATTTAAAGGCTCATATCAAAAGAAATATTGGTACAAATACTTACTAACCACAAAATTTGGTAATGTGAGTCAGAATGATAAATATTTCCTGGAAATATTCAAAATCGGCCATTCATTTATTTTTGTTTTATTTTTAGAGTCAGCAATTTACGTAGGTAGAAAATTTCAAAAGATGTCACTGCCTGCCCTCCACTCAAAAATTCCAAAAGTTGCTTACACATCAGAACGATTACATTACTATTTTTCATGTTTTTGTATTTTCTCTCCTGTCATTAGATTTTACTTACATATTTATGTACATATATACATCCCATTTGTATCTGTGCCTTGTCTCAGTGACATTGTTGTTTGTATTGTGTTGTTGTTTCCATTGTCAGAGAGTGCATGAGTATGTGTGTGTTTGTGTTCTTGTCATTACACATTATAATCAAATCTCATGCTTAGTTAATTCGAAATGTTTGTCCTTTTTGTTAAACCAAGAATAACACACACACACACACACACACACACACACACGCGCACACAGAGACAAAACATAACAGGAATAACTAAGCGCTCATCGCATTCCATGACAGTCTTATGACACATGAAGCACACTCACACATGGATAACGCTATAAGCGTTATGTATAAAGGAAAGAGAAAGAATGAGAGTCAAATCATATTCCTCCGATATCCATAATCGTTCATTCGCGTTAGAAGCAATTGAAACGTAAGTAAATGGTAAATGTTGTTACTACTCATGTTCAAATTCGCGCTGCTGCTGCTCCTGCTGCTGCTGCAGCTACACCTCCTGTTTCTATTAGTGTTGCGGTAGCGACTGTGGCTGTTTTTGATGTCGTTTATGCTTGTCAATGATGGCGTTTTCGAAAGCTTATCATTATCAACATGTCACACACACACACACACACACACACATGTTAACCGTGCTTGCCATGAGTACCAGCGAGCGAGTTACATCTTAAGCCTACGGTGTCGTCGTTATGTCAAGAACATGATAGAGGATAGAGTTGGCAACACACACACAAACGCATACGTCGTCCACATGCTGAGAGAGCGTAAAAAATATGAAAATGTTTATATCCTTGTTTTTATTTTTATTTTTTGGGTTTACATCAATTTTTATATAGTCTCCATTATTGTACTAGTGATATTGGGGGAATATTTGTTGTAATGTGAGTATGGTATATCCTGTGCGAATGAAGGAGTTTAATGGAATTGCTATTGGAATAGTTTTTTTTTTTGCTTTTCTACCTTTCCCCCCTCGCTCTCTCTCTCTAACTCTCTCTCTCTCTCTCTCTCTCTCTCTGTGTGTGTGTGTCGGTGTGGTTTTCGTGTACATCTCAGTGCTGCCACGTTGTTGCCTATAATATTGTTTCTTATGTTTATGTTGTATAACACTATCTTATTTGCTAAAGCCCTAATTCGCATTTATCAAATTTAACACAAAGGCACAAAAATCAATTTGAAATGTTAAATTTATCAATTACTTATATAAAAGTGGTCGCTGTGGCGTAGTGGTAGTGCGTTGGACCGCTGCGCAGAGTGTCCGGGGTTCGAATCTCGGCACAGGCAAAATCAAAAAGTAGAAAAAAGAATTTTTCTACACGGCACCACCTCTTGACAGGCAATGGCAAACCTACAAGAGTAAAAATTGCTATGAAAAGCTTTTCACTTCGCCGTTCGGATTCGGCTTTAAGCTGTAGGTCCTTTCCATTCATGTACAAATACAACACGCACAACATGAGTGGATGCGAAAAGCTCGGCCTAGGCCCTCCATGGGCTGTTGTGCCATTAAAAAGTAAAAGTACTTATATAAAATAAAATTTAATTTACAGTTAACGAAAAAAACCGTAAGTTTTTTGTGTACTATATGGCTCCAAAATTTTGTCAGGGGTGCAGGTGTGCATACGCTTAATTATAATCCATTAAAATCTGTATTTTGAGAAATTTGTTGTTAGGGCTTTAGCGAATTAAGGTAGCGATATAGGTATTATTTTTTTTTTTCTATTAAAAATAAACTAACCTGCATTAAATCTGTAAATTGAGTGTGAACATTATGAAATAAATGGAATTATAAACGAGGGTATGTGCATGGCAAAATAGTAACGGTACATTTTGGGTTCAACCTCCAATATTATAACGTGAGCATAAAAGATTTTGTTGCTATTTCGTTCATAAACAGCTTATAAATATATAGGAGTTTTTTTTTTGTTGTTTTGTTTTGCTTCAGTTTTATGTTGAATTTTTTATTATGTTCTCATAGTCTAGGCTCATAATTCATTCATTCAGCGAAATGGTTTAGAAAATTGCTATTTCAACCTTTTCTGAAAAAAGTGTGCACATAATAGTTAGATAGTAATGAGTTTCATAAGTAGATTTATTGAATTGTATACATTAGCTTGAAAATGTTGAAAATCCATAAACTTAATGTTTCCCATAATTTCTTCGCATTAGCTTTTGAACCTTTATTGGCTTGTGGCCATTCAACTATTATTTAAAGGAAAATTCTTGTCCACGTTTTGTTGTTACTATTGCATAGTAGTTTTTTTTTCATCTGTGATGTGAGCACAGAGTAAAAAGAAAAGAGAAAGTGTACAATTACACGAAGTAACTGTATCCTTGATTGAGTTATTATTGATATACCTAGTCCTGCCATAAGTTCTGTTAAAATTTGAATATAGTGTAAAAATTAAAGAAACGAGTTTTTTTAATGTGTTGTAATTTTTATTTTGTTATTAAATTATAGTGTTTCTGAAAATCAACATCTTATTCAAAATGGTCGCCTCTCGCTTTAATGTACGCCTTTAGACGATCAGGCCATTGGGCTATAGCGGCACGTATGGTTTCGATGGGTATTGATGACACTGCTGAAATAAAAGCTTTCTTAAGACTCTCCAAATTTCGATGGCGAACTTTGCAGGCCACACCCTCTAGCTCTGACCACAATTTGTAATCAAGGGGATTCAAATCTGGGCTTCCCGAGGGCCAATCTTCAGCACTAATAAAGGCTGGAATATTCTGGCGTTGCCACTCTTGAGTTGTTTTGGCTTTGTGTGCCGGTGCAGAGTCTTGTTGAAAAACCCAGTGCTCTCCATTAAAGAGGGTTATTGTCAAGTCTTTCACCACGCATTCCAAGACATCTTGTTGGTACACTTTTGCTCCAGTTTTAACGCCCTTTTCGCAAAAATGCAGGGAACTGACGCCTTTATGGGATACTTCCCACCAGACCATAACGGATGTTGGACGATGAACTCTCTGAACCCTTTGCACAATAAATTTAGCTTCTTCAGATGTTCTCGTATAGATTTGGTCGTTTTGCTTATTAAAAACTTCCTCCACCGTAGAAATTTTTTCATCCATAGAAAGGATATTTTCATGACCGTTTCTTGCGTTCCACTGCAAAAGCTTCTTAAATCTTTCCAATCGTATTTGTTTTAGCCGTAAAGTTAAAAGATGGCCTGTGCATCTGCGAAAGGCCTTCATGTGGAGGTCATCACGGATTAGTCGTGACATGTATCTGGAAGACATATCCATTTCTCTAGCCATGATCTTTTGCTTTCTTAAGGGATTTCAGAGAATCCGCTCCCGCACAGCTTTTATGGCTCCACTCGTACGAACAACGCGAGGTCGACCACTTCTCAGCCTGTCTTCCACTTGAAACGATTCCAAGAAATGATCGATGGTACGATAAACCAGAATTTTCGATATTTCGAGTTTTTTTAGCAACGTGAATATTTGACTTGCGCTACTTCCGCATTTGTGCAATGCAATCACCGCGATGCGATTTCCGTTATTGCCCCACTCCATATTAATTACGCAAAATTCGAAGCCAAACTGATTTGAATTTGTTTTGCAATAGAACATTGTACCAAAAAATGCGAATAACGGGATCATACATTTTAAAATTTCAAAGCCTACTACTTTGAAAAGCTTGTAACAGAACTTATGGCAAGACTAAGTACAGTACTTTTCGCTTAAAACGAACCCGTTTAAAATGAACTTCTGCCTAAAATGAACTAATTTCAAAAGTATCTGGTTTATTTCTAATAAACCATGAAATTTTATTCGCTTATTTAAAGCGAACTTTCGGTTATAACGAACTTTTTTTGAACCAAAAAAGTGGCGCTATGACCAAAAATTAGTTTTGCACTGGTAACAATGTTTTATTTTTCCAATGTTCTCGAATACGGGGATTTCTTAATTTAAAGCGAACTTCGGTTAAAACGAACCATTTTGCCCAGTCCCTAGAAGTTCGCTTTAAGCGAAAAGTACTGTATACAAATTATATGAGAGCATACATACCAATAGCGAAAGCATGAGAATGAAATTTTCTTGTTAAAATCGGGATCGGTGGCCATCTCGTTTTGGGCCCATTCACCGAACGATTTGCAAACGTTGTTCAGGAGTAAGTCTATTCATTATGAAATGGCAAACCAAACTGAGCATAAATCAAGTGACAGCTGTCAAAAAGACCAACTCCGAAAAAAGTATTGCCAGATTGAAATCCACACTTCTAAAAAAAACTCCCTGTATTAAAACAAAATTATTTTCATTTAAAGTACAAAAAACATTTAGACCGAATGAAAGTTTCGTTGTCTTCGGAGTTGTTAAGCCAAGTCTACATATATATAAGTATATTTTTCATATACTTAATTTATAGAGGGGGCTGTCCTTCATTTCCGTTACAATTTTCGCTGCCACGATTATCTTTTACTCCCTCGTAAATATAAAAATGGTTCTAAAGAAGTAAACTTCAAAAATTTAATTAGGCATGCCTTCAATAGCGTCTGCTGCTCATCGTAACTTTATAATTCATAAGTTATGAGCCAAACTACTCGTGAACCTGCCTCATTTGTTTGCTGCTATTGTCATCATTTAAAAAATGAAAATGACAGCTAAACTAAAACTACTACAAAAACTAATCATACATTGCGATAGTGTGCGTATCAGTACAACAACTGTTTCTACTAAGACCACATCATCATTATGAACAACACACACCACCGCACACAACCACAACTACACTATCTACTATACCTCTACACGTACTAGTAACTCTAGAACTATGTGTGTAACACTACCACTACCACCACAACTACTACTACTACTACTACTACCCCCACAACTACCTAAATACTAGTTACTACTACTCCTGCCACACTTTGAAATACCATAATAGTTAAAATATGGGCGGGAGAGAAAAAACTTTGTCCGCATTTCTAATAAGTTGGAATAGAGCATGCCACTCATACTTAGACACACACGCACACACACTCTCACGCACTCGCATATATAATATTCATAGACACATATACAAATAAACGTGACAATAAAATCCAAATATACTTAATGGTTTAAGTTGAAGAAGAATACAATAAGTTGAAAGTTTTACCAATGCTGCTGCCTCTGCTGCCGCTGCGTAGCATCAACTTACAGAGATCCCACAAATAACAATGCATTGTATGTGCAACTGCTACTTCCACTATCCAATAACTAACTACTACTACTACCTACTACTATCTACTACTACTACCTACTACTACTACTACCTACTACTACTACTACTACATACTATGGCTATGATTGTCACTACTACTACCACTGTCACTGACTCTATCATCATTGCTACTTGTAGCAAATTTTTAGTTCGCTTGTTTGTTTGTGTTTTGTGTGTGTAACTCACTTATTCGCCAAAGTTTTCAGCAAACAATTCGACGTTAAGTGAACGCCAGCGTTGACGAACGAAACGAACAAACAACCCTGAAGTCTATGAGCATTTAATACCAATTCGAGTAGCAGTAGCATGCACCAGAATAATACACTCATTAAAAAATAAATAATTTAGTTTAGAAGAAGAAAAAAACAACAAGAACAACAAAAAAAATACATATTTGTCAAGTTAGTATAAAAAACTTTTGCTGTCAATTTTGCCGGTTAAAGCCAAACAACTACAACAACAACAACAACAACAACCACTTTCTTCATACTTACATAGAAGAAAGTAAAACCGAAGGTGATAATTTATTAATATTTCTGAAATTAAAAACAGCAGATTAAGTTTGTCAATTTTGTGTTTGACAGTTAAAAACTTGCTAGAAATATTTGTAACACAAAAACAACATGTTTGCAGTTTTTTAAGTTCTATAAGTGTTGTTGGTTTCTTTTTCTCTTAATGACACAACACCCCATGGAGGGTCTAGGCCAAGCTTTTCACGAAAACAGGCTAGTTACTACTGTGGGCAAAAAGTAGTAAGACTTACTTACTTACTTTTAATGGCACAACAGCCCATGGAGGGCCTAGGCCGAGCTTTTCGCATCCACTCATTATGTGCGTGTTATATTTGTACATGAATGGAAGGGACCTACTGTTTAATGCCGAATCCGAACGGCGAAGTGAAAAGCTTTTCATGGCAATTTTTACTCTTGTAGGTTTGCCATTGCCTGCCAAGAGGTGGAGCCGTGTAGAAAAATTATTTTTCTAATTTTGATTTTTCCTGTGCCGAGATTCGAACCCCGGACACTCTGCGTAGCAGCCCAACGCACTACCACTACGCCACAGCGACCACTTACAGTAGTAAGACTTTGTTCATAATTTAAAATTTTTTTATTCTTTCTTCCAAATCTATTTCGTCCCCTTCAAAGTAATCCCCCCCGGCCCCAATACACTTGTGCCAACGTTTTTTCCAATCCTCTAAACAGTTGTTAAAGTCAATTTCCGGATTAAAGCCTTCAATGCGCTTAGCGATTCATGTTTAATGTCTTCAATTGACTCAAAACAGTGTCCACGAAGCGGTTTTTTTAGTTTAGAAAATAGCCAAAAGTCACACGGTGCTAAGTCAGGCGAATAGGGTGGTTGCGGAACGATATCAGTCGAATTTTTGGCAAAATGGTCTCGTAAAACCAATGCAGTGATTTTGGAACCAATCGTGCATTCACTCTTCTTAGGCCCAAATGATGTTTTAAAATGGTTTTCACTGATCCTTCCGATATTCCGACGATGCCAGTAAGGTGTCTGACTGTTAATCGTCGATTCTCGAGCACCAATTCCTTGATTTTATTGACGTGTTGATCATCAGTTGATGTTGATGGCCGTCCTGGACGTGGTTCGTCGTCAACGCGTTCTCGACCATCTTTGAACAATTTGTACCAATCAAAAACACTTGCTCGCGACATACAATTATCACCGAAGGCCTTTTGCAACATTCCGAACGTTTCGGCACCAGAAATTTGATTCCGCACATGAAATTTAATGGAACTTCTTTGTTGAATAATTTCACTCATTGTAAAAATCGCCGAATGCACTTTTTGTACTTCAGAAAGACAAGCGTATACTAAACACTAATGATTATTTTGATTTTTGAGATGTCACCGACAGTCATACCAACCTTAAAAAAATAATATTTTGATGAATGGGTTTCCGCGCGAAATTTAAATTAAAAAGTCTTACTAAGTCTTTGCCGACAGTAGTAGCTCGTATTTGATGGAAAAAATTGCTAAAAATAAGTATTTGTAAATCTTTTTACTTATGTACCATAAATAAAAATGAGCTGTTCGTTTGAGAGCGATAAACTCAAAAACTAACCGTCCGATTGAGCTGAAGCTTACACAACGTATGGTATTTGTTATGAGGTCTGAAGTGCACATCGACATTCGACATCGACGACGATTGGAGATGTGGTCGTGGTACCTCCCATACAAACCTGAAATTTCATTACAGGAACTTTTTGTAGTACGATACTAAAATTAGTTACGAAAGTAATATTTGTTCACGGCATTCTGTGGGGAAAATTAGGCTGTGCTCGGAAAAGTGCGCGTGGTACTTCTCATACAAATCATATGCTTATTTGAGTATATCTCTGGAACGATACACAAAATATAGTACCAAAATATCGTACAACGACGTTATTTGACAATGCCATACCACAGAAAATATTTTAGTGGGATTGGAAAGGTGGGTGTGGCACCTCTCATATGGGCCTCAATATGCACTATCTGAGATATCTCATGAAGCATTTGTTGCTATGCAAGTATTATTTATCAATAGCGAGGTTATAGTGGAGTGTGAATATTCATGACGAGATGTCTCATGGATATCTGTGGAACCATGCCTGTATGTCCAGTACTGAAATTTTTTACGATTTTACCACTTTTCTTTAGCGATATTCTCGATTTTTAATATTCGAAATTCAAGGATCATCGACATTGTACCATCTGGCTCGAGGTGATTTCGAGGAAAGATTTTCACGCAAAACTTTTAAGTAAATCTTCTGGCCTTCTCTTTAGTTAAGAAGCTGGGAATTTGGCTACCTCAATGATTGCCTGGTGCTGTATTATCTGAGGGCCTTCGTCGGAGTTCAATGTCATGAGAGTTGATGCAATTTTGGCTCTACTAATGAACTCATTTGCCATTCATACTGTCTCTCCGCTTTGGTCTTTGCGTGTTGATTTTCCATAAAATTCGAATTCTGTTGTGCCTCAAGTTGCTTGCGAAGTCTACACTCCCGCATTCTCTCGGTGCTGGTTTTTGGGTTTTTTTCACGATGGCAGAATCTGAATTTTGTTGGGTCTCCATTTTTCGACGAAATCTACATTCTCGCTTTCTGTCAGCCGCAATTTTTGCTGGAGATTTCATCGTAACACAATCGCCACTTGTTTGTTGCCTTGCGTTTGTTGTGTTCAGTCTATACTCGCTCATTCTTTCAGCTCTAGAAATTGAATTACTAACAATTTTTTTTTTAAATGTCAAATTTTACTAGAAACTGATGGGTAGTGCCCTCTATCAATTGAGTATGATGCATACTCAGCGCGCTCTATCAATCAAGTTTGAATCATACGCGAATCAGGGCCCTCTATTAATCGAGTTTGATTCTTACTCGATTGATAGATAGAGGGCTCATAGAGGATTCATACATATGTGTACACACATAATTTTTCATAGGCCACTTTCGCGTTTTTTTTTTAGTCCATACTCGCTCATTCTTTCAGCTCTAGACATTTTTAACGATTTTGCTTTGAAATGTAAAATTTTTGTTTGAAATGACAAATTTTACTGGAAACTGATGGGCAGCGCCCTCTGTTAAACGAATATGAATCATACGCGAATCAGCGCCCTCTATCAATCGCTAGATACAAGTATTTGCGGTTTGTTAAAAACTTTTTGAATATCATTTCATTTTCGTTAAGTGTATGCAAAATAGTTAATAGTTAGTATTAGTAGATATTTGTGGATATGAAAGAGTAGAAAATTTTCGGATTTCGTGGCGAGTGACAACAGTAGTTCTGAACGAATTGAAACCAAATGAACAACAGCAACAACAACAACAACAACTGTAATAACAATAACAGCGAACTTTACTACATTCCATAAGTAGTATGTAGTACATACGAAGTATACGCCACAGATAATATGGTATATGGTAACTTTACGTTTTCGCTTCGTTTTTTATTATTATTATTATTTGTTTTTCTTTTAGGGCGTGCCATATGATGTACGCTTGCACTGGTATTTTGCATAATCCGGTAGTAAAGTTTGAAGTTTTTTTTAACGAATTTTTTGAGACGGTGAATGGGTGGGAATGTGTGATGGTGCTGGCAGAAAATGTAAATAAATATTTTAAGTCTCGGTGTTTGCAAAAAGAGTTAGGCAACGATAGTTAATAAGTAGTAGATGTAAGTATGTATGTAGTGCTGCCTGCCGATGACGATGAAAATGGCTGATAATGGATGACTAAAACTACAAATACTTGATACTTTTGCACGATGTTTATTTGTCGGATTATATGTACTATAGCAAGCTGTTACTGCTTGCTACTGCCACGACTTCGAACGACTCGTTCGTATGTGGGTTAATAATGTCATTGTAATGTAACACAATAGCATTAGAATTGTAATGTGATAATCAAGTTTCGTGCATTTCGTACGAGTTTATGAAAGTTCTCGGTTTTTTTTTTAGCATTTTAAATTTCAGGAAGTTTGAATGTTTTGCTAACAGAAAAGTTTAAGCATTTTACGAAACGCGAAACGGTTTTGCGAATACTACTTCTTCTTTCTACATATTGTGAAATGAGAAGTTTTAAATTCGGAAGCGCATGGAATGCGATTTTCAGCTTAAGTGGGCGTGTGCGCATATTTTCTGAGTTTGAAACGAGCTTCAAGGATCTCACATCAATTCTTGAGCTTCTAGCACAATAAGTGGAATGGTAGAAAGCGAATGAAAGGATCTTAATCGCAAACGCAGTACAAAACCAATTGATATAGGGTAGTGGATTCTACCTTGGTCCGAATTTAAATATTCACTTCATCAACAATAATTAAAAAAAATTAACCCCTAATTATGTGATCGAGAAAAATGGGATTGGTAAAAAATATTTTTTTTTTAAGTACCTTATCTTTGTACCTTATCAAGTGGTGCATTTTCTATGTTGCCTCTTGCTCATTATTTATTTGAAATATAATATATTCCTGGTAAACCTTAACCAGACCAAGGTATGACATGCTATTGTTGTACCTTGGTGCATTAACGATCGTTAACAATTAAATAGGAACATATGTAATTGCAATATATTCTTTTCAGGAATAGGTTAATTTAGATGATAAAATTATGGATTTTATTTCAATTCTACTGCCAAAAAAAATGCATTTGATCCGGACCAAGATACAATATTATGTAGTACCATATAATCGGGATCAAGTTGGTATAATTATCTATTAGAAGAACAATTCTGTGCATGCTCATCCTTCCAATGGCAATTGATACTCGGACCAAGGTGCACCCTTTTCCACGATCTCTTGAAAATCACACTAAAACTTACCAAAAAATACTAAAATGAACAGAAACTTTTTTAAATTTAAGGAATTTACAAAATTTTTACTTAAACTTCACTAAATAAACTTATTTTATTCTGCCTCAAAATACAAAATAAAAAAAAAATTAAAAAATAAATTAAGAAACAAATAAAAAAAATAAAAAAATATAATAACCGTTATTTTTGATGAAAAATGCATAAGTCTATTTCCTAATGTCTAAACTTCATCTCTAGTAGCCTCCAAAGATTAGATATTTGAAACAAAATTCAAATAACCGTTATTTTGATGGAAACAAAAACTCACAAGTTAAGCTCTTTAGTGTTTGAACTGTAAAGAAATGCATTTCAGGTTCCAAAAAAAAATTTGAAATTCAAAAAATAACCTTTATTTTTGATGGCAAAAACCAAAATTCATAAATTTACTCGCTAATGTCTGAACTTTCATCTATAGTAGCCTCAAAAAATTAGTTATTTGAAAATAAAAAGTTTTAAATATCCGTTATTTTGATGAAACAAAAACTAATAAATTAAACTCTTTAGTGTTTGAACTGTGAAGAAATTCATCTCCAATGTCCTCGAAAAATTAGTAATTCACAAAATATCTGCTATTTTTGATAGAAAAACAAATTTATAAACTTACTCCCTAATTTCTAAACACACATATCAAGTAGCCTAAAAAAAAATTTGATATTTGATAAGTTGATGGAAAGAAAAACTCATAAATTAAACTCTTTAGTGTTTGAACTTGTGAAGAAATTTATTTCCAAAATTCATAAATTTACTCTGAACTTTTATCAAAAAGATTAGATATTTGAAAACAAAAAATTTTAAAATAACCGTTATTTTGATGGAAACAAAAACTCATAATATAAACTAAACTCTCTAGTGCTTAAACTGTGAAAAAAAAATTCATATCCAGTGCCCTCAATAAATTATGAATTCAAAAAGTAACCGTTAGTTTTCGTAGAAGAAATAAATTCATAAATTTACTCCCTAATGTTTAAACTTACATCTCTAGTAGCCTCAAAAAAAAATTAGATATTTGAAAAATTTAAATTTAAAATTAACCGTTATTTTGATGGAAATAAGAACTCATAAATTTCTGTTTGCACTGTGAAGAAATTCATCTCTAGTGTCTCCAAAAAATTAGAAATTCAGGGAAAACTTTTCTTATTGGTCGAAAAACAAATAATTACAAGTACCCCTTATTGTGATGGGAAAAATAAAACTCAAAAATTAACTTTTTTAATAAAAGTGTTAATTTAACTACAGTGTTAACAAACAAACAAAAAATACAAATAACCGTTAAATAACCGTTATTTGGAATGAAAATATAAGATTTCGTAAATAACTCTTTGATGTTTAAACTTTTCAAAAATATCTATTTGCTTCAAAAAAGGTTTAAAAGTAATTTAAATTTACGGTTTCTTGAATCTTTCGTGAGAATATCACCAACTCCTTGACCACTTGCACATAAGCAGAAGCTGAATGCGATTCTTCGCTTAAAAATTGTGTGGGCTAAAGAAATTTTGCTCAAATGCCAGTAAAGTTAATTTATTTTCCATTCACAAAAGGAAATTCAAAGTCGAAATGACGGAATTTTTTCTTTCATATTTCAAAGAAAATGGTTGTTACAGGCTGACACTTAATAAAAGTATACAACATTCTTCGCGCTATAGATAGCTATTGTAATTTTTCTGCAATTTTCTTCATTCTTGTATTTTTCAACGTAATCGAGACTCTAGAGTACATCTGATTTAATTTTTGTGTGATTTAAATTTCATTTACGATGTCAAATAATCGGTCAGATATTGTAACATTGCACCAGCTGGGTAAAAATTGCACCGGCAGTGAAACGGTTTAAGGACCTGAGTCATGAAAGAAGACCCAAAAAGAGGCAGAGAAAACGAAACCGGCATCAATTGTGAATCAGTTCGACTCATAGCAAAAAACCAACTAAGACTCAATTCTAACAAGCTCCAAAGACGGTTACTTACTTACGGATGAAAACAAGCGCGTACGACTCCAAAGATGTCGCCTACTTCAACGTCGGGCCGCAGGAATTGGATGGGAAAAAATCGCTTTCACAGATGATAAGCTGTTTACTGTTGAACAAGCACATAGCCGTCCAAATGGCAGAAGCTGGCCAACAGAGGCTCCCGGACCATCACTCGTCTTTTAATATCGCATTCAAAATCCGCTCCGCAATCGGTCATGGTATTGGGTAGGATTTTGACTTGTGAAACACGGAGCCAAAATCAACCAAGAAGTGAACCGTCGTGAAATTTTGGAGGCTGTGGTACTCTTTCCTGGACCCGACAGCACTTTGGCAAGACTCTGGGCCAGCTCACAACAGAACCTGATTTTCGCACATCTCAAGAACGGCACCCATATTCGCCGCCGGATATCAATCTAGCGTATGGTCCATTTTAGAAGCCAAGGTCTGGGCTAAATGTCATAAAAATTTGCAGTCCCTGAAGCAGTCGTTGCATCGTGAATGGGAGCTGCTGGAGGATAGCCTAAAATTTTTCCAAGTTTCTGAAGCTGTGTATTCGTGCCAAGGGTGGCCCTCTTCGAAACCGGCTATATATATTTTTACTCATGCTCATTATGTTATCTCTTTCTTCGGTCTATTTTTTGTATACACTTATTAATTGTCACCCTGAAATTAAATTTTCTGCATGCACACTTCTTACACAACATTATCAGATTAATTATTTCAATTCTCACATTACACGCCTTCGACACTTCGATTAATTATTTGCATACAATTGACAGATTTAAAGCTTAAGACTCTGCGAACACGCTCTGTCATTGCGATGCCAGACATTTGACAATTTTTGTGCTTTGCAGACAAAATCTTCATGGTATTGTCTTTGTCATTTCATGGCAACAATTTGTTTTCAATCGCATCATTATCAACATTATCTTTGTTACATAGTTGGCTTTAATGGAAACACTTGCTTAAATAGACAGACCCTATAGGGTGAGAGAGGTAAAGGGAAAGGGAGATAGATATAGATATACAGAGAGAGACAAACACATTGCACGCATACGCACTCAACCTCATAGCGTTAGTCACTTACTCTTTCTTTTACCAAAAAGAACAATGGATTACTGCTACAGCCTGAGTCAAGACAAAAACTAAATCAATTACCTAAAACAAAACCTAGAATGCCAATAAGCAGTCAAAGCCATTAAGAGCATTTAATCAAGTGTAAATGTTTACTCGAAAGATAATTAAAAGTTCTTGTTAGGGCTTTTAATTCGATTTGGTGAAAAAAAAACACAAAACAAAACAAAAGAAATCGAAATCGAAATACTTAATGAAAGTATGAGTGAGTATGGTAGTTAATGCCAATGCCAACAGCATCACAGAGATTCACTTGAATTACTTTCATTTCTTCTGTGAATTTCTCTTTTCTCAGATGGAGTGGAGCGGCGCGAAGTATACGAGCACATGCAGAACATGAAATAAAAATACTTTTTATTACTCACGGTCGGAAAAGTGCGAGTGTTATGAGAATATTTACCATTAAACACGCATCAATTCATATGCCAATTTTATTACCAGACAGCAAAAAATGATAGTTGAACAATTTTTATTACCATTAAAAAATCATTTTACAAATGACTCATGTTTAACTATTGCTTTTTGCTTTTTGAATTTCGATTTACATTCAGGCGCCATACTAAGTATTTCATCTAAGACCTATCAGATTTTGGTATTTCGTAACAAGAAATTAACTCAACTCCGTTTATGATTGTTTGATAATTTCAGTCAAAGTATGTCTTTCATGATGATACACAAACAAGAACCTACCTAAATGACTTAAATAGGAAAAGGATTCTCATGTGTTGTACCCTTAAAATATGCCAAACTAATGAACATAAAAATCTAAATTAATTTAATTATTTTCAATAGCCTAAGGAATCCACTGATCCATTGATGGGGAATGAAGAAAAAAACAACTTTGATAATTGTTATCAAAATAACTTAACTCTCTAGATAGCTAGCAGGCCTCTAGACAGCCGTCACCAAATCGGGTGGTGTAATTATCACTAGAACAGTAGACTGGAGGTACACTTTAATCATATTGTACCTATAGTGAACTCCTCAAACTATCATAAAAATGCTTCGGCAATGAGCTGCAATGTGTATTACAGCCCCTAAAAGCAATCAAAGTCAATAATTTTTAGAAAAAATCTGAAAAATTTATTGTTTGTATTATGAATAACTTCGGGATGAGTTATTTATAAATCCGGCTCGAAGGATCATGATTAACTCCGGAGTGAGTTATTATTAATTAATTAAAAGATCCGGCTCGAAGAACTATGATTAACTCTGGAGTTAGTTATTATTATTTAATTGAAAGATGCGGCTCGAAGGACCATGATTAACTCCGGAGTGAGTTATTATTATTTAATTGAAAGATGCGGCTCGAAGGAGCAATGAATAACTCCGGAGTGAGTTATTATTATTTAATTGAAAGATGCGGCTCGAAGGACAAATGGATAACTCCGGAGTGAGTTATTATTATTTAATTGAAAGATGCGGCTCGAAGGACCATGATTAACTCCGGAGTGATTTATTATTATTTATTTGAAAGATCCGGCTCGAAGGACCAATTAATAACTGCGGTGTGAGTTATTTATAAATTCGGCTCGAAGGACCAATGAATAACTGCAGGGTGAGTTATTTATAAATTCGGATCGAAGGACCAATGAATAACTCCGGGGTGAGTTATTTATAAATCCGGCTCGAAGGACCATGATTAACTCCGAAGTGAGTTATAATTATTTAATTGAAAGATCCGGCTTGAAGGACCATGATTAACTCCGGAGTGAGTTATAATTATTTAATTGAAAGATCCGGCTTGAAGGACCATGATTAAGTCCGGAGTGAGTTATTATTATTTAATTGAAAGATGCGGCTCGAAGGACCATGATTAACTCCGGAGTGATTTATTATTATTTATTTGAAAGATCCGGCTCGAAGGACCAATTAATAACTGCGGTGTGAGTTATTTATAAATTCGGCTCGAAGGAACATGATTAACTCCGGAGTGAGTTATTATTATTTAATAGAAAGCAAAATTATCAGTGAAAATTACGACCAAAAATGAAATAAAAAGACAGGGCAGATTCAAACCAAAAGTGAAAACAGAAAACAAAAACAAAAATTAAACCCAAACTTTGTTGAAGATTAGTTCAAATATCAAACCAAGATCTGAACCATAATTAGATCAAAATTCAGATAAAAACACAGTAGAAGTCAAAGAACAAATAGAAGCCAATTTCCGATTTAAATTTAGATCAGAAATTGAACCCGAAACTAGGTGAAATTCAGACCAGATATAGAACAAAAGCCAGATTTAGGAAAGATTTAGTCCAAAATCAGATAAAAATGTAGGGAAATTTATTTCAAGAACGAAACTGATAACTAAAAATTTTACTAAAACTCAGCAGTAGACAAGATAAAAAAATTTAAACGAAATTGAAATTAAAATTCAGACTAAAAATCACACTAAATCTCAGACCAAAACTCAGAGCAGAAAATCTACACAATATATCAGACTAAAACATAACAAATGAAATACAATAAAAATGTTAGACCAAAAGCACCAAAAGCCTTACCAAAAACCAAATCCCGATTAAAATTTTGGTCAATGCCAAATAGAAAATCCGACAATATGCAGACCCGATTCAGAACAGAAAGCGGAACGGATTTAGCTGTTCAAATTCAAGTCCAGAACGAGACCGCCATTAGAACCAAAACTTAGACCAAAACTGGGCAGAAAAGTACGACCAAAATTCAGACTAAACTTAGACAAAGAATCATATCGAAATTTAGTTTAAAACTCAGACTAAAATCAGACCGAAATTCAGACTAAAACTCAAAGCAGGCAAGAACTAAACCAAATTTATAGCAAATATCTCAGACTGAATTAAATGAATTAAATGAAATGAAAAATAACAATTAGATTGGATGGAAAAATTTAAGTTAAAACATACGTTTTATTGATATATGAAAAATTAAATTCATAAGTAATATAACTTAACCATTAACCTTTTATATGAGACTATGAAAAAAATGAAGAGTCATAAGTGATTCGGTCCTTGTGGAAAACTTGGAGTACATTTTTTTGTACTGCAGCCATTTTTTTCCAACTCAAGGGTTTATTCTTAAAAGTTTTTTTTTGGCAAAATCATTATTGGTCACGTGACAAAAGCATTCAAGAAATAAGCTAAGAGTAATGCACCAGGAATATATCGTTATTTCTAACCTAAATCCAATATAAATTAAATATTAATTAATAACACAAGTATTAATTCTATAGAAAATTCCTGCGCACTCTCTGCTTTCAATTCATCATAAACCAGTGTTTGAGTACTAACTACGCCCACTCTCCCTTATATTATTATTTTTCAACCCTTTCCATTCCACTTTTAATTAGCGCGATGCAGCGGCAGCAAATGTAAGGTCCCCCGAGTAATATCAAACGTAAATTAGATTATAATTAGTTACACAACTAGTCGCAGCAGCAAATCTCTTTTTCATTTGCCAAACAAAACAAAGAAAAGGAGAAGCAACTTTAAATGGGAAGATGGTGGGGCATGGTACCTACAGCAAATACTCTTCAGCAGACTTTTATAGCAATGCGACAGCAAATATCCAGAACAAAGATCTCATGGAACTAAATACTACTCGTACTACTAACTACTAGTTTCCCCTTGATGATGAGCCAGACGGAGAACTCAAATTGTAGTGGTAGTATTAAATACGAAAAGAAAAAAGTACCCATCTTAAAGCAGCTACTATATAAGTACAACTTATAATTGGATTTATGAGACAAGGACAAAGAAAGAAAGGTTGGTACGTCGACTACTGAGCTGAGAATAAGAGAAAAATAAGAAAAAAAAAAAAAATAAACTCATTGCGAAAAAGTAAAATACAACAACCAAGACTAAATGTTAAAATCAGCACGAACATAAATTGCATTTTACGCTACAGCGTACAATGCCGGTGCAGCACCACCACCACCACCACTACTACCACCAGCACCGTGGCGCCGTATCAAATCGCTGAGACTTGCATTCGAGTATTGAGTTGATGACGAAGGACGAAACTATATAGTAGAAATATAGCGATAAGCTGCAAGCCAATAGCGGCAGCCAGAGCGAAAACAGTATTTCGTTGTTGTTACCTGTTTTCTTTTTTACACTTCTCAATAAAAGTTCAATTTATGAGGGTTTGATCACAACAATGAGAAGATTGATTGAAAGGTACGAGTGTGTGCAGAAAATATAAAATATAAATTATAGTGGATGAAAAAAAATTCGAATTCGGGCGAATTTTTATAAGATTGACTGAAATTGCTTAAAAATTTAATATTCTACACTCAGAGAAATGAGTGTCTGAACCTTTAATGCTTACTATTTAGTATTTGCCCTACATCGAAACTACACAACATATTTTAACAGAGCACTTTGAAAATGTGTTCGCAGTGGCGTAGTTGGTAGTACATTGGTCTGCTATGCAAAGTGGCCGGGATTTAAACCTCAGCAAAATCAAAATGTAGGAAAAATCATTTTTCTACATGACACCATCTCTTGATAGGCAATGGCACAACTACAAGAGTAAAAATTGCCAATGAAAAGCTTTTCACTTCATCGTTCGGATTCGGCATAAAACTGTAGGTCCCCTTCCATTCATGTAAAAGTATAACACGCACAACATGAGTGGATGCAAAAAGCTCGGCCTGGGCTGTTTGTTATGCCATTAAAAGAAAAGAGGACTTTGAAAATGCATGAACAAATAAAATTAACCGATTAACAACCAACCTTACTTATAAGTCCTTCTTTTTTTCGCTACAAATTTTATATTCTACTTCAATTACAACCGCTTTTGTAATATGTGACTTATAAGTAACGTTGGTCGTTAATGGTTTAAACGTTTAGTTAGTAAAGACTTTTTCCCCTCTCTTGAAGGAATTTTAACTCTAGACAACTCGACATACTTAGCGAATTTTTGGGGAAGAGTTAATGAAATATTACGTGCGCTTAGGAGAGACCTGCCTTCCAGGTTTAATCTCATTAGTTTCTTCTTCATTGTGCTCGATGAAACCTTGTCAGTATTGTTGATTTCACGTTGTAGAAGAAAATATTAAAACCCCGTGCATCAGTTTGAAGGTATTTTAAGGCTTGAGGGGCATGAGAGACTTGAGGGGCATGAGTGACTTGAGGGGCATGAGTGTCTTGAGGGGCATGAGAGACTAGAGGGGCATGAGAGACTCGTGTAGGCTTGTGCCACGATTTAAATTTTTTGGTTATGACAATCATTATTTTGTATTAGGATTAACTTTTTGATTTTTACTTGTGCCGATATTTATAAAAATAGAGATTTAAAGATATATACACTAACTAAAATGGGGGATTCAGTGGATACAAACCGGAAAATCAGATTTTTCGCGCTATATCCTCTAGTTTCACTAAAGTCAACAAAGGGTTAACCTTTTACTATAATGTGGCGAAAGCTTACCTAACATTTTATTTTCCCGGGGTCATACGGTGAGTCACTACAGGCTGAGGGAACAAAAGTTTACAGTCCCATACACTTGTGGTCTCGCGCTGCCCACTAATGGGTTAAGTGAAGTCTTAGCATTAATATTCTTTGTTTTTCTGGCAGAAAATATCTAATGTGTAGAAATGCAGTGCGGAAGTCCTTCGCCCTTGACGCCCTTGAATACAAAAAGTCATGTTTTGATAAAAAAATTAAAAAAAAGAAGAAGTGATTTAGAGAATGTTTGCCCGGGACGCGGTTTTTCGCTGTCTCATTTGTTTTTCTTAGGGTCTCACTTTGGTTCACACCTCTACTAAAACAGCCAGAGAATGCTTACTCGGGCTGGGTTTGCTTTGTCCTCTTTGTTTTTCTTAGTTCTATGATCTTAGAAAGGGTTAACCGATTAACGTCAAACTTCACTATTCTACTGTTTTCTTACTTCGTTGATTCTGTGTGCTATCGATGTCTATCCAAGGGGTTAAACGAATGTCTTCAGGTAGGCATCGGCGGTAGAAGCGACCATAAGGTCGTAATCAAGAATATTAACCCATTAACGATCAAATTTGGCCAAGATCAGAGCTGGCCGATACCGTTTCTAAGTAAGTGAGTAACTCTTTTTAAGCTTTCATCTGCCATAGCTTACGGTTACCATAATTTTGTAATAAGTAGGTAGGTGATTAACGGGTTAATCACTAGGAGAAGGACGAGCGCAATGAAGGAAGTGCGTTGTTTTTGAACTGGATAAGAATTGAAAGACTTTCATCAAACAGTTTCTTCAACTGGATGTTAAATGAAAGGATATGTGCTGCTTTTGTGTAGGGTATAAAAGAAAAACTTATACATGAGATCTCTTTAAATTTTTCGCGCTCGTAATTGGAACATTCTGCAAAGCAGGTTTTCTTCTTCTTGTTACTTTTTAAGTAGATATCTGAAAGGTTGTTGTTGTACTAAGTATAAGTATAAAGTAAAGTAGCTTATGTCGGAGCGTGAATGTGAATGTGTGTGTGTGTGTGTGTGTGTGTTTACTTAAATTATTTAATTTGATACATTGTCAATGGCATCACTTAGATTTTCAAGAGTTTTTTTTAAAGTAAACTTTCCTTTTACCTTACTTGGTCTTAGTCTTAGCATTGAACATAATAGTGGCAGTGGAAACAGCTGCCAAAGGCTAAAAATATGAAAGGAGTTTGTTTTGTTATACGTTTTTGTTGTTGTTCACATTTAAGGAAATTTAATATTCTTGGGGTAAAAAAAGAAAAGAAAAGAAAAGTACAAAAATTCTGAGAAACTTTTAAAATATTGATTACTCTTGCATCACGTAACAAGCGAAAAGGAAGATTTACTGCTTCCGTCGCGGGTTAACTTGCTGGCGGCGTTGCCACCTTGCTGCTTACTTCCTTTTACTGAATAAAAGTTTACCTACACATACTAAGTAGAAAGAAAAGCAAACACGTAAACTGGCAGCATACAAAGAAAATTGAAAGTGTTAAAGAATCACACGCACACACACGAATACAAAGCTGAGTATGTATGTGTTAGCATGCATATATGTATGTATGTATGTATGTATATGTGTGCGTGTGAGTGTAAAGTATCGATGCAATGAATGGTGAGTTTGAAATGAAAGTAGGCAGCTCTGGGTAGGTACTAGGTAGAAAGGCAGCAGTCACCTCGAGACCCCTGCAAAGTGAAGCAGAAGAAGACAACACTAGCGAGTAAGAAAAAGTGCATATTCTTTAAACGAAAGTAAATAATAAAGTGTAGACACGTAGTGCATGTAGCTCTTTCTTACATTCGGTTTCATTCGGTGTTCGTTGCACGTTTGTTTTCACACAAAGGCAACTAATTAGGTTAGTGATTCTCTGGTATTGTGTTGCTACCCTTTCGTCCTCCATGCCTGTGGACGTTATATGTGCGTATGTGTGTGTGCGTAGGGGAGTTTTTTTTATGTAAAACTTCCTTCTAGTTCAACCTTACAAATATGTAGCCAATGTTTATGCGAAAAATTTCATTAAATATATAAAAATTCCTAGAATTATTCGGAGTGATGAGTCGCGGGACTTGGCTACTAATAGGAAGCTATTCTCAAGTAAACCGTTCACATTTACCCGTTATGATATGAGGAAACTTTTGAACGGTTTGATATCAATTGCCTTCAATGTATTGTATCAACGTTGTCACTCCTATTTATCGTAAATCTACGACCATGACAACTACTAACATCTCAACTTCTCTTCGTTCTCTTCCTTGGTTTAGATCTCCAGTCCAGATTGAAGCAGTCACACCCTATAACTTACACCCTATAACGACCATGACAACTACTAATATCGCAACTTCACTTCCTTGTCTTCCTTGGTTTACGTCTACAGAGTAAAATTCCAGGGTTGCATTGAAGCAGTCACACTTACTTTACTTTAATTTTAATGGCACAACAGCCCATCGAGGGCCTAGGCCGAGGTTTTCGCATCCACTCATGTTGTGCGTGTTATATTTGAACATGAATGGAAGGGACCTACAGTTTGATGCCGAATCCGAACGGCGAAGTAAAAAGCTTTTCATAGCAATTTTTACTCTTGTAGGTTTGCCATTGCCTGTCAAGAGGTGGTGCCGTGTAGAAAAATTTTTTTTCTACTTTTTTTTTTTTTTTTGATTTTGCCTGTATCGGGATTCGAACGCCGGACACTCTGCGTAGCAGTCCTATGCATTGCCACTACGCCACAGCGACCACTGCAGTCACACCCTATAACTTAAGTCGACTCATTCATCGTAAAACGACAACTATCACAATTTCTGGCAAATCATCTTCACTTTCTTGTCTTCCTTGGTTTACGTCTACAGAGTAAAAGTCCAGGGTTGCATTGAAGCATTCACACCCTCCAACTTAAGTCGACTCATTCATCGTAAAACAACGACCTTGAGTATTACTAACAGCTCAACTTCACTTAGCTGTCTTCCTTGGTTTAGCTGTCGACAGTAAAAAATCAGGGATGCATTGAAGCAGTCGCACCTTCTAATTTAAGTCGAAAAAGAAAGACCACGACAATTACTAACAGCTCAACTTCACTTAGTTGTATTCCTTGGTTTAGCTGTCGAGGGTAAAAAATCAGGGTTGCATCCAAAGAATGCCACTGACAAATACTATTTCCATATGAAATCTTAGTACCGTAGCAGAAACTGGTTCACTGAGATATCCCATAATAAAGTTCAGGTCATGTGGAGCATGTCACGCTCCCTATTTCAATTCCATCCACAATTTAGCTATAGCTTGGCATTGTTAACCCATGTCCTTATATTAAATCTCAGTACTGTACCTCAAAAGGCTCCGGAAATGTAGTCAAAAAAGTATTAAGGTAGTTTGGGGGTGCCACGCCCTACAGGGGGAAATTAATCTACTGTCTATCTGATGCTGTGTGTGAACGCGGAACCCAGTCATTTTGCTTTCGTTTTTACTGCTTTTAAGGTGTTAATTTTGTTATTCAAGAACCGGGAGATGGGTCTGAACCTATTTTATGTAACATAACCTTTGAAGAGTCTCGTACTTTAATGAGGCTCCTAGCTATGACCTAAGGTGGCAGAGAATTAAGTTAAATTATAATTTTTCTAATCTTTCTTTTTTCTCGTGTTCACTTTAAAAAAACCACACGTTTTCTTGCTCTTTTCTTGCTGCATTGTCAAGTAGTGAAATTAAAAACTTCATTTTCATTTTCCTGCTGCCTAACGCCATGCTGTGAATACTAAATATGTACCTAAGTACCAACGCAGAGAGCACAGTTGGCAATAGCAATTTGGCGCTACCGAGTAATGCCAACTGCAACATGCTGCTGCTACACATTTGTGCAATTAAAGGCCGGAACGCCCTCACCTCCACACCTTCTCCTACCTCCCCTAACTAAGTACATACCATAGTATATAGTTGCCTCAACTACTCGCGGTACAATCGTTGACTTTTATGGTAACAGCAAATATGAAAAGGATACGACGACAACGATGAACAACGACGACGACGGTGATGGTGATGGGATCCTTTTTCAATCCTTGGATCAATTCAATTCCGAACCATTTTTTTTACAGCGTTCTTTTTTTCGCTGATGTATGAAGTATGCAAATTTGACATCTTCGCTTTGGTGTATTCACAGTCGTTGGTTTTCTTCATTTGACTCCATCGTCTCTCTGCTTCTTTATCGTTTTCTTCTTTGGCATAACAGAAGCTTTCACTTGATTTTCTTATTTGCAGCCTTGTGTGCTTTGTATGCCTTTTAATTTTTTTTATATTACTTTTTTTCTTTGCATTAAACATATTTTCTTTTGCTATGACGGAGGGGGGAAAAAGGAAAAATGGTTTTTCGCTTTTTGCTTCCGACATTTACTTATGTTTGTTGTTGTTGTTTGCTGGTATCTGGTGATGCCGGCGTTGGCTGATGGTGGCTGGTTGGCGTCTGTTGCCGATGCCTTCAGTTGTTACAATTGTTTTTAACGCCTCAAGGAGCATTTTGCACATTTGAGATTATGCTCTGACTTATACACACACACAAACACACACACACACACATCCACATGCATGTACGTGTGACGTGTGATTCTTTATTTTTACTCTCTTCTTTGCATCCTTTAAACCATAGTAGGGCAGTCCCTTGCACGCGTGCATATCGGTTTTTAGGCATCCCAAATGCAATACATTGACAGAGGAGAGAAGAAAGCTACGTTTTTTACCCATCATTGCTTTAAACGTTTTGTTCTTGTCGTTTTCTCTAACTTGCGCTTCATTTTTTAGGAACTTTTATGTGTGTGTGTGTCAAATGTACACTTCGTCTAGTTGTTGTTTTTTTTTATAAATATTTTAGTAAAAATAAAAAGAAACACTTTCACCGAAATGGACACGCAAACAATGTAAATAGTCGTTTGTTTTATTAGAATTTTTTTCGTTAATGAAATGTTTGAATTGTTCTCACTCGAGTGCAGTTGCCCTTTTTCATTATTCATCAACGTGATGGAGCAAACACGCACATTAAGAGTAAAAAAGAGAGAGATAGAAAGATAGATAGATAAAGATAAAGGAAGAGTAAATGAATTGCGTAAATATTTTCATGGAAATAATAAGCTATTTTAACCTTTTACTAAGTCTATCATGTGCTCTTGTATGGTGCAAGAAAAGCAGTATTTGTTTCTCTTAAATTTTGTTGGGTCAGATTTGTTAAATTCTTCGCTCGGATGTGGCTGGTAAGTGAGTAAGCCATGACATTGGGGTGGCCATCGATCCTTTAAATATAACTAAATATGTTTTTTGTTCGAGAGTATGAGTAGGAAAAAACTATGGTTTACCACCAAATTGTACAGTGAATTTGAGTTAATCTACTCTATTTTTATTCTATTTTATTATTTAACTCATACTATACTTTTCTTCTACTCATACTCTACCTTGTACACAATTTTACTTGTACTCTTATTTTACTTTACTTCTTCTCTCCTTCACCATCTACTTTAACTGTACTCATACACCTCTCATACTCAACTCATACAGTAGTCATACTCCACATATATTGTACTTATACTTCTCTCATTTTCTACTCATACTCTAGTCCTACTCTACTCATACCCCACTCACTCTCTGCTCATACGCTATTCATACTCTACTCATACTCTACTCATACTCTGCTAATACTCTACTCATACTCTACTAATACTCTACTCATACTCTACTCATACTCTGCTAATACTCTACTCATACTCTTCTAATACTCTACTCATACTATACTCATACTTTACTCATACTCTATTCATACTTTACTCATACTCTATTCATACTCTACTCATGCTATACTCATACTCTACTCATGCTCTACTCATGCTCTACTCATACTCTACTCAAACTCTACTCATACTCTACTCATACTCTACCTATGCTCTATACATACTCTACTCATACTCTACTCGTACTCTTACTCATACTCAACTCATACTCTACCCATACTCTATTCATACTCTACTCATAATCTTACTCATACTCAACTCATACTCTACTCATAATCTACTCATATTCTACGCATACTCTACTCATACTCTACCCATACTCTATTCATACTCTACCCATACTCTATTCATATTCTATTCATACTCTACTCAAACTCTTAATCATGCTCAACTCATACTTTACTCATAATCTACTCATACTCTACTCATACTCTACTCATGCTCTACTAATACTCTACCCATACTCTATTCATAATCTTACTCATACTCAACTCATACTCTACTCATAATCTACTCATATTCTACGCATACTCTACTCATACTCTACCCATACTCTATTCATACTCTACCCATACTCTATTCATATTCTATTCATACTCTACTCAAACTCTTAATCATGCTCAACTCATACTTTACTCATAATCTACTCATACTCTACTCATACTCTACTCATGCTCTACTAATACTCTACCCATACTCTATTCATACTCTACTCATACCCTTACACATACTCAACTCATACGCTATTCATAATCTACTCATACTCTACTCATACTCTACCCATACTCTATTCATACTCTATTCATACTCTACTCATACTCTTACTCATACTCTATTCATACACTACTCATACTCATGTAAACTACAATGGAGCAAGGAGCTCCATTGCAGTTCACATGCGAGTGCAAAATTCATGTACACATGCCTGTCGCCTTCCTATCATAGAAATTGGGGACAAGTGGCAGGGCCTCCTTTCGTTCTTATCGCCAGCACACACACACACAACTAGGACATATACACACATACATTCACAGAAACAAACGAACACATCAAAGCTTATAGCTGGAAGCCAACTTTGTGATTATTTGTTCTCACTAACTAAATCACACACATACGCAAACACATGCAGAGAGAGCCACATGCATAAATTCACACACACACACACTTACACTCACACACGTGAGCGCTTAAGAACGTATCAAAAAAAAAAAGACTAAAATGAATGAGTATGGACGATGAAGTGTTGTGCAACATTTCCTGCCACAGGTGCATACAGAAACTTTAGCCTTGAGCTGGAGTTCTACGCTCATGATTTATGCAGATATCGTTACAAGTATTTAGTGTGAAGTGAAATTTCCATTTTTGAAATATGCATAAAATGCTGCTGCATGACTGAATGAATGGTTGGATGGATGGATAGCGAGAGCGATGGCGCTAGCGATGTATGGCAGAAAGAATGAATTGAGAACTATATTTTCACTCACAAAAACATTTTATGTGATGAAATGCTGCCGCCATGTCATACCCGTTCCATGTATGAATGTAAGGATGTAGGGAGCAAAAGGAAATCTGTCGAAATCGAATAATGCCAAACTCTCACTCTGGAAGTACGAGTAAGACAAAAAAAAAAAGGAACAGCAAAATCGAGGTCACTTATTATTATCAAACTGACAACGTCATAAATTTTTGTGAGCTGTGAAGTAATTTCTGAATTTTAAGAAAAATATGTGTGCGTTGCAAAATAATACATAAAGAATTTTTCATTTTTCCATATGAGAAGCTTAATTTGCGAAAAGTGGAAATATGAGCAAAAGCGGCCAAGTCGTGCGATCCAGAAGCAAGCAATTTGAGGTCAGAAAGAAATGTGAGAAAATCAATTTGCTCAATCAGGAAATTTCAGTAATATGTGTGGTATATGCATCGAAGGAAGTGTAGATTTTTACGTAGGATTTTTATTTTTTCAATTGCTTAATTGCCCCGTCATAGTGGGGGGCAACATGAAACCTCCTCCTTCGCTGTTCGACGGTGTTTCAACTGAGACTTACCATTAAGTGCCATATGTACTTCGTCCAGATTTAAGTCATCGCCCAACAAGATCGCAGGACTTTGTGCGTTTTAGCTTACGTTCTGTCTCGTCAGGAAGAGTGAACTTTGAAGCCTCTTCGTTTACTTCGCATTGTAGCCTGAAAGCATGGGATTTCGCGAATTTTTTCATCACGTCTCTTACCATATCCTATCTCGAAATCACGATGCAGGTGGGCATTACGAATGTATCAAGGTGCATTGACGATTGATCCACGAACTTTGTCGTGGAAACATTGAGTTGACATTATTGTTGACTCACTGGCACAACCCCAAAGATGAATTCCATAGGTCCAAATAGGTTTGATGACCTGTTTATATTTCTTTTCTTCTTTTAATGGCACAACAGCCCATGGAGGGCCTAGGCGGAGCTTTTCGCATCCACTCATGTCGTGCGTAATATATACATGAATGGAAAGGACCTACAGTTTTGTGCGGAACGAATCCGAACGAATTCGAACGGCGAAGTGAATAGCTTTTTATAGGCAATTTTTACTCTTGTAGGTTTTCCATTGCCTGGAATAGGTGGTGCCATGTAGAAAATTTGTTTTGTAATTCATTGCATCTGAGCGATCGTTGATCGTTGATGATCTGTGATCAGTTTTCTCTGTTCAATGATTGGTTTAAGACGTTTAATAAGTAATTTTTCCAGCAACTTTGATAACATTGATACGATCGAAATTGATCTGTGTGAAGATACATCGTGTAAGAGTTTCCCCGGTTTTGGGACTTTCCAAACACAAGGCACGACTACAGCGTAAGTGGCAGCTCTCAAAATTAACAGCTGTGTCGTCCACGATCGTTCTGTTTATTAGTAATGGACTGCTACACAAATAATAGACGCGTTGTCATTGTGAAAATGAGGATGAAAAGGCAGTGACTGCGAATGGCATTAGTTACAGGAAGAAGATAACAGGCCTCTTGTTGTGGCCTCAACTGGACGGTATGCAGCTGGACGACATGTGGTTTCAGGAAAACGGCGTCACCAGCCACACCGCGCATGAACAAACAATCGATTTATTGGAGCCACGATTTCCATATCGAATCATCTTCCGAAATTCCGATGTCAACTGATCAACAAGGCTGTGTGATTTCTTTCTTTGGGTTGTTGCCAAAAACCAGATCTATGCGAATAAACCACAAACAATTTCTAAGCTCAAGACCGAACTTTCTAAGCGGCCGCTCTAATCATGTTGTGATAGACGCCATTGTTTCGGAAATTCTTGCCATTAATCCTTATCTTCACTAATGACCTTCTGTCATTAAGTAAGAAAGAGTCCTATTTACTCGTATGCAGATGACAGCACCATTTCTCATTCATATACCTGTTCAAAAAGGTCCTAGCTCTTTGGAGGTTGAGATGAGAGGAAAAGGCATGTTATGAATGACTCACTCAATAAAGATCTGCAGTAAATCTGCGGTTGAGGTCTCACGAATAGAGTTGAGTTTAAAGCGCGTAAGACCCAATGTTGTCTGTTATTTCACAAAAGAGTTTCCCAAGCCCCCGTTAACCCCTTAGATATGAGACAGCGACTGTTGATGTTCTGGCCACACCCATCCAATGTGATTTTCGTTGGAACAAATACATTTTTGCCGTGTCGAAAGAAGCAGTCAAGTGTCTCGGCTTTCTGAGGCGGTGTAAGAAATAGTTCACTCCGGCTTATCTCTGCATGATCTACAACACCCTTTATATGTCCTCAATTGGAGTTTGATTCGCACCTAAGAGCTGGAGTTTCACGAACGCAACTAGAGCGGCTGGATCGTAATCCAACATCGAGCTAAATGGCAGATAAAGCTAATGGGAGACAGTAGAGTTTCCAGCTCTATTGACTCCTTGGAACATCGTCGAAACGTGGTTGGCGTATCTCTGTTTTACCGTTACGTTCACGGTAGATATTCTGCTGAGATGCGCAAGCTGATGCCGCCAGTTCGTGTGTTAATCAGAACTACACGAACAGCAAGCGGAACTCATGCCTTCCACCGCACTACGCATTACAGAGAAAGTTCTTGTATCTGTCGCTAAATAATATGCGTTTTATTTTCAAATTAAATCGTGCATTCTTAATAGGACACCCTTTACTATATACTATACATATGTATGTGTTTTACTTTAATTCATTCGTATTTATATCAGAAAAAATAGTTTTCATCGTCTTTATTTTACTGCAATATTTCTTACTTACCAACCAAACAAGCAAACAAAAACTAACAATTTCTTTTTTTTTCTTTTTTGCATCTATTTTCAGGTAAATTTTTAAGTTATTTCAACTCAATACTTTATTGAACTTTATTGGGGTGCCGTAAGTAAATAAGTAAGTAAGTAAGTAAGTATGTAAGTAAGTAAGTAAGTAAGAACGGAATGAGTAAAACTTGCTAAAGTATAATTTCTTTCCATCTCTGAGTCATGCTCTTTCTCTTTCAAACTCTTTATTGTTTCTCTGTTTAGCACTCCCCCACTCCGCCTCTCTACCTCTACCTCTCCCTCTCTCTCTCTCCCTCTCTCTCTCTCCCTCTCTCTCTCTCCCTCTTTCTCTCTCTCCCCCTCTCTCTCTCCCTCTCTCCCTCTCTCCCTCTCCCTCTCTCTCTCTCTCTATCTCTTTCTTTATTGCAACAATGGAACAATGTTAAAGTTTTTCTTTTAAAATGTTTTTATATATTTTCGTGTATATAAAGTATGCCAATAGTTGCTCAATAGTTTATTGTTTATTTCTTGTTTTTTCTTTGTTTTTTTTTTAAATTTTTATTATCCTCTGCTGTTTCTTCAGCTGGTGTATAATTTTACTGTTTTTTTTTTTTTTATCAATCCATCCCATCCTTTCATCAATTTCTGTATCCTTTTTACGATTTTCGTGTGTGTTCATTTTGTGCGCAATTAAACCCTTGAATTATTTTCAATGCAGCAATGCAACAGCAGCAGCTTGCTCCCTTGCAACTAGCAACAGCTGCATGTCCTTATTTGCAGAAATGCTTGATTTGCTCCCATTTTTTCGGTGCATTCGTGTGTATTTACAAATTTTTTTGTTTACGTTTGCCTTTGCACTTTTCTATGGGTGAAAGTGTGTGTGTGTGTGTGTGTATGTGTGTATGTGTGTGTGTGTATGTGTGTGTTTGTGTGTGTGTGTCATTATTTTGTATGCATGTTGGCCATTTTATGTTTTTTTTTTTTATTCTCTAGTTGCTAGTAAACGTTGACCCAGTAAAGTTTTTGCCCTCGCAAAGCTTAGCGCTGTGTGGTGTGTCCTTCAAATAATAAAAAAAAACCTAAGTTTTACTGCTGTAACTTTTGCTTGAATATGCTAAAAATGCGATTAAGTATTAATACTCGTCCTTTTTTCCTTTCTTTCCATTTTTTTTTTTATCTTTTATTATTATTTTTAAACAATGGTCTGCTCAAAAACTGAAAAAGCGAGTGCATTTGCATTATTTCGCTCGCAGGCTCTCAAACTTGAATTAGTCTTTCTTCTGTTGTTCGCAGTTCGTACTTGCGCTTTTGCGAGGAGCAGTGAGTTTAGATAAATGCCCCTATCGTTGCTTTTTTTTATGTGTCACAATCTTTTAACTGAGCTAGAACGAAAATTATGTCTTTAGAAGTTGTCTTTCTTTTAACAAATTGTGCGTTTCAACAAAAATTATAGTCGATAAAGACAAAAGACAATGGGTTGCAGAAATATAGAAATTTAGTAGCATTACTTGTTGGGGTCGAGCTTTTCGCGTTCCACACATATTCTGCGTGTTTTATTTGTACATGAATGGAAGGCGAAAGCTCGGCCTAGGCCCTCCATGGGCTGATGTGCCATCAAATGAAAAAGAGAAAGAAAAAAATTGGGGTTGATTAATGGATGGATTTTATTTGATCAAATAAGCGAAACTTTCACACTTACTTGACCCTAAGGTTATGATAAATCTTTGTTTAAATGAAATTTCAAATATAAGTATTTGAGTTAAAAAGAAGCCACAGTGGCTTGGATCGGAGAGTGGTCTTCTCTGTTCCAGTTTAATACTTACTTAGCTGGCACTACAATCGTGGCCGCCTCGATAAAGTTTTGCCAGTCGCCTCTACTATGCGCGCCCTGGCGCCACTTGATAAGGCCAAGTGCAGTCAGGTCGCACTGTACCCGGTCTTTCCAACGGAGATTAGGACGTCCTCTTCTGCGTGTTTCTCCACCGTGGCTCGAATAAAATACTCTTCTAGCCGGAGCGTTTTCTTCCATTCGCTCAACATGACCCAGCTAGCGAAGCTGCTGACTATGTCAGTGTCGGCATACAATTCATACAGCTCCTGGTTCCATCTTATTCGATACACGTCGTCCGCGTATATTGGACCGTAGATCTTACGGAGTATCTTCCTCTCGAACGCTTCTCATCATAGGTGGTCAATGTCCACGCGTCAGCGTCATGCATTAGAAGGAAGTGGGACTTATAGAGCGTTATTTTTGCCGGTCGAGAGAGAGCTCTGCTTCTCAATTGCCTACTGAGCCCGTAGGAACACCTGTTGGCAAGAGTTAATCTCCGCTTGATACTCCAGTTCACTACTGTGTGCAATTTAAATTTTTTCTTTCCAGAATCTCACAAGTTCCACGGCCTTTCAGTTTTAAGTGCCCAATTGAGTTTAAGAGACTGTAAGTCAATATCTAAAACTCCAGGTCACCATCCCTCAAGGGCACTCAGTTCAACATCACCTGAAAGAAAATCTGTCACCGAAGTGAAGACCTGAGTTCTGGTATGATCACTGATCGGATAAAAACCGATGTATCAGCATGGTACTCGTATGATCGTTGAGTTATGGAATTTCATTTCCTTTCAAAGAGGCAAATACTCAAATTGAATTTATTCGTATATAGTATAGGTCAAATCAAGGGGAGTTCCCCAACTTTCAGATTCGCTTGCTTTGCATAAAGTTTTTCTTTTTTGATATGAAAACTACATAAGCTTGGAAAGCTTTTTGGTCTGACCAAAGAACAGCCCGAAAAACGTTTCTACTTTTTTACCGAACGTAGTTCGTATGTTCTTGGCTCGGTCTTAAAATTACTTACCTCGTTAAAAACTATAGACCAGAGAGCCAACTCGATTGCCGACGTAAGTTCAAATAACTTCATATGAAATACGATATGAGTATTGGGCAGTCGATTCGTTATTCCAAGGGAATACAGATATGCCGAGGAAAAGCACCGAGATATAAGGAGAACGAGACAGAAATTCGGACGAAAATACTGTGCAGTTGATATAAAGCTGATGGAAATACAATACGACCATATCTAATACCTATGAGTATGCAGGGCGATCAATAAGTGATAGGCTAGAAAATAGAATGAGACGGTTTACGACATAAGCTTGACGACAACATCGACCAACATAAGATCGAATTCAAGGCGACTGACTTCGATGCATGACGAATTCGAAGCAGCCGACTCGACTGTCAACGAAAAACCAAATCAAGCAGCACGAAGTCCAATGAGAATTCACGGATTAAGAATTAAGAGCGGCTGCTGAGAATCTAAGTAGAAACAGGATGACGGACACGAGGTTGACGAGAGTATAACCGGGCTAATTGGGATACATTTTAACTGACCAAAAGAGAACGAAAATTCATGGCGACCGAGATGATATTGTACGTGAAATTCCTCGGGACTGTCCACTCAAAGGCTGGCAATAAAATAGGGCAGCTGATGAAGCAAACTCTAACAAGAATACCGGTCAATCGATCGAGAATACCGAGAATTCAAGATCACCGATTCGACTTTAGTCGAAAATTCAGCACTTCCAACGAAAATAGAAAGCAATAATATAATAGAGTAATCAAAAGATCGTTGGAAATATTCGGTGACCATCTCGTAATCCGAAATGGTATAAGACTAAAACGAATTAAGGGAGGACGACCGACTAGGATTTATTGCAGCCGACTGAAGGGTGACGTAAATGCAGGATTATCGTTACGAACGCTGGCAAAAATGCTGGTGAATTGACTCTTTAAGGTGGCGGACACAAGATTTCCCAGAAATCTCAATACCTACATAATTGTAGACGAAATTCGTCAAAAATAAAAAGTAACCGTCTCTAAAGATGACGAGAACACAAGATGATAACGCTATTGTCCGTCAGGAAAGCAGGATGACCGTCGCATGGCGACGAGAAACACGAGGACGAACGTCAGGAAACCCAACGAGAATACAGAAGCGACTGGCTAGAATTCCGACAATAATAGCGCCCAACCGACTCGAATGCCGATGAGAATACAGAGCGTGTGGCATAAGGCAGCGAATAACTGAGGAATACAAAAGCCAAGCCGAATTGTATGCGGCCCAGGAATTGACAACGTGACTAACTCATATGCGGAGTTACCGATACTTCAGCTATCAGTTTTTGAAGAGGCTTATTCCGTACCCTCAGACTTTCTTAAATTCGGCAGATTTAAAAAAAAAATGCAATTTGTTTTTATCCTCCCTAAAAACTCCCTAAAAACTTTTCAACAGCATTGTTAATTAAAATTGTTGCTTCTCTCTACGCTCGCTTTGCACTGGTCGCTTAACTTTCAGCTGCTTAACTTCCTCCATCTAATACGATATCATTTGTTGCGCTTTTCTTGTTTGTCTTGTCGTTGCTGTTGATACTTTTTTGCTATCATTACCACTAAGAGAAGGCGGCAACTCAAGAAGAAAATAGAAGTAATATGTATCATGATGAACGAAAAACTTTTCTAATTTACTCCTTTTCCAAAAACAACAACATCTAAAAATATCCATAGTTTAGGTTTCAATTCAAGTGCGACTAACATTTTGATGTAAGCGCTTAGCAGAAATTACCCGATCTGCTGCATACTTACTATAAAAAAACCAAGGTAATAGCTAGAGTGAAACTATCACATGAGGTCTTGTACACAAATGAACCAGGTTCGTAAGTATTTAGGTAAAAGATTGTTGAAAAAAACTTTAGGAAACAGCATATCTCCTCAACTTGTCCTCCTCCTCCTTCTTAAATTTGGCAAAAGTTCACTTAAGCGTATTTAACTTCAGTGTTTTTTCTTCTTCTTCTTCTTATTTTTTTTTTGGTTTTTGTTGAAGAACTTTTCAAACAGTTGCGTATATTTATTTGAAGCACATTTGTTGCATGTAACATTGTTGCCTAGATAGGATTAGGAGTGACGTAACTGGAACTAAATGAGAGGACGTTGTGATGTGCCTAGCTTAGCTGATATGCCTAGCTTGAATTCCGAGAGACGCGTCGGTCCGTCACGGTGATTGCTGAGAAATGCCAGTCGAACTTACGCTACTCGATGGTTGCTTCGTTCTTTTCGTCGACTTGGCGATTTAGCACGTACAGCGTAGATACTGACACTAGCATGGGAACTTTTAACTGAACAACTTCAGAATGAACATTATGAATACTTATTCGGACAGACATGTCGGTGTATCACGGGGAGATTTGTGAGATAATTCGAACGAACATTCCATACTTGATGGCTACTTCGTATTTGGTGAACTCCGGCTCGTCTCGTGAGTACAGATCGATGTAGAGATTCTGACTGAAATGAGACTGAGACGTTTTAAACAACACAGGTTTAGACTGAACTTTTGAAATGGTTATTTGGATAGAAGCGTTGGATTCTCACGGCGCTTTCTGAGAAACGTCAACCGAATTTTGGCTACTCGATGGATGAAAGCATCCATATTTGACGAAATTTTAACTGACGATTTCAGGTTTATGAAGCGCTTACAGCAGAAAGTCTTTCTTAATTGGGAAGCTTTAAACCAATTAAAATTTAATGAACTTAATGAAAGCTTATTCGTAGAGATGTTTTGTTTTCCCCCACTACGATTTCTGAATAATCCGAACGAATACTACTTTAATGATACTCTCGATAGTTACTTTGTTTTTGGCGAGCTCTCGATTTCATGAAGTGCTGCTGTACCGCTTACACCAGGGATTCAGAATAAAATGGGAAGCTTTTAACAGAACAACTTCAATAACGGACGCGTCGTATTCTCATGGCGATTTCTCGGCGAACTTTTCTTCTCGAACATTCGCTAGTGGATGGCAGAATATCTTTTTTTTTTTTGGCGAACTCTTGATACTAAACTTTTGATTAATGAAGCGCTTACAGTGGATATTCTAATTAGAGTGGGAAGCTTTCCACAAAAAACTTCAGAATAAACGTCAGATTTTCACGGCGATTTCTACAAACAAACCTCATAACGAGTAACGTACTTTCGTTATGAGGTTTGTACGAAAGTACGCTACTCGTTACTTAATTTTTGGCTAATTCGCGACTTTAGGTTTAGGTGCCTTAAGTCGATAGTCTCCCTAGTCTCTTTAAAAACCAACATCAGAATGAATTTTAGGGATTATAAGTTTTGCCTAAAAGTATGCTTCAAAATTTAACAGATAGATAAATTTAATAGATAAGAGAGTCGGCTCTATCGACTCTTTCGGCAATTTGTTTTTGGCGAACTCGATTTTTAAAATTGTACTTCAAGTCCATTGTACATCCTCAGTCAGGAACTACTTTTAAGCAATTTTAAAGGATGATCTCACTGTGAAATCTTTGAAAGGATTTCGGCTTAGAATTTATGATCATGAAGCAGTGCCCTCGATTTCGTTTCTTCCTGAGAGTGAGTGCCTCACAGTGCACAAGGGAATTCTCCAGAGTCTCATTTTCCTTCTGACTAAATGGGGTCCCTGGCGAACTCGATCCTTCAGATTGTACTTCAAGTCCATTGTACATCCCCAGTAAGGAATTACTTTTAAGCAATTTTAAAGGATGGTCTCACTGGGAAATCTCTGAAGGGATTTCGACTTTGAATCTATGATCATGAAGCATTGCCCTCTATTTCGTTTCTTCCTGAGAGTGAGTGCCTCGCAGTGCAGAAGGGAATTCACCAGAGTCTCGTTTTCCTTCTGACTAAATCGGGTTCCAATAACGGGTGCGGGTATCCTATCAGTACATATATTTTTTAGTTTCCCGGTGATCTCTGAGTCATGCTTCTTTCAAAGCTTTTACTACAACATGGGGAACATTACAGTTTATTGTGGGAGGGGAGACTGAAAGAAAGGGGTTCAATAGAGCCTGCATTATCAACTCTCTCATCAATTTTGAACTCATCCGTGGTGTAGATTTCAATTAAATGTGAAGCATACTTTTAGGCAAAACTTATTTTGTTTGTAATTCAACTATTTGCCGAAGATGTTTGAAGTTAAATCAAATTCGTTTTATTTTTTTAATTCCATTTTCATATCATTTTTCTAAATAAATTTTTTTTTTCACTTTAATTAAAACTGGATTCCTGAGGTTTGTGCAATTTAAAGACAAAACAATTATTTCCGATTTTTTTTTCACATATCAAATTCAAACATTTTTACACTCAATGCATTTGTATTGTTTTGCTTTTTGGCCTCCTCTTTCTTCCCTTATCGTTTAACTTGCCTGCTTCTTTCCTTACTGTTTTTCGTTTTCTTCGTTTTTTCTCCATCAACTGTGCAACTGCAAACATGAATTGCATTGACCCGCATTCAGGCGCTAACGTTAGCTGGCAAAGGAAATGAAGGAACGAACTTTTCCACAAGAAACCCAATTTCAATTGTGCTGAAAAACATCAAGACAAAAACAGACATACACAAATACTGTTACATACACACGTACTTACACATTTACATGGTACATACATATGTATGCATATTGTTATGTGTACGTGCATAAGAAATGTATATATGTATATACATATGTATGTATGCGAGTATGTAAAGGGAGAAGAAATGAAACCATTTTGCACAATGACTTTACTCTTGAGTAAAACTTGATGGGAACGCGAAAATGAAGAAGTACCAAACCGTAGAGCAAGTGAGGGAGAGGCAGAGAGAGAATGAGAGAAATGAAATTGTAGAATGAGAAAAATTTAAGATTTGATGGTCGACGTCATTTCATTAGTATGTAAGTTGTCATATCGATTTCCTTTCATCATACATATTTACATACACACACAAACATACTTACATTTTATAAGAAGAAATTAAAGCGAGCGCCAAGAGAAAATACGAAAAATTACGACGAGAAGTATGTATGTAACGGAATAAGAGTAGCAGAGGAGGACAGTTTCGAAGCAGCAGAGAAGCAGAATAGCAGAGAAGCAGAATAGCAGCGAAGCAGAATAGCAGCGAAGCAAAGCAATGCAGCAGAACAGCAGAGTTGCAAATCATCACTGAAGCAGAGAAACAAAACTGCACAGTAGCACAGCAGCAGGGCATTAGCAAGAGTAAAGACGAATATGCTCTGTGTATCATATTCGCATATGAAGTACAATATTCTCCCACATATGTAGGTAACATTAGTATGTGTGCCATCATTCAACTTCAAACAAAAGTTTACAATATAAATTGTATTCAAAATGTAATTGTAAAGGACATAAAGCGTAAAAGTGTAAAGCTTAGCGAGAAGGTGTGAGAGAAGAAGGGGAGAGAGAGCAAGTTGAAGTGATCATGTGTCTGTTTATTTGTTGTGAATAAACACTAGTACATGTATATATGTATGTATGTGTGTAGAGCAAGTAGAGTTTTTGTAGTTGCTTGTTGTAATGCATTTTACCACACTCAATAACACACACACACACAGACATATAATCTCACACACATTCAAATTCACATAAAAATTGTCTAACGACACATATTTTACTTTGACTGACTCTAACTGTCTTACGTCATTCCAGTTATGCACATAGGTATATGTATGCATTCTAATGTAAGTGTATACGTAGTATGTGTTGGGTATTTATGTATGTGTTTGTCATGTGTACTTATTACTCATACCTAACATGCTGGCTGGCTGGCTGGCTGGCTGGCTGATTGACTGACTGACTGACTGACTGGCTGCCACAAAAGGATACGTTACCATAAATTTATAATGTCAAAACAGATATGAAAAGAAAATTCATAATTCATATTTACATTGTATATTCAGACACACATACACACATACATACATACTTACATATGTACGTACATATAAATATCTATGCCTGTGCTTATGTAATGTTTTGAAGTTTTTGTATTGAAATGAAGTGCAGAATATAATTGAAGTATTTTTATAACTACATACATACATACATACATATATACATACCATATGTATGTACGTTCATATGTACCGTATGTAGTAGGTATTTATTTATTTTCCTATTTCCATATTCTTTCTCATACAATTTTGGCTTGAGCGCTGAGTGACGTGTGTGTCTTTATAGGATATGAAATATGTCAATTTTGCAGAAAAGTAGTTGTATTGATAGAATTATACTCGTACATATGTATTAATTTTGCTGATAACACTCCACCTCCTACATAATAAAATTTGTGTTAGTTATGCTATTTCATGATATCTGTAGTAGTTATTTACTTTAGCTTTTGTGACATTTTGCATAAGTAATAATAAAAAAAAAAAATGAAGAAGAAGAACAAGAGCAAGTTGTATGGTTTCTTCTAATGATGTCTTCATTAGATTGAAAATGTATGAAAAGATTTCTACTTTCAAATGAAACAACTGCACTTTTATATTTACTATCTTCTACCACGAGAGTTGATTAAAGGTTTATAAAGGGTGATTTGTTAAGAGCTTGGTTTTTGACAATTCCAAAAAACACAGAAATCTTAGAAAAGTGAAGTAAATTTTTATTGGCTGCGATAAATCAATTCCTGCCAATTACCTTTTACAGATAATTTCACTTAAATGTTGCCCGCGGCTACGTTTCAAGGTCATTCTGAAGGTCCAATTTTGGCACATGTCTCTACACATTTAGGCGGGAATCTCAGAATCACACAAATGACGCGTTAAATGTTGGCTTCCAAAGCAGTAATCGTGTTTGGATTATCCCTATAGACAAGAGACTTAACATAGCCCAACCACCTACAAAAAATAGTTTAACGGGGTCAAATTACACGATCTTGGTGCCCAATTGACGTGAGATTAACTGCTCACCAAATTCGCCTCTCAATTGATGCATGCGATAAAAAAAACGGATCCTCATCCAGCTTTTCTAAGGCCAATTCACCGAAAATTCGACGTTGTGGTCGATGTGTGGTCACCTGGCTTCAGTTCTAGCACCAGCTATATTTTGTATGCCATTAATCCGAGATCTTTGCGTAAAATCTTCCAGGTGGTCGAAATCGAATAACACAAACCCAATTGTTGCGATCGGCGCCGGATGGACATATCGCGATCTTCTTCAACATTGGCGGATACAGCAGCAATATTCTCTTCGGTAAGCACTCTATGGATAGGATTTGGTGGATTGATGTCCTATAAAGGGAAACTGGTGCGAAATTTGGTCACAATGAGCTGTATAGCCTGCTCTGTGGGTCGATTGTGACGACTATAAACGTAGCTTGCGAAACACATTTTTCACAGAGCCCGAATTTCGATAATAAATTTCCATAATTTGCAAACGTTGTCCAGGCGTAAGTCTATTCGTGATGAAATGGCAAACCAAACTGAGCATTTTTTACTTTGACACATGTCATGAATCACGCGTGTACTGTCAGAAATGTAAAGGTCAAAAGCCAAGTAGCAAAAAAATTACCGTTTAATTAAATTTACAACTTAACTCTACTCGCCTTACATAATTTTGTAAGGCTCATTTTGTTATAAAAATTGCATATGTCACGTCATGTCAGTTATTGTCTTGAGAAAACTTTCTTAAAAAAATTCCTTACAGTAAATTTGTAATAACTACAGTTACCAGCTGATAAGCAAAAAATCATAATGGAAATAGAAGAAACAAGTATTTTTTTTTGCAATTTTTAGTTGCAAGAAAAAAGATAGAAAACCTGGAACGAAATTGAATTCTCAGGTAATTTTCATTAAAAGTTTCCGATTACCGAAAAATCTTTGTTTGAGGCTCAAAAATGTCCGACAGCCAGGAAGACAACGCTTTCCTTTGAAATCACCGTTTCTCACCGTTCTGCATTTTCTAGCGAATGGGGTCGTATCAGCAGGGCCAACCAAGGCAATCATTTTGTAGCACCAATGAGCCAATAATCAGTTTCTCGTTCTATTCGCGAAAAATGCGAGCTAATAGTCGCAAAAAAGGCTCGTACAGTTTATATTTCTGCGACACATGAAGATTTTACTTACATCCATAAAACTTGTGTTAGTAATGTTATTTTAATCATAATTTATTTAAACATTTATTTTTATTCCACACACATTGCTATACTTTCCCCTTCTTCAGAAGATAATGCCAATCCACTTTTTTTTATACATGAACCTTGATGCCCGTCAACAGACATTGCACGTAAACAGGCTATGGAATTCTTTTCCAATGCCGACAAGGCCTACAGTCCTCCCACTATTTGGCTGCAGCTTCCATCAAATTTCATAAAATTTTCATTTGCTGCTTGTTTGTTGTTTTTGACCTAACGGAAAGTATTTTAAGTGAATTTTTCTTTAATAAAACATTAAATACTTACATTTTTGCACGAACTCCGTTACAAGTTGCTGGCACAAAATCTCCCTAAAATTAGCGTACTATTCTCCTCTCCCTCTCCCTCACATTAGAATACATACTTTCCGTTACATACATACGAACCGTTTCGTTCGGAATAGGCCGATTGCGGAAAGTGCAAATTTCTGGGGGAAATTTTTGTTCGTGATTGGAGGAAATGGAGAAATCTTCCCGGGAATTTCTATTCAGAATTTCTATTCGTGATCTGCAAAAGGCGGTGATGTAATAAAATATCTTCCTATTCTTTGAAAAGTTTTCATATTAACTAGAAACATTTTAGGTATCTCCGATTTGTTGAATTCCAATCCAAACCATCCAACAAGTAGTAAATTTGTCAAAATCTCTAATTAAATTAATTACGATCTCAAAATCTAAAATCTCTTAATTCTCTGTCTTTCGTTCACCATCTGTCTCTTTCTTCTATGCTTCGCTTTGCTTTGCTTCCCAATTAAAATAAATCATTTAACCTCATGGTAAATGGTGGACCACTTTCTCAAACTTCATCAGCCACAAACTTTATTAATAAATTGTTCACATATTTTTTTTTTTTACCATTTTTTATTTTACGTTGCTTTACTTACTTACATTTTTTTTTTTTGCTATAATCTTTTGCGTTTTTCACTTCTTTCACTTTGTATATGCAAAGCAATTAATTGAAAGTTAGCAAAATGTAAGAGGAGGAACGCTGAAAGCAATCTGTACTCGTAAATATACATGAATTAACTAGTTAGTGGCATGAAAAATTTGTTTTTAAAAAATACCAACTGTGTTGGCGTACCGATGATGGTGCTAGAAAAACTACAGTCATACGTTGACTGATTGCGTTTGAGTGGTGATTTATGAAATATTTTTTTGTATATTTTTAACTATTTTTTGTGTCATATTTCTTTTGTTAAATTTTATTTTTTGTTAACGACTAGTATTTGATATTTTTGAAGTTTATTTAAGTTTACTTCTTGGGAATCGTTTTTTTTTTATATTTACGCCGGTGTTAAAAGATGATAGTTGCAGCAAATATTGTCATGGAAACTGATGGCCAGCGCCCTCTATCAATCGACTATGAAAACAACTATGTTGACAGAGGGCGCTGTCCATCAGTTTCTCATCAACACCCTCTATCAATCGACTATGAAAACAACTATGTTGACAGAGGGCGCTGTCCATCAGTTTCTCATCAACGCCTTGTATTAATCGAGTATGAATCGATTGATAGATGGCGCTGGCCATCAGTTTCCGTTTCTTGTCAAATTTGAAATTTCAAACCAAAAATTTGACATTTCCAACAAAAAACGTTACAAAAGTTCGTGAGCCTGTGGCGTGGCCTCCAAGATTGTGCGATTTAACACCGATGGACTATTTTTTGTGGGGTTATGTGAAGTCGCTTGTCTACGCAGATAACCCCGAGACGATTGACTCGGGCCTTGGAAGAGAATATTCGGCGCGTTATTACTGACATACGGCCCCAATTGTTGCAAAAAGTGGTCGAAAATTGGGCTTCTCGGCTGGAATTTATACGAACCAACCACTTGCCCGAAATCGTTTTTGCAAATACTTACTTACTTACTTACTTAACTGGCACTACAACCGATGATCGGTCTTGGCCGCCGCTTCACCAGTCGCCTCTGCTATGCGCGCACTGGCGCCAGTTGATAAGGCCCTTGGGCAGTCAGGTTGCGCTGCACCAGGTCTTTCCAACGGGGATTAGGACGTCCCCTTCTGCGTGTTCCCCCACCGTTCGAATAAAACACCCTTCTAGCCGGTTAATGGCAAATCCTTATCTTTATAATATAGATAAATTCTTGGCCATAACATTAAATTATATGCGTTTTCTTTCTTATTGAAAACCACACACTTCTAAAAAAAAAAACCAGTCATACCCAGTAGATGCGAAAAGCACGACCTAGTCTCTCCATGAGCTGTTGTGCCATTAAAAGAAGAGGAAGACTTTGCTTTTCATTCAGCAAATTCATTCAATTGCATCATTGTGATTCTGATTTGTAATTAGTAAGTGTTAGTTTTCAGAAAAATCTCAAATATTTAACTCAAGATTATTAACTTCCATATGCATTATCTACACTTTGTAGATTTGTGCGCCTAAAAGTATGCAAAACTATAGTTATGCAATGAATAGTGATAAACAACATAGTCTGTGAAAAGTCCCTCTCCAGAATAAACTAAACAATTGCAATTAAAACGAAATGCATTAGCTTCACTCGACCTTAGAGAATAAAATATCTTGCCCAATTAAAAGTGAAAAGGTAAAAAGTTATTGTTCTATTGTACATGTCATGGATATTTTACAGTGATGGAAAAAATAATTGAAACGACCTATTTTTCTTTTAATGTTCAAATTTTCTTTTGTAAAATGAATTTTCTTTTCAATGTTATAATTTTTATTTATTACTTATTCCATAATATTTCAAAATAAAAAAATAAGATGGTGTTTCTGAAAGTCCATATATAAAAAAAATTAACTTCATTTATTACGCTTGGAAAAAAAATTAGAAACAAAAAACTTGAAACTAAGTAAAACAGTAAGTCTTTGATAGAAATTGGTAGAATGTCTTTTTTTCTAATATTCTACTAGTTCTACTACGATTTTTTATAACTTGGACACACCGACGATCCATGGAATCCACCAGTTTGGCATAAATTGATGGATCAATGGCGTACCATTCAGCCTGTACTTTTCTCCATAAATCCTCCTTATTTTTGGACTTAAACCCAGCAATTCGTTTTTTTAAGACTCCCCAAAGAGATGTTCTATTGGATTCAGGTCTGGTGATTGTGAAGGCCATTCCATCAAAGAAATTTGGTTGTGCCGGAACCACTTTTTGGCAAGTTTTGATGAGTGTTTGGGGTCATTATCTTGCATGAACTCCCACTTTATTGGCATTTCTTCTTCTGCATATATCAGCATTATACTATTTAGTATGTTAACGTAGTCGTTGGCACACATTTTACTTTTCACTCAATATATTGGACCAACACCGAATGCTGAATGATCCCCATAGCATAATGTTGCCACCACCATGCTTAATCGTTTTTATTGTGTGTTTTGGATCGTGTGCAGTATTTTTGGGGCGCCTTACTTCGGGTTTTCCGTCAGATCCAGACAAATTCACCTTTGTTTCGTCAGACCACAAGACGTTTTTCCAATTTGTAGGCGTTGAATGTCTTTTTGTAAAGTTGATTCGGTCCGGGATGTTCTTCTTGCTGAGGAATGGTACTTTCTTTGTTGAATGTGCCTTCAAACCACGTTCTATCAGCCTATTCGTTATTGTACGGCTCAGGTGCATTTAACTCCTTCCTTAGTTCTTCCGATAAATGAAATGGATTTTTTTTCGACTGCCGAATAAGAAGTTGATCGAATTTATGGGAGGTTTTTCACTTCCTGCCTCGTTTCTCTTGTTTTTCTTCAAAATCAATTGCAGAAAACACTTTTTTTGGATTACTTCATTATTTGCGCCATTGATTTGCCATTGATTTGCCTTCGTTTTTGAGATTTCCCATCACGTCTCTCTCCACATCTGTGCAATGCACTCCACGACCCATTCTGAATCTAGAAACAATGCAGAAGGGCGAATTTCGCAAGAATTCCTATTCTGGCACCTTTTCCTTTTTTGAATGTTCAAAAACTACCTCAATTAAAATATTTCACACGTTCTAGGAAAATATTTTGACGAAATTTAAACGCGTTTCTATTTTTTTTTCCAAGGCAAAAACGTGGTTGATTGAAAACCACTCAAATGCAACAAGTATTCATGCCGAAATATGCACAAAATTGAAAACAAAATAAAGTACCGTTATCAGCAAATCGTGCACAGTAGGCTTCACGCATAGAATTCGCCAAGAATTGTTAAAATGTATGTCGTTTCTATTATTTTTTCCATCACTGTATATACGAGGTGTGATCAAAAAATAACCGTTATTTTCAAATTTCGTGAGTTACGTATGTTCGATTTTCGCATTTTTTTTTTTGTTATGTTGGTACACATGTCTGTTATATATGTTGGCAATACCCACTATTTTGGATTGTTAGTTTGTTTTTGACAGATAAAAAGGTTAGTCGTGTTTTGGTGTGCTCTTCGATTTTTTATTATTCGAAACAATGGATCAAAGAAACTGTATTCAGTTTTGTGTAAAAAATGAAATTAAATGCACAAGGACATTTGAAATGTTGACTGTGGCCTTTGGCCTTTGGCGAGTCTACTATGAGCAGAACACAAGTTCAATTGTGGTATAACCGGTTTGAGGAAGGCCGAGAAGATGTCAATGACGATGCTCGTCCTGGTCGCCCGAGCACGTCAACAACCGATGAAAACATTGACGCAGTGAAGAAAATGATTTTGGATAATCGTCGAATCACTATCAAAGAGGTTGCTGATGATGTTCGGCATATCGTTCGGCTCATGCCAAGCAATTTTTACGGATGTTTTAGGCATGAAACGTGCGGCAGTGAAGATTGTTCCAAAATTGCTAAATTTTGAGCAAAAACAACGTCGCTTGTGCGTAAGTTTTTGGCCAAAAACAGAACCGTTATCATGCCTCAACCACCGTATTCACCGGACTTGGCCCCCGCTGACTTTTTCCTCTTCCCAAAACTGAAGACACCGATGAAAGGAAAGCGTTTTGCTACGATTGAGGAGATAGAAGAAGAACCGAAACAGGAGCTGTTGGCGATACCAAAAAGCGCGTTTCAGAAGTGTTTCGAGGATTGGAAAAAACGCTGGCATAAGTGTATTATATCTGAGGGGGATTACTTTCAAGGGGACAAGATAGTTGTTGATCAATAAATAAATACTTTTTGAAAAAATAACGGTTATTTTTTATCATACCTCGTATTTCGTTTCTATTATTTTTTCCATCACTGTATATATTTGTAATTTCAAAAGGAAATGAAAATTTAATAACACTAGCAATTAATATAACCAAGTAGTAAACTGTGCTACTTATTAAATTTTCAACATACGATATATATAATTAGAAGTAACATTATGTATTAAAATTATGTAAATTTAATAATATGTTTTCAGTTACATGCTGGTTTTTTTTTTTTTTTACATATTTTTTATGTTCGTATGTAATTATTTACATGTAGTCAACTTGTGTGTTTATGCTTTTGGCGTACGAGAAAGTTTTGTGTTTTTATTTTATGTTTTTTGCAAATAGTCATAAGAATTTAGTATTGTTTATAATTAACTTGAATATTTCTTATATTCATTTTCGAACTTTACATACTTAAATTATTCATTTCCATAGCTAAATTCATGATTTTCTTATTCTGTTTGATCATTTTTATATTGGGTGCATACCATAACTTGAAAATGATGAATTTCTTTTACAAAAAATATATATTTTCTTCAATAATTCAATAACAATCGAATGAATACATTATTCTTCTTAGTAGTTGAAAATAGTGTCCATCGGAAGCTATGACATTTTTCCATCTTTCTGGCAATTTATGGGTTCCTTACCAAAACAAAAACCGTTCATCTTTTGAGGCTATGAACTAATCAGTCCAACTAAAGTGAAACATCTTCCAGTAAGGGCATTCTGCATTGGTCGAAATAGGTGATAACTAGTCAGACGGAGCAAGGTTTGGTGAATATGGTGGGTGAGCCAAACTTCCCATCCACTATTATCCATATATTTTTTAACCTAAGGCCACGCGCCTTGTTATGTCACGAAAAATGATGGTCTCATGCCTGATCGCATATTCTGGTTTTCGAGACAGATCTTCCGTGATAGTATCACTAGCAGTTCTTCTAGCAGCTCATAATAGATGACACCCTTCTGATTCCACCAAATACAGAGCATTATCTTGGCTCTTCAAAATCTTCAAAAACTACCAACGGTGCGACGGCTACCACAGTTTCCATTACTGTGGTACTAACTAATTTTAATAAAAGAATTAATGAATGAATGAAAATAATTTTTCTTCAGTCAAAATTCATTCAGTTACTAATTATCGATAGTTGAAATCGCTCAGTAGTTTCCATCACTACCTAATCTAAATGGATTAATATTTTCTTATTTTTCCTTATTCAATTGGATTATTTTCATCTTTCGTAGTCATATAATGAGTGATTTCTTCTCTTTCTCTCATTCCATTGCAATACACGACTGTGATTGGTCAATTAAGTGTGATTGTTGATTGGTTAGAAGATATTTGCTACTTTTCGCTCTTTTAGAACGTTCTGAAGAGCGTAAGTTACATGAAGGCATTAAAACTTAATACGTGAATGCTGCTGAATGATTTTGATTTACTAATAATAACACAACTTGCGCTTATTAAGTTTATATGAATCAACTCCACCACATTAAAACAAAACCAACTCAAGTTCTCTTCAGCGATTAGAGTTATTGCATGTGATTGTCAATAACAAAATCCGTGAAAAGCGTTAATCCATGAAATTAATGTTTATTGGCTTTATCAACATTTCCCATTGAAAAGTCTTCAATATTCTCAACAGCAATTTATTAGATTTCGCTGTGATAACTATTTTATAGCATTTAGTTGATGGCATATCACATTTTTGATATACTCGTACTTACTTAGTAGGGACATAAATACTGTTACACACATTTGATGTACATAAATAAAATTAATAATAATAAATTTTTTTGCTGCAATTTTTTAAAATATATTTGTTGATATATATTGTATGCAAAAAGCAATTACTTATTCGAAATGCCCGCCTTTGACCTTCACGCACGCTTTCAGACGCACTGGCCAATCATCAACAGCTGCACGCACCTCGTGCAGTGGAAAAGTGTTGACAGCACGAATCAAAGCAGTCTTCAGAGAACCAATGTTGGGGGGTGTCTTTTGTGGCAAACCATGTCCTCTAAAACTGTCCATAATTTATAATCCAGTTCAGGTTCAGATCAGGGCTGCCAGACGACCATTCTTCAGAGCAAATGAAAGCTGATAAATTGTTTTGAAGCTAGGTCTGGGGGGTCGTCTTAGCCCTATGGGCTGGTGCCGAATCCTGCTGGAAAGTCCACGGCTGGTTTTGGAACACTGAATGGTTAAGTGGCTTCACAATCGCTTCCAAAACGGTTTATTGGTAAACTTTGGCCGAAGTGTTGTCCACTTGTTCGCAGAAATGCAATTCAGTGACGTCATCGTAAGAAACACCCCACCAAACAATGACTGAAGCTGGGTGATGACCCTTCTCGACCCGTGGGATCAGAATGGCGTGAACAAATTTTACTACAAAAAGTTTCTGAGATAGAAATTCAAGTTTGTATGGGAGGTACCCACGCCCACCTTGATCCACTCCTCGTTGTGTGGATTGGAGAAATTGCCGTGCACTTCAGGTCTCGTAATTAATACATTTTGTAAGTTTCAGCTCAATGGGATGGTTAGTTTTTCAGTTTATTGCGCTCAAATGAACAGCTCATTTTTACATACTTATGAAATGATTTGAATATTTTCATATCATATTTCAAGGATTTCATATTCAATTTAATTATTATATATTGTTGTTAGTTTCAATACTTTCATTTAAAATTTGAATGTTTTTTTATTATTATTGTATTGTATTTCAAGATTTGCGTTATTCCAGTTTGAGATTTTCATATTCAAATCGAATATTTATTTTCGTATTAAATTTCAATATTTTCATATCCAATTTGATTATTTGCATATAAAATTTTAAGATTTTTATATCCGATTTAGTATTTGAAAACCGTAATTAGTTTGAATTTTTGCAAAGTTATTTTAAAAATTTTCATATTTGTTTTTGAGATTATCATATTTAGTTTCAATATATTCATATTAAATTTCAATACATTTGAATTCAAACAATTCAACTTTTTATTCTTAAATGTATAAAATTTTAGTTGTTTCATATTCAACTCGAATATTTTCATATTAAATTTCAAGGTTTTCGCATTAAATTCGAATATTTCCATATTCAATTTTTATATTTACATATTCAATTTTGAAGATTTTCATATTCGATTACTTCGGTTGATTCGTCGATAATCAGTTTCATATGAAATTTGTTTATTTTTATATTAAATTTTGAGATTATTATTCATTTTCAAGTTTTCATATTCAAATCAAATATTTTAATTTGAAATTTCATGATTTTCTGGTTCAACTTGAATATTTTGTCCAGGTATTAGAGTCAAAACTTTTCATATTTAATTTTAAGATTTTCAATTAATTTTAATATTTTCAAATTAATTTTAATATTTTCATATTTAATTTGAATATTTTCATATTAAATTTCATATTAAATTCCAACATTTTCATGTTAAATTTCAACATTTTTATATTAAATTTCAGCATTTACATGTTAAATTTCCACATTTTCATATTAAATTTCAACATTTTCATGTTAAATTTCAACATTTTTATATTAAATTAAATTTCAACATTTTCATATTAAATTTCAACATTTTCATATTAAATTTCAACATTTTGATATCAAATTGCAACATTTTCATACTAAATTAAATTTCAACATGTTCATGTTAAATTTCAACATTTTCATATTAAATTTCAACATTTTCATGTTAAATTTCAACATTTTCATATTAAATTTCAGCATTTTCATATTGAATTTCAACATGTTCATATTAAATTTCAACATGTTCATATTAAATTTCAACATTTTCAATTTAAATTTCAGCATGTTCATATTAAATTTCAACATTTTCATGTTAAATTTCAACATGTTCATATTCAATTTCAACATTTTTATATCAAATTGCAACATTTTCATATTAAATTTCAACATTTTCATATTAAATTTTAGCATTTTCATATTAAATTTCAACATTTTCATATTAAATTTCAGAATTTTCATTTAAATTTCAACATTTTCCTATTAAATTTCAACATTTTCATATTAAATTTCAGAATTTTCATTTAAATTTCAACATTTTCATATTAAATTTCAGCATTTTCATATTAAATTTCAACATTTTCATATTAAATTTCAACATGTTCATATTAAATTTCAGAATTTTCATTTAAATTTCAACATGTTCATATTAAATTTCAGCATTTTCATATTAAATTTCAACATTTTCATATTAAATTTGAACATTTTCATATTAAATTTCAACATTTTCACATTAAATTTCAACATTTGCACATTAAATTTCAATATTTGCATATTAAATTTCAACATTTTCATGTTAAATTTCAACATTTTTATATTAAATTTCAACATTTTCATATTAAATTTCGCAAGATTTTCACATTTTTATAATGAAAAGTTCTTAAGCTGATTGCGATACTTCATTATGAGAAATCAATGGCTCCTACATTTCCTAATTAAAACTATCACAAACAAAATATTTGTCGCCAGTCACATTGTCTGTCGTCTACGGCTTTTGACTGGTTTCAGTTTCAGTTGCAACTGTTCGTTGCACACAATATTGTAATATTGGCATAGATATTTATATTTAACACTTCATTGGTATATTTATTTGATATGTAGGTAATTACTTTCACCATCAATATTTATTTGCGCTGGTAAACAATTACCAATAACAAATTACCAATAACAAATTTTCAATAACAAATATATCCAATATATGTACAACGACAAATGCAGCAGTAGGATAGATTTGCAATTCTAATTTCAACAACATCCAAGCAATAATGATAACTAATCAAGAATTTCACATGGAATTATAATTGCAAAAATTAATATTATGTACATATAATAATTATGGTAGTAGCCACAAAAGTATACTTATGTATATACTCGTATACAGTGTCCGACAAAACTATGTATACCCTAACAAATTTTATATTATTCCTTCAATACTTGTTGATGATCGCTTGAGCTTTGCGTGCGACAAAACTATGTATACCGTGGCGATATTTGTCCGTAGTGTTAATTTTTGTTCTTAAATATTTGAAAGCCAATTTGAGTAAGGAAATACTTTATACTTTTTCTTAATAAAACTCTTTTAGTCAATATGCGTTAAATTTTATTCAGTGAAATGCTAAAATCAGCAGAAATAAGCATTGATTTGCGAAAATTGATTGTCCAGGATCATGTAAATGGACTGGGTATGGCAAAATTTCGAAAAAATATTCCAGGAGTAAGGGCACAATAAATAAATATTTACAAAAAAATGGTGGAGTAGAGAGTACTCCGAGAACAGCTCGTGATGAGACTAAAATTGTGAGAGAGGTTATTAAGCAGAGTCAATGTTTGTCAACCAATGTTTCAACGGAGAATTCTAGAGAATGGGTATTCCAGCCATTATAAGATCAAAAAACCTTTCATCAGCAAGAAGAACTTAAAGGCCCGACTTGTGTTTGCAAAAAAGTACTACGAAATGCCACCAAGTTTTTGGGAGAAGGTAATTTCAATTGATGAGAGCAAATTTGAGTTGAAAAATATGAAAGGCAGACAAAAAGTTTGGCGGAAAAGCCATGAGTAGCTACAAAGTAAATGCATCCGTAGCACTACAAAATTCGGAGGCGGAAATATTTTAGTGTGGGGTTGCTTCAGCTACAAAGGTCTGTCAGATTTGGTAGTGATTGATGATGGCATAGTCTTACGTCCAAATGCTGAATACTAACTTAGAGCCTACGACGCAAAAAATGGGCTTGCAGGATGACTTCGTATACCAGCAAGACAACAGCAGTCGAGTTGTAAATGAATATTTAGCTCAGAAATGGATAGAGCTGCTACAATGGGCTGCCCAAAGTCAAGACTTAAATCCCATTGAGAATTTGTGGCAATTTTTGGATGAGCTTATCATCGATCTTGTCACTCAAAAAAAAAGAAGAGATTTTTAAGAAATTAAAGGACTCCTGGAAAATCATACCACAAACGGTTCTACAAAACTTGGTACACAGCATGCCTCGACGTCTTTTGGTCGTAATTAACGCTAAAGGCGGTAACACTAAGTATTGAAGCTCTAATTAAAAGGTAACATTATAATATAGAGGAGTACGTACATACTTTTGACGTTCCTGAAATAAATTTTTTTTTTTAAAGGTCTAAAATATATCCACAAAAGGCAGGTGAAAAAAACAAATAATTTAATTAAATAAATCTTATTTCTTAAGAGATATAAGGAGTGCATCGAATAAAATTGTCTGGTACAAAAATCCGATTTTTTTAAACTAAAGTATTTTAATTTGAAAATTATTTTTAGATTAAAAAAATAAAAACAAGAAACCACAAATTATTAGTTTTTAATAAAAAGTTTTAATTTTTCAGGAACCCCTTCCATTAATGTTTTTATGGTAGTGGCCGACACCCTCATAGCTGCTGCAGACCACTTTCTTTTGAAAACTTGAAGGTCTTTGGCACTTTTTTTTGTTACCTACATCTCCCTTTTTACTAAAGCCCAGTACCTCTCAATCGGCCTTAGTTCTGGACAGTTTGGTGGATTGGCTTCTCTAGGCATCAAAATCACTTCATTCCGTTGGAACCACTCTAAGGCCGTTTTGCTGTAGTGACATGAAGCGAGGTCAGGCCAAAAAAACGTGGACACTTCATGTTGGCGTAAAAAAGGAAGCAATCTCTTTTGCAAGCCCCTTCTTCAAATATATTTCGCCGTTGATTGTACCCGATGTCACGAATGTGCTGCTCCATTTGCCACATCTACAAATTGCCTGCCAAACAAAAGAATTTCTTTGGGAATTGTGTAATTTTTTTGGCTTTGAATTTTTCAGCGACATTTCTTCGAGAATCAGCTGTATAAAATTCGTGGCCATGTAGCTGGGAAAAGTCGGCTAAAACATAAGTTTCATCGTCCATTATGCAGCATTCAAATTTCTTGACAAAATCTCGGCTCAGTATTTTCGCTCGTTGTTTTGCGGTTTCATTCTTCACGGCGTTTCTATCCGGAACTTTTTGAACTTTGTACGTCCTCAGCCCAGCTTCCTTCTTAGTCCTGCGCACGAAAGATTCTGTGCAATCAGCCTTCCCCGCCAATTTCCTTCCCGAAATGTTTGGATCTCTCTTTAAAATGGTCACAACGTTCTTCGTCTTCTCACAGTCATGTGGCCCCTTCTTTTCACCAGAACCTTTCTTCCGATCAATACGCAGTTCTTCCTTAAAACGTTTAATAACGCGAGAAATGGTTTTAGGGTTAGACTCTAGCTCTTTGGCAATTTTTTCTAAGTGACCAGTGAGGTTCCTTTTGAAAAATTTTAATAATATTTTCTCCATTTCTCCACTTCCATTTCTTTTGACATTTGCACGTTAAAAATAATTTTTATTGTCTTTAACTGACACATAATATTTTTTGACATTTAATTCAAAGCTACTAAGCTAAAAATGTTTGATTTTGAATCTTTCAATAGCACAGTATGGGAAGAAATGTGACGGACAATTTTATTCGACGCAGTCCTTAATCACGTTGTTTTTTTACATTGTAAGGGTGTACATAGTTTTGTCGCACACTGTAAACCATATCGTAAACTTGTTAGCATTATATTTTGTCTCTCCCTCTCTTGTTCACTCCCTCTCACTCACACTTCTTTTCTCTTTAAATTAATTGAAGTGGACAGCAGGAAACAGAAAAAAAATTCCTTGTGATAATGATGATATAGTATGAAATTATTAGCAAATTGGCAGCTGATAGACAACCACACACAAACATACATACATACATACGTATTCAGACACATACATACATGTATGTACTATACTATGCATACACAGAAGTTCACATACATGCATGGAATTGCACAAATGGGAATTTTAATAAATTATGCTGCAGTTGGGGTTTTTGAGAATTACATATACGAGATTACATATCTACTTAATGTATGTATGCAGGGTATACAGGGTGACAATTTTGAAAAGCACCCACTTTCAGATGCTTATGGTAGGCACTTGTACCATAACTAAAATTGTTTTTTTTTTCAATAGTCAGTATTTCATTTTTTTTCTCTGGTCAACGTTGTAGAAAATTTTGTCATTACCGTTACAACTTACTTACTTACTTACTTAGCTGGCACTACAACCGATGATCGGTCTTGGCCGCCTCTATAAAGCTTCAACAATCGCTTATGCTATACTCACGCTGACGTCAGTTGATAAGGCCAAGTGCAGTGAGGTCGTTCTGTACCTGGTATTTCCAATGGAGATAAGGACTTCCTCTTTTGCGTGTTCCTCCACAGTAGCTCGAATAAAACATCCTTCTAGCCGAAGCACGTTCGTGCATTCGTTCAACATGGCCCAGCTAGCAAAGCCGCTAGATTTTTATACGCTTGACTGTGTCAGTGTCGGCATATAGCTCATACAGCTGTCATGGTTCCATCTTATTCGATACACGTCGTCCCCTCATATTGGACCGTAGATCTTACGGAGTATCTTCCTCTCGAACGCTCCTAACAGCGTCTCATCATTGATGGTCAATGTCCACGTCTCGGCGCAATATATGAGGATGGGAGGGATGAGGGGCTTGTAAATGAAGTTGTCGTTTAATAAGTAGTTCATTCAATATATCCTAGAGGCTAGACCTTCACGATATTTTCGAGAGGGGAGCTCTGCTTCTTAATTGTCGTTACAAAGTTTACATTGTAAAAATGGGCAAAGAAAAAGGAAATTGAAGCGAAATTATTAATTTACATTTAAAAAATTACAGTGCTCGTCTAATTGCGACGACTCACCTGTCAAACACGAAAGTCGTACCGCAGATAGAGCAATAACTCTATCGAGAGTAAATAATTATTATCCAAGATCGAGAACACAAACGAATTTCGTCGTTTTTCACCAGGGCATTGGCGGTAAAGCTTCTTAAACGAATAAGCAGATATCATTCGCTTCGGTCTATCAGAAAAATCGCTCATGAAGTGGGCGTAAACAGCGAAACAGTGCGCCAAGAGGCTAAATCGAAGCTTTATCTTAAGCCCTACAAAAACTACGTGAAGCCCAGAAGCTGACTGAGAAGAAGGACTGCAAAGATGTTATAGTCGCTGTGGCATAGTGGTAGTGCATTGGACTGTTATGCAGAGTGTCCGGGGTTCGAATCTCGACACAGGCAAAATCAAAATGTAAAAAAATAATTTTTCTACACAGCACCACCTCTTGGCAGGCAATGGCAAACCTACAAGAGAAACAATTGCCTATGAAAAGTTTTTCACTTCGCCGTTCGGATTCGTTCGGCATAAATCTGTGGGCCCCTTACATTCATGTACAAATATAACAAGCACAACATTGCTTCGTTCTGTCGCGAAAAAGCTTTCACGATTGAGCAAAGTTTCAGTGTTGAATATGATCGGAAGTGGTTGTCATCGAGTGGATAAATGGACGGGTATAAAAACCTGCTTCGGTGATGGTGTGGACTGGAGTTTCCGCCAATTCCAAAACACACACCTTATTTTTGTTAAGGAGGGGGAGGGTGCTAAAATTTACCAAGTTGCCCATGGTTGGAGCATTTTGAATAATCGTTTCCTTCCCTGGGCTCAAGTCACATTTGTCAACATTAACTGAACTTTTCAGCAAGATGCGGAATCTTACCTTGACACAATCTTGGAGACACAACAATTTTCCCAGTTTCATAAGTGGCCGATAATGGCTATCGTATTCACCAGACATGAATCCAATGGACTATTCTATTTGGAGTATTTTGGAAAGCAAGGTTTGTACGTGTTTCAGAACATAACAGCTTAGAGTCGTTGAAACGCTCTCTGGAAAGATCCTGTGGCGAAATTGACCAACAAGTTCTGCAGCGAATTGCCATTTCAATTCTCTGACAGATTGAAGGCGACGTGTGTGAAGGCTAGATTGAAGGCTATTGAATGAACTGAACTACTTATTTTTTAAGTTTTTGGTTTCAATTTGGCTTAAGAAAAATTTTGAGTCACTTTGTATATTGTCACCCTGTATATGGTATGACTATATTGAAGTATCAGTTGGGGAATTAATTTTGTAATATATGTATGCATGCACTGTGTAAATATGTATATAAGTACTAGTATGTATGTTCTTATATATAGCAAGCGATTTTGCTGTTAGTTGCAAAATCAAGTAATTTCTACAGATTAGTTCAAATGCTTTCTTAAACAAATTCATATTCTAGGGAAAAATTAAACGCATTTTCAACATTTCGCCGCGCATCTAAAGCGCTTCTTTTGATGGCCGATTGAAAACAGTTTGATTGTTTATTTGATTTAAAATCATAGAAAGCTATTTCTATGTTTTTGTTGAAACATTTCATTCTTTCAATCGAAACTTTATATTTTAATTGATTTCCATATCCATCCTTAGTTTGAGTACGTTATATGTGTGTGAATGAAATTCAATTCAGTCTCGTTGCTTTGGTAAGAGCTTGTGCAAGAGAAAGCAGCACAAAAGCGAACTAATTATATACAGGGTGGACTTTTTATAAGTCGGAACTTGATTTTGGTGTATGTACATAAATAAGAAACGAATCATTTTTTTCCCCCAATGTTGTTAAGTTTGGAATATCATGACTTCCTTGGCTGGCGTTGGAAGTAGCCCATACGATCAACCCAAATTTTCAGTACTCTTTCGATTGTATGGAGCTGTACTTGACCGAAGCCTGGCAACAATTTCGAGCCTTAAAGGCCTCAACAGTTGCTGGTTGGTTAGATAGCGTAACACTTATCTTTAACTGTTGCTTCCCACCAATAATAGTCCAACGGAGTCAAAACGCAACTGCGTGGTGGTGGCGGCCAATGCACGACCAATAATAATGCGATTTTCAAACTTCCCTCGCAAAAGATCGAATGGTGCACGGCTTGTTTGACCCGGAGCGCCATCCTGTTGGAACCAAATGTTATCTAAGTCCATATCTTTTAGAATAGATCCAGTTTCACAAATTGATCAACAAATTGAGAGGAGGGCGATTCTTTTGCACTTTCGGTAGAAGATTCACCATTTTGCAAGTAAATTTTTACTATTTCTCAAACCTTGTTCAAGCTTACATCGACCCATTTTGCATTAACCGCAAATATGAAACAAATTTACTGTCATAATAGGAATGTCATTAGAGTTGCCACACTCAAAATAACCAGTTGTTCAAATCCTAAATGTTAGATGGACCCCCCTTTAAATACATAGGTGGGGTACATTTTTTTTATGGTTGTTACTTCAAATTTTTTTTTTTTTTTTTACTAAATTTTGTATGGGAAATAGGCGTGGTTATTACTCCATTGTTCTTCTTTTAATTGCACAACAGCCCATGGAGGGCCTAGGCCGAGCTTTTCACATCCACACATATTGTGCGTGTTCACATGAGTGGAACACGCACGTGGAATGCCGAAGTGAAAAGCTTTTCTTATGCAATTTTTACTCTTGTAGGTTTGCCATTACAAACCTACAAGAGTAGGTGGAAAAGTGAAGAAAAATTGTTTCTTTTCTACTTTTTCATTTTGCCTGTGTCAAGATTTGAACTCCCACTCTATCAACAATCCAATGGCATGTCAGTTATTTTTGAAGCTATTTTAACCTTATATACCGAAATTTGGTTTCATTTGTTTCACTACTTCCTTTGATATTGCCCTGCCCTTTGAATATTTCACTTGTATGGGAAGTTGGCAGGGATTTTGCCCTATGTTAACAATTTATAGATATATAGTTGCTTAAGAGACTATGTAATTCAGTGTTGTCTATCGAGTTTTGTTCGATTCACTTTAAAACTTTTTTCTTCGAAAATTTCACTTCTATGGGAAGTACCACGCCCACTTTTGCCCATTTCAGAACTTAACCTCTTTCTGGTAATAAGCAGTATCTGTAACAAGTGTGGTTGAGAGTTACTCGAGTTATCATGTTCACAGACCAGACGGAAGCAGGGACGTACTGTCAGATAGACCGCAGATGGACATCAGATGGACAGTTTGATCCGGCTAAATCGATCTATTAATGCACGCTGATCATTTATATATAAGTATAAGTATATATATAACGCCTATTGCTGGGCGTTACAAAACAACCATTACTCCATCACATAGGGTGTAGGGTATAAAGATGCGCTTATTATCCCGGACATATATGAAATGTATATGAAATATGAAAGAAAATGCAACTCAGTTTAGCGAAAAATGTATCTGACAATGCACGCAACTCAGCACTATTTTATACAAAAAACAAACAACAAATATATCATTTGTTTACTGGCATACTTGTTTTCTTCTTTTAATGGCACAACAGCCCTTGGAGGGCCTAGGCCAAGCTTTTTGCATCTACTCTTGTTGTATTGCCATACTATCATAAGTAAAAAAACTTAAATTTTGAGAAAAACTCGTTTAAACTTTTTAGTTTGCCTATCACTCCATACAATTGATAATGAAAAATGCTTTTCTTATGTGAAGAGTTTTTTTTTTTCTTTTGCACTTAATAACTGTTATTTCTGTATATTTAACTAGAAGAAATATTGTTTGTTTGATTTATGACAATCTTGCAGCATACGAGCAAGTTGTACAATTGAGTGCAAAAAAAGATGCGCTTCCTTTCCCGGACATGTCATCTAAAACAGAAAAGAGAGACAATGATTTTCAGTGTATGGAAAGATGAGCCTGACAATACACTCTCACCTAGCTACCTGGAATTCTAGGCGCCATTGAATGCTAAAAACATCGGATGCTAAAAACAATTGCGCAGCTCGTCCAGGACATGTCACAACTAAGAAAAAAGGAGGAGCGGAAATGCAATTATGCGCGCGGAAATACATTTATTCATTCTGATGTGCATCTCAGCACCTTTGGGTATGCATTTACATACTTTTGTGTACTCGTATGTGCATAATACATAAGCTACACACAATTTTAGTTACACAAAAAGTTCTAGTTCTTAAATCTATAGAATTTTGCTTAAAATTCTGCTCGCTATAAAATCTCAGGCTCAAACTTTAGTTATGTTTATCATAAACCTATAGAAACTTAATAAAGTCTTGGCGATAGTCTGTCGTTGTGAGGTTGATTGAACTTATGTGACCTCATCACTTGTATGAATACAAATTCCTTTGCCAAAGGTATAGCTGGAAACTCGTATATCATACGTTACCATAAGCTTCTTATAAGAGTCGGTAAGCACATAGGTATGATTGAGGTAAATAGCAATCTGAGTTTGATTGGAAAATGTCGATTGCATATGAGAACAACAATAATCTTATACAGCATCCTTAAAGAAGAGGAAGAAGAAGAAGGAGAAGAACTAAGTATATGAGTACACATACATATGCAACTATGTTTGTGTATGTGTGTGCCTATGTGTGTCTGGTGGCGCTTATGCGATTTAATAGGGTGTTTTTGTGGTTTTTACGTTTGGTTAGGCACCGATATAATTCATTAATACCGAAAGCAGCAGCAGCACGTGCAGTACATTTTCCATTGATAAAGACGTTGATTTTGATGATGAAGATGAAGTAATATAAACCGCAAAAGCTATTAAATACAATAGTTGTCGATATCGTCATTGAAATTGTCGTCAAATAAATTTAATCGCTGTAAATAATTATTCATTTAAATCGAAAATGCAGAAATGCAGAAAATGCGCCATCTTCTATGTCCTCATTGAATAATTTTAAAATTTATCAATCGATCGACTTGAGTGAACATGTTTTTGATACCTCAATTCATTACAATTTTAAACATGAATCGCTTTACACCGATACAACACAGCCGAAATAGTGATGCACTACACTGAAAATTGTCGTTCAGTTGCGTTAACTCAACGTGGCCAACAAGCACCGGCTGACGCCAATCACTATTCGTCGTTTGGTGTTGAATTTTGTTGAGCACGAGACAGTTGAAGATCAGCGACAAGCCGCTCCGTTCATCAACGCCCAAGACAAGACAGTCCAAAGAACTGGTTGAAGCGGTAGAGCAAGAGTTTCTTGCCGAGAACCGATAAGTGTGGCATCGTCACCGCGCTCAGCATTTTGACGTCAGCAGAACCACCTCGCGGCGCATCTTGAAGGATGATTTGCATTTGTTTTCGTATAAAGTTCAATTGAGTCAAAGAATATTGCCGACAAACCGTCCACGTCGCTTGAAATATGGCCGGCCAAACAGTCGCTCGAATGATTGACACTGAACCTGATTTTTGGAAGAAAATTTTGATGACCGACGAGTCGAATTTCACACTCTCTGGTGCCGTTAACAAGAAAAATTGCCGTATTTGGAGAACGGAGAATCCACACGAGATGCGTGAAGCACCATTGCATGACCAAAAAGTGACTGCTTGGGTCGGAGTTTGTGCCAAAACCATCATTGGGCAATTTTTTTTTCAAAGAAGTCAAAACTGTCTCTGAGAATCGATATCGATGGATGTTAGCTCATTATGTCTGCCCAGAAATGTGTGAAAAATATCTGGACTGTTACTAATTTCAACAAGACGATGCGCCATGCAATATCTGAAGTTCGGTTCAGAAGTCCGCTTTGGAAACCGGCTGCTTGTGGAACTTTCATTTTCTGGCACGCTATATAGTTTTACCATTTTTCTCTCTTCCATACTTTTTTCATTCATATTTCCTCTTCTTCTCTCATTACGTTTTAACTCTCCACTCTCTTTACACTTTCCTCTATGTGCCGTCAACTACTTCTTCCTTTCTATTCCGTTCCTATTATTTCTTTCTTGTTGGCACAACAGCCCAGGGAAAGCCTTGGCCATTCATGTTGTACATGGATGGAAGTTTTATGCCGAATCCGAGTGAGGCAATTTTTATTCTTGTAAGTTTGCCATTGCCTGCCAAAAGGTGGTGATGTGTAGAGAAATTATTTTTGTATACATTTTGATTTTGCCTGTGCCGAGATTCGAACCCCGAACACTTTGCGTAACAGTCCAACGCACTACCGCAAGGCCACAGCGACCAATGTTTCTAATTACCTCTTGTACTTCCCCCCGTTTCTCTTTCTTCCTTCTGTTGGTCTTCCCTCCTTTCTTTCTTTTCTTCCTTCTCTTGGTCTTCCCTCCTTTCTTTCTTTTTCTTCCTTACATCTCGCATACTTCACTCTGTTTCTCTTTCTTCCTTCTCCTGCTCTTCCTTCTCACTATTTTCCTTCCTTCAGTCTCTCGTGCTTCCCTTTGTTTCTCTTTCTTCCTTCTCCTGCTCTTCCTTCCTTCTCTTTCTTCTCCTTCCTTCTCTTTATTTTCCTTCCTTCTCTTTATTTTCCTTCCTCCGGTCTCTCGTGCTTCCCTCTGTTTATCTTTATTCCTTCTCCTGATCTTCCTTCCTTATATTTCTTTTCCTTCCTTCTGTTGCTCGTGCTTGCCTCTGTTGTTCTTTCTTCCTTCTCTTACTTTATCTTCCCTCTCTTGGTCTTTTTTCCCTCTGTCTTTCATGCTCACCTCAGTTTCTCTTTCCTTTGTCCCTGAGTACCTTTCCTTTTCTTCTCTTAATACCTTTTCTTTTTTTTATCAGCCTTCTCCAATTTTTTTTATTTGCTTCTCCTCTATCTGCTTTCTTTACCTGCTAGAATCTACTTTTCTGTCTGTGTATATCTGTCTTCCTCTTTTTGCATTCTATCCGTTCTCTGTTCTCTTCCCTTTCTGTATTCTTTCCATTATGTCGGTCACCAACACATATCTGCCTCCTTCTCCTTTGTGTTTTTTCTTCCCTTAACATTTTTCAATTTAATATTAATTTTATTATATTAATAGCGTAGCACAAAAAGATAAAATATCTTATAGCTAATGTACCACTCCCTCTATCTAATTTCTTCTGGTCTATCTTTCTTTTTCTCTCCTGTCTATCTGTCTCCCTTACGTCTGTTTGCTTCTCTTCTCCCTGCCTGATACTTTTCTCTCTGCCTGATACTTTTCTCTCTGCCTGCTACTTTTCTCTCTGCCTGCTACTTTTCTCTCTGCCTGCCTCTTTTCTTTCTGCCTGCCTCTTTTCTCTCTTCCTGCTTCTCTTCTCTGTGTCTCTCTTCCTCCTCTGTATTACATCCTTTCGCACTGTCTCTATCTTTTGTCCATCCTTTATATTAAACTCTCGTTCTTCAGTCTTCCACTTCATCCACTGTATGCCACCCTCCTGCCTGTCTCCTTCCCCTCTGTCTCTCTCGACCTTCTATATCTCTTATCCTTTCTTTGTTAGGGAAATATAACTAAAAATTTCTGAACAACTTGGCATAAACTTTTCCTTGAAACATTGTAGTAATTTTGTTTAAATCCTGAAACTCGTGGTTATGAAAATTATTTCACACCCACGCCCTTCCACTGGCGACCTTTTTGAGAACTCAATTCGTATTTATACCAAATAATAGATATCCTTTTACAATTTAATTTTTGACACATACACACACACACACACACACACACACACATATATACACTTACCCAAAGAAACTAACAAAAATGCCACAACTGTAAATGCCAACGCTGCCGCCTCTGCAACTTCCGCTTCTGCTGCTGCTGCCAGTGTTTGATTATCATATCATATTTTTGTGGTTGGCAAAAGTAAAAGAAACACGGACACGAACACGAACACGAACACACCGCCCCACACAAGAGCTAGAAATGCTTGAACCATTTTTCAAGCTCACTTCTTAATATGCATAATATTTGGGTTAAGTGGAAATGCGGGTCAAAATAAAGAAATACCATAAAAATGTGAAAAAAAAATGAAACCGAAAAAAACTTTCCTAACGAAGCAAGTAACCCGACGATGTGAACATTTTAGCAGCCAGCAGTGAGCCACACGACGTTTGTGTGTGAGTGTGTGTGTGTGTGAAATATATTTCTCTAAATGTGTATGAGTGTGTGTGTGCACCTACTCCTTTGGCGGCAAATGAAAACGCTGCCCCGCACCCGGCCTTAAAAAAAGGGTATAAAATTATATTTGAAAGTTGTATTCTTGTTGTATTGTTGCTGCCATTTTGTTTCTGTATATTTCTTTCATTCTTTCTTATGCTCCTTTTCTCTCCCTCTCGCTCTCGCTCTCTATCTCCATCTCTCTTTTATTACTTATCATATTACATTATACATTTATAACAGTTTCTGTGGGTAATCCCCCCCACGAAAAACGAGCGTATTGCATGAGAACAAGAGCGAAACGTTTAACACAGAAAAATAAGTTAACAATGCTGTGGTATATTTTGGAAGAGGATTTTAGACTTTCTGATTCCTTTTATTATAATAATGAGTTTTTAATAAGAGAAAGAGAGAAACAAAGAAGAAACACTCGAGGGAAATTTTCACAAGTAGCATGGAAATCTTGTATAAATTTAGCATCTTGAGCATTACTAAAATTTCGTTTTCCTAAACTCTTTGGGAACCCCCACTGCTCCTCCCTAGCAATATATTTTTTCCCCAAATTAATTATGACCAACGGCATATCACGTTTCCGGTAGACCTGAATTTTGAAATCGCCACACCAATGCAACCATTTCAGTCCAAAATTTAAGTTCAAATGTGTAAATTAGTTTCTCGTTCAGAATTCCGGTAGTCAGAACATTTTATGATTTTTATTCTATTTTCGTTACTAGCACAACAGGCCCATGGAGGGCCTAGGCCGAGCTTTTTTCGCAAACACTCATGTTGTGCGTTTTATATTCGTACATGAATGGAAGGGGGAACTACATTTTTATGACGAACGCATTCGAACGGCGAAGTGAAAAGCGATTCATAGGCAATTTGTACTCTTGTAGGTTGACTCAGATCTCCAGTCAATCTTCGAGTGGGATTTCACAAATAGAGTTAAGTAAACTGCGCGTAAGGCCCAATGTTGTCTGTTATCTCTCAAACGGGTTTCCCAGCCCCGCCGTTAACCTCCTAGATATGGGTGGGGGGGTAGCTGTTGCGGAGACAGCGACTTCTGGGCATGTCCATCCAATGTGATGTTCGTTGGAACAAACACATTTTTGACGTGTCGAAAGAAGCAGCCAAGTCTCGGCTTTCGTAGGCGGCGTAAGAAATATTTCATTCTGACTGATCTCCGCATGATCTACACCACACCACCTATACCATATACTTATGTCCTAAATTGGAGTTTAATTCACAACTACGGTTTGGAGCTTCACGAACGCAACTGGAGCTCCTGGAACGTATGCAACATCGAGCGATAAAGCTAATAGGGAACAGTAGAGTTTCCAGCTCTATTGACTCCTTGCAACATCGTGGAAACGTGGCTTGCGTCCTTCAGTTCCTACTGTTACTTTCACGGTAGATGTTCTGCTGAGATGCTCAAGCTGATGCCACCAGTTCGTGTGTTCACCAGAACTACACGAACAGCAAGCGGAACTAAGCCACAGAGACCAGATATTAGGTTTTTGTGAATTCAGTTTTCTAATTTCAACCCAGAATTTCCTTGATATCAATTTACAATTCAAGTAAGTACAAGTAAAGCAAGTAAAGAAGGCTTGTCCTATTTTCTAATTTAATAATCTAAACAAGAATTCAAGTCCAAGTGAAGAAGTTAGAGAAAGCAAAGGAGGATTGTAGTATTTTTCTGGAATTGTGAACCCGAATTCAAGTCTAAGTGGAGAGAGATGGTCTAAAAATATTTTCAGGCCAAAGTGAAGAAGTTTTAAATTATGATACTTTCTGATTTCAGTACAAACTGCAAGCCCAGAATTCAAGTCCTAGTGAAGAAGTCTTGAATTATGTACCGATTTCGGTCCAGTACAGGTGCAGAAGACTTAAATTAGTGTTTTCTGATTTCCAGTCCAAATAAGTCGAAAAGTCTTGTATTATTTTCTAATTTTAAGCCACAAGTGAAGAAGTCTAGAGTTATTTCCATACCAAGGTTAAGAAGTCTTATATTTCAGTACAAACTGCAAGCCCAGAACTCTTGAATTATTTTCCGATTTCGATCCAGAAGTCAATTACAAGTGAATCAGACTTGGATTAGTGTTTTCTGATTCCAGTTCCAGTTTTCTAATTTCAGCCACCAGTGATTTCAGGTCCAAGTGAAGAAGTTTGAATTAGTGTTTTATGATTCCAGTCCAGAATTCAATCTTGCATGAAATCTTGAATTATTTTCTAATTTTCAGTAACCAGAGATTTCAAGTCCAAGTGAAGAAATCTTGATTTATATTCGAGTTTTGGTCCAGAATTTAAATTCAAGTGAAAATAATTTTATGATTTCAGTCCAGTAGTCAAGTCCTGGGGGGGCCTGGGGCGTAGGACACAAGGTAAAGTTCGTGACAGTCGCAGGTGCGTCCATGGTCGATCCTTGCGCTTCTACGTTTCAAGTCGACACACAGCCTCCTCGTGGCGTCCCCTGGATAGCGATCTGACAACCGTCAGTGAGTTAACTAATGTGTGCGGCGGGCTTCTCCATGGCCTTGAATGAATGGTTGTGCGTCGGGCTTGGAACCCACCACGTTAAAATACCCTCCAATGAAACCTCCAAACAAGCCTCGGATAATGAACCCCTCTAATATTGACGACTCCCGCAAACGCCCAAAGGACAACGATTTACGGATATGCACCTGGAATGTCCGAACCCTCTACAGGGAAGGTGCCTCTATCCAGCTGGTGGATGTCCTCCAAAAATATAGAGCTGACATCACCGCTGTACAGGAAATGCGATGGACGGGACAGGGTTGCTCCAAAAGAGCATCCTGTGATATCTACTACAGCTGTCATGCGTCGAAACACGAATTTGGTGTTGGATTTGTGGTTGGGAAGAGACTGCGTCATCTAGTCTCGAGGTTCACAGCGGTGAACGAGCGCCTAGCCACTATCCGCATCAAGGCAAAATTCTTCAACATCAGCCTAATTTGTGTCCATGCCCCGACGGATGAGAAGGATGAAACGACCAAAGATGACTTCTACGAGCTCCTCGACAAAGCTTATGAGCATTGCCCCCGCCACGATGTTAAAATCGTGTTAGGCGACTTTAATGCCAAGGTGGGCAAGGAGAGTCTCTTTGGTCCGACGATCGGAAAATTCAGTCTCCACGACGAAGCCACCGATAACGGTATGAGACTGATCGACTTCGCCGCGGCACGAAACATGACAGTTAGTAGCACCAGATTCCAACATAAGGATATCCATAAGGCCACTTGGCTGTCCCCTGATCAAAACACACGAAACCAAATTGATCACGTTGTGATCGACGGAAGGCACGCTTCCAATGTACTAGACGTACGCACAATACGTGGTGCAAACATCGACTCAGACCACTACTTGGTTGCAGCCAAGGTCTGCACACGTATATGTGTAGCAAATCGCGTACGGATAGGTACAAAGAGAAAGCTGGATGTTGAAAAGCTGCAATCACAACAGACAGCCAAAGTCTTTGCCAACCAACTTGCACTTCTCCTTTCGCAAAACACCTCTCAACTTGATGATATATGCGCACAGTGGACGCACATTTCCCGCTCTATGCGTACGGCTGCCGAAGAGGTGCTAGGCTACCACCGTCGACGGAGAAATATGTGGTACGACCAAGAGTGTCGCGATGCTACTGAAGCAAAAAACGCAGTCTATAGAGCCACCCTGCAGTCAGTTGCAACGCGAGCTGCTAAGGAGCGATACAGAAAGTTGAGGAGGGAGGAGAAACGTCTTTTCAGGCGCAAGAAAAGAGATGAAGAAAGACGCGAGTTCAATGATATCGAAATGTTGCGGGACAGGAACGAGGTCCGAAAATTCTTTGAAAGAATAAGACGCCTGACTCTTGGTTTGAAGACCGGGGCCTCTTCCTGCAAGGATGAAGATGGAAATCTGGTGACAGATATCCAGGGCATAATGAGATTATGGAGGGAGCACTTTTCGCAGCTGCTTAATGGCGAAGACGGCAACAATCCCGCCACTGCGGAACCCACTCCGGAAACCCCAATCACTGACGGCGTTGAAGTACCGCCGCCTGACTATGAGGAGGTCTTAACAGCCATTGCTCGGCTGAAAAACAATAAGGCTGCAGGTGCAGATGGCCTGCCTGCTGAGTTGTTTAAGACCGGAGGCGAAGAGCTCAAAAAAAGCATGCATGAGCTTCTATGCAGAATATGGTCAGATGAAAGCATGCCAAGTGATTGGAATCTCAGCGTACTCTGCCCAATCCAGGGTGATTCCACGATCTGCGCCAACTACCGTGGGATCAGCCTTCTTAATATTGCATATAAGGTTCTATCGAGCGTACTGTGCGAAAGACTGAAGCCCATCGTCAACAAACTGATTGGACCTTATCAGTGTGGCTTCAGGCCTGGTAAATCCACCATCGACCAGATATTCACACTACGCCAAATCCTGGAAAAGACCCGAGAAAAACAGATCGACACCCATCATCTATTTGTCGATTATAAAGCCGCCTTCGACAGCACGATTAGGGATCACTTGTACGCCGCAATGTCTGATTTTGGTATCCCTGCAAAGCTCATTCGTCTTTGCAAAATGACACTGACCAACACCACCAGCGCAGTGAAAATTGGGATAGACCTCTCCGCACCATTTGATACCAAAAGAGGTTTCAGACAAGGTGACTCCCTATCGTGCGACTTCTTTAACCTAATGCTGGAGAAAATAATTCGAGCTGCGAACATCGACATCTCTGGCACTATCTTCTACAAGAGTGTCATGCTGCTAGCATACGCTGATGATATTGACATCATTGGCAAAAACGCTCGAGCAGTCAGTGCAGCATTCTCCAACCTGGAAAGGGAGTCTCGTCGTGTGGGTCTAGTGGTGAACGAGGACAAAACGAAATACCTTGTGTCAACAAACAAAGAGTCACGGCGTCTTGGACAAAATGTCACTGTTGACAACTACACTTTTGAAGTCGTCAAGGATTTCGTTTATTTAGGATCCAGCATAAACACCAACAATAATGTCAGCCTTGAGATCAAGCGGAGACTAACTCTTGCCAACAGGTGTTACTACGGGCTCAGTAGGCAATTGAGAAGTAGAGCCCTCTCTCGACCGACGAAAATAACGCTCTATAAGTCCCTCATCCTTCCCGTCCTAATGTATGGCGCAGAGACGTGGACATTGACCATCAATGATGAGAGACTGTTAGGAGCGTTCGAGAGGAAGATACTCCGTAAGATCTACGGTCCAGTATGCGTGGATGACGTGTTTCGAATAAGATGGAACAATGAGCTGTATGAGCTGTACGCCGACACTGACATAGTCAAGCGTATAAAACTCCAGCGGCTTCGCTGGCTGGGTCATGTTGAGCGAATGGAAGAAAGCGCTCCGGCTAGAAAGGTGTTTTATTCGAACCACGGTGGAGGATCACGCAGAAGGGGACGTCCTAATCTCCGTTGGAAAGACCAGGTGCAGGGTAACCTGACTGCACTTGGCCTTATCAACTGGCGCCAGCGCGCGCATAGCAGAAGTGACTGGCGAAGCTTTGTGGAGGCGGCCAAGACCGATCATCGGTTGTAGCGCCAGCTAAGTAAGTAAGTAAGTCAAGTCCAAGTGACGAAATTTTGAATTATGTATTTTTTAATTTCAGCCACAACAGGTTTCATGACCAAGTGGAGAAGTCTATTCTGATTTCGGTTCATAATTAAAGTCTAAATGAAAAGTTTTGAATAGGTTTCGGATTTCAGTCCACAATTCAAGAAGTCTTTAATTTTTACGGGTTTTGATCCGGACCAATTCCCATCCATGTGTGGAAGTCTTTGATTGTTTTTGAATATCTGAAGATGTCTTGAGTTATTTTCTGATTTCGGTCATAATTTATAATTTCAAAACTATATATGGTAAGTGAAAAAGTTTTGGATTATTTGCCTATTGATTTCCGTTCAGAAATCATATCCAAGTGATGAAGTCTTGAATTATTTACTAAATTCAGTCTATGATTTCTCCAAACCCAAATGCAGGAAGTCTAAACTTCAAGAGCAAGTAAAGCTAAAGTTAAGTCTCTTTATTCCCAATGTCTACCTTCTTTTTTTCTATTCCGATCCTTTTGGATTTCTTCTTCTCCTTTGTTCCTCTTCCTTCCCAATGTCTCTCTTCTCTTTGAGTCTCCTCTTCCAACTGCCTCTCTTCCCCTCGGTCACTATCCTTTTCCATGGATCTGCAGGGTGTCTTCGACTTCGGATTTAACTCTGAACAAAATCTATGCCACAATGAGACCTAAAGTCAAGACAATTGTAATGGAATGACCTATTTTTCATCCATTTTCTTCTTATTGCAATATAAATTTCATAATAAAAAAAATAATTAAAAATCATAATGTAAAAAACATTCCTAAAAATTTGAGTTGAAAATTCTTGATGATCGAAATCTTTAATCTTAAAAGTAAATTTAAGAAATCTTAAGATTAAATGAAAATCTCATAAATCGAATCCAAATACAAACACAAATATCCAACAAATTTTAAATTAATTTAAAAGAGAAGAAGATATATTAGGTGAAGCTGGTGAAAGAGAAGCTATTAGATTGGACTTTTTAGTTTTACCTAAATTAAAATAAACAAATAAATTATGCATGATAACTAAAAACGTATTTATATGGTTTTAGTTATTTTTTTTAATTTTTTTTTTTTTTATTTATTTTGTGAGAATTACTTATTCAAATATCTATAAAATATACACATTTATGTTAGAATGTTAGAGTGTTAGAGTCTCTTCTGTGTGCGTCTACAAATTGGAAGAATATTTACTTTGTCGCCCTATCAATGTGCATCTATTTTCTGAATAAAATGATAAAGGCATAAAATGTTTTTGCCTTGAAAGTCATGCACACAGAAGTTTGTGAAAATAAACTATACTTATAACAAATTTTCAGTTTTTCAGTTTTCCTCACTAATGAAATGAAAATCAAAAATCTTAAGAAATCTAAAACCTCAAATGTGTAGTCTAAAGTTTATGTATATCATAGTGCAATTTCATTATGCATGTATGGTATGTGTGTGTGTGGGTCTATGTTTTTATGTGTGCATAGGTCATATGACAATTTAGAACATTTGCCTGTCAGCTGGAAAGAAATGTAACATAATTTCAAATTACTTCATACCCTTTTCATGTAGATTTTTGTACGTAGTTTTACTGCAAAAATGACAAAAGCATTCATTGCATTTTATATGTGAGAGTGTGCGTGCGTGTGCAAATAATTGTACAGGGTGTCTCCGATTTCAGATTTAACTCTGAACAAAATCTGTACCCAAATGAGGCCTATAAAGTCAAGGCAAAATCGGTTGAAATTTTGATAGAAACTTTGATTGATATTCAGGCGTAAAAATAGACCAAAATTCTTATCTAATTGTAGACTTTACTCAGACCGAAAATCAGTCTCAAACATTAGTAAAACTAGAACGAAATTCTACGCAAAATTCAGACTCAAATCCTGTCCCAAACTGAGAACGAAAGTCAGATCAAATTCAGACTTAAAATTGGTTACAAATTCAGACTAAAGGTCGATAGTATAATCAAATTTATTGCAAATATATTCTGATCAAATCTGAAATCTGTGACTGATTTTCAGATCGAACGTCAGACCAAATTCAGACTTAAAATAGGTCACAAATTCATACTAAACACAGATCAAAAAACTCAACCATAAATATAGGCTTAAAACTTGATCACTATAACAAAATTTATTGCAAATATATCCTGATCAAAACTGGGACTGATATTCAGACCGAAAGTCAGATCAAATTCAGACCTAAAATTGGTCACAAATTAAGACTAAACACAGACCGAAATTCAACCATAAATATAGGTTAAAAACTTAAACCAAAATTCAACCATAAATATAGGCTAAAAACATAATCGATATTACAACCAAATTTATTGCAAATATATCCTGATCAAAACTGGGACTGATATTCAGACCGAAAGTCCGATCAAATTCAGACCTAAAATAGGTCACAAATTCAGACTAAACACAGACCGAAATTCAACCATAAATATAGGCTAAAAACTTAAACCAAAATTCAACCATAAATATAGGCTAAAAACATAATCGATATTAAAACCAAATTTATTGCAAATATATCCTGATCAAAACTGGGACTGATATTCAAAACGAAAGTCCGATCAAATTCAGACCTAAAATAGGTCACAAATTCAGACTAAACACAGACCGAAATTCAACCATAAATATATAAAATAAAGCTAAAAACTTAATCGATATTACAACCAAATTTACTGCAAATATAATATATCCTGACCGAAACTGGGACAGATATCCAGACCGAAAGTCAGACCAAATTCAGACGTAAAATAGGTCACAAATTCAGACTGAAAACAGAGCAAAAAACTCGTAACACAAATTTTGGCTAAAAACTTGATCAATATTACAACAAAATTTATTGTAAATGTTTGACCAATATTCGGACCGATATTTGGTAAAAAACATCAGACCGAAATCCGTACCAAAATTTAGACAAAATTCAGATTAAATTCAAGTTTTTTGCATCCATTCATGTTGTGCGAGTTATATTTATATTTTGTAAGTGACCTTCAATTTAGTGCCGAATCCCCGAATGGCAAAGTGAAAAAGCTTTTCTTAGGCAATTTTTAATCTTAGGTAGGTTTGTCATTGCCTGCCATGAGATGGTGCCGTGTGGAAACATTGTTTTTTCTATCGTTTTTTTTTTATTTTGCTTGTGCCTAGATTTGAACCCCTGAAAAGCACTCTCAAAAACCCCACGGCGACCACGGACCCATATTCAGACCCATATTTAGACTAAGAATTTACTTGTGAAGATCAAATTCAGTGCAATTATCAAAGTAAATCCTGAATAAAACTCGGATAGATATTAACACACAAAAAATCAGATCAAATTCAGACCTAAAATTAATCCAAAATTCAAAATAAATTTAGACCAGAAATCAGACCCAAACAAAGTCTGAAAATAAACCGATATTTAGATCAAATTAGAGCAAACAAATTAGAGCAAATTTTTACACAAATTTTAGACATAAAATCAGACCACAAGTATAGACTAAATTCTCCAGACGACCTCAACAATAGTCTAGTGGGAAGGAAGGTTAGCGGTCTGAATCCTCTCTTGGTCTGGTATTTAATTCTCATAAATTTCTTATATTTTTACCGATATGAAGTGAATGAGAATTATAAGAAAGTTTACAGGGTACACCTCTTGTTAGGCAATGGCCAAATGTCCAAGTGATAACATATTGCCACCCGCCGTTCGGAACAGGCGTTAAATTGTAGGTCCAACCATTTGGTAATGTATAACATTGATACGTTCTGATTTGTCTGAGTACTTCTCATCATCAATGTAAACCTAGACTAAATTTATACATAAAGTTTGAGAAAAAAAAATTTACCGATAAATTTACGCAAAAATCAGATCAAATCTTGACCAAAATCCAGTCCAAAACACAAAAAAAAAAGAAAAAAAATGTTAGACCAAACTGCAGAATAAATTCAGACCAGAAATCAAACCCAAAGTTTGTCTGAAAGATAGTCTAGTTTTAGATCAAATTCAAAACTTAAACCGTTATTCAGACGTTATACTCACATCAGACGGAAATATAGATTAAAAAACACCCCAATATTTGGACCAAATCTCAAATCGTGCCGAAAATCACACTCTATTCAAAGTAAAACTCATGTAAAACTCAGAACATTATTTTCATCAAAGTCTGACCAAAAATAGCTTAAAACAGTGCACATTTTTTCCATCGGACTGGCGATTTTATTATATGTGTTCTAGAGTAATTTGAGGTCGCTGAGGTTCTGAGGTTAACTGGACTATCGCAAAGTATTTTCCAAAGATGGGATTTATTTTTTAAGCCATTGCTGCATCTATTGCCTCGGAAGAAGAAGGAGGTATGATCGGGTTGCTGAAACGGAGTTAAGCCTAGTTTTTTAAGTTTTATCTTGGATAGAGATCGTGATGGATGGGGTGGGTAGAGGTGGTGATTGTGGGCAGAGCTGGTGATAAGGAATTGAATTTATGATATGGAATAAACTGATGAATAAGAGGAAAGAAGGGGGAGAGACGAAACGGTTGGTGAGATATAATAAAGTGGAAACATAATTTTTTAATCCGAGGATAGATATGGTCATTAATAGAGTAGTTAGAGGTGGTGATAGGAGATAGGGTGGTGATTTTGGAAGCGGGAGATTGAAGTGATGATAGGAGAGGGAGGTGGCGATAGGGGAAAGAGGTGGTGATAGGGAATAAAAGTGATACTTACTTTACTTTTAATGGCACAACAGCCCATGGAGAGCCTAGGCCGAGCTTTTTCGCATCCACTCATGTTGTGCGTGTTATATTTGTACATGAATGGAAGGGACCTACAGTTTAATGCCGAATCCGAACGGCGAATTGAAGAGCTTTTCATTTAAAGTGATGATAGGAAATTTAAAGTGGTGATAGGAAATAGTAGTGGTGATAGGGGACTTACCCTCTGGATAAAGAGTGGATTGAGGTGGTTATAGAGACTAGAGGTGGAGATTAGGGATTGAAGTTGTGGTAAGGATTTAAATTGAGAATAGCAGATAGAGGTGATTATAGGAGATTGTGATGATAGGTTGTGCAAGTGGTGATAGTCATCTAAAGGTGGTGATAGAAAATTTAAGCGGTGTTTATAGATTGAGATGGTGATAGGTATTTAATGTTGTGATGGGGAAAGAGGTGATCATATAGAATAAATGTGATGATAGGAAATTTGAAAATAGAAAATAGAGGTGATGATAGGGGTTTAGAATGGTAATGTGAGATATCAGAATGATAAAATGGATGGGAATGGTGACTGCGGATAGAGGTGGTTACAGAGACTAGAGGTGGAGATTAGGGATTGAAGTTGTGATAAGGAATTAAACTGAGGATAGCAGATAAGGGTGATAATATGAGATTGGAGTGATGATAGGTTGTGGAAGTGGTGATAGGGGATAAAGGTGATGATAGAAGATTAAAGCGGTTTTAATATATTGAGGTGGTGATTGGTGTTTAATGGTGTGATGGGGAAAGAGGTGATGATGGGGAATAAATGTGATGATAGGAAATTTGAATTGGTGTTAGGAAATAGAGGTGGTGCTCGGGGTTGAGAGTGGTAATGGGAGATATTAGAATGATAAAATGGATGGGAATGGTGACTGCGGATAGAGGTGGTTACAGAGACTGGAGGTGTATATTAAGGAAATATAAGAAATTTATGAGAATTAAGCCGTGATAAGGAATTAAACTGGGGATAGCAGATAAGGGTGATGATAGGAGTTTGAAATGATGATAGGTTGTGGAAGTGGTGATAGAGGTTGATGATATGGAATAGAGGTTGATGATATGGAATAGAGGTTGATGATATAGTTAAGAGGTGATACTAGCGGATAGAGGTGATCATAGGGAATTAAAGTAGTAATAGGGAATGATTGTGGAAGTGGTGATATGTGATAAAGATGAAGATTAAAGCGATTTTTAATGGATGGAGATGGTGTTAGGTGTTTGATGGTGTGATGGGAATAGAGGTTGGTGATTGGAATACAGGTTGGTGATATAGTTTAGAAGTGATACTAGGGAATTAAAGTAGTGATAGGGGATTTATGAGGGTGTGATAGGGCGACAGAATAGTTTGAGATGGTGGTAGGGAGTGATAAAGTATTGAAAATATTTAGCTTCATTATGGTTTTCCCATATGATATTCTCAATCAATTTCATTGAATCACCCAGTAGTCATTTGCTCGGTTTTTTATTTTTTTTGCATGCAAATTGCTGACAACATTTCCACATTTTCATTGCAAAACTATTCACAAATATTTCTGTTGTTGTTAGTTAGTATGAATTTGTAAGATTATATGTATGCTGCCATCACGAGTACTATGCATATTCTAGTTGAATGTTGAATTGCAATATCCTGTATTTTTTTTTTTTCAATCGCATCATTCTTTCGCGCGCTCTCTCTCTTTCAATCGCTTACATTCACATAAACACACACACACCTTACTCTCTTTTTTCATTTTCCGCATGAATGAAGTGACTTTATTTGAAAGGAAGAAACTCATATGATGAAATAAAATGTTTATATGCCCACAATATATGCGAAATCTCAACGACGAACGCATTTTGGCCTAGATTTGCTCCTTTTTTATATTTTGTTTAAATTTTTGCTTTTGCCAGCACGCGTAGAAAGCAAAAGCAAATCTGAATATCAAATATTCTCTACTGTTGCTTTTAATAGCTTTAATTTTTGCGTGGATTTTCTCAGTGTGTGATGTGGTTTGGGTTGGTAGAGTTGAGCTGTGCTGAGCTGAACTGAACTGTGCTGAACTGAGATTGTGTTGCTTTGAAAGAATGTTTTGCTTCTTTTTACTCTCTGTTTTTTATTATTTTTATTTTTGATTATTTGCATGTGTTTGTTTTTTCTCCTCCTGTTGTCTTGGTCTGGGTTAAGTACTTTTACTTTTAGACACTAGGATTAATTCATACAATCATACATATGGTATGTAGGTGGTTTCATATTTGTGTGGGTTTGTATTTTTATAGTGTATACTTCGTGTGTAGTTGTGCATTGAATATCGACGAAGGGATAGAGGTCATTTCTCAAACAGAGGAAGAAAGAATTTGTAGAGAGATTGAAGGGGAAAGATATAGAAGTAGAATGGTTAAGAAAGAGTGGGAAATAGGGAAGAAGAGATAGAGAGCGAGTAAAGAGCAGACACATGTTAAGGAAGGAGCTTAAACGATTGAGGAAGAGAAGGAAAAAGAAACATACATTTGAAAAAAAGTGAGGAAAAAGAGTGTGAGAGGAAAAATTAGAGGAAAAACACTGGGAAGTGGAGAAATCAAGTTTAAAGAGCTGAGTAAGTTAGCAAATTAGAATGATAGCAGAGAGAATGCGTTAAATATTGAAAGGGAAAAGAGGGAGAGGGTGGAAAGAAAAGAAAATCAAGAATAAAATGGACAGCAAGAACGCAAAAAATAATGATAGAAAAGAGAATGAGATGAAGAAATAGAGGAAATGAGGGAGAGGAAATTAGGGGGAGCATAAGCATAAGACAAGGAGGCGAGTAAAACAGAAAGTAAAACAGATTAATAATAGATGGAATGTTTTAAAGAAAATGGGTCAAGAATAAAGATGAGAGAAAGAACGCAGAGAAGAATGGTGGAGGATGGAATGACTGGATGAAATAAATGAGGAGAAAAGAAAGTTCTTTACTTTCTTTCAAAGGAGCGGAAAAGAAAAAAAGATAGAAACTAGAAGTATGAGATAAGAAAGGGAACCAGGATTCAAATAAAAGCGCAAGGTGGGAACATGAAAAGGAGGGCAGATCAAGGGATAAATTGATAGGCAGGAGTAATTATAAATCGAAGAGGCATAGAGAGGTAAGAAAAATTAGAGGTAGGGGAGGAGAGGAAAGTAGGTAGGTGGGAAAGGGGCTAACAGAGGAGAAGTGATGCAAAGAGAGTGACTGGAATAGAGAGGAGTAAGTGCGATTGGTACAGAACAAAGAGAGAAGAAGAGAGAACAGAGTGAGGAGGAAAAAGACAAGATGAGATGGTTTAAAAAATGAGCGAATAAGTAAAAAATTGTAGAAAGAAAAAGTGATAAGCGGAGGAGAAATAGAAGGGAAAGGAAACGGGCAAAAAAAAACTGTAGAAGAGTCAAGGTGGAAGCGTGTTCCAGCTACGTATTTCCTCCAATTTTTTTCATTCGGTTTAGTTTATGAAAATTTTTAATATTTATTTTATAATTTTTCGTTTATTTATTTAGTGAATTTTGCTACACCTACATAAAAAGTATCAATTGCCGTAATCGGAACCCCGGGCACTCTACGTAGAATGCCAGCGTACTAAGTATCAACTGCGGCACGATGGCTGTTCCACTGATCGAAAAACAAGTGCTGGAATGTCTTCACTTGAAGATATAGTCCCTCATTACCTTCTTTCTTAGTATAGACTCAAACCATTAGCGCGACCTATCTTATTTTAAGATCTATGATAGAAAAAATTTAATAATTCCTAAAATTTTGACAACAAATGCCTTCAATTGTAGTATTTCGAAGAATATTTTACATTTCTCTAATGATTTATCATAAAACACATTCTGTCATAGAGTGGGAATTGGTCAATAAAACACAAAATATTTATTATTCACTCAAATTTATTATATCGCCTTCAAAGCAGGCCCCTTTCCAAAGTAATAAATTTTTTTCTTTCAATGTCACTACAGCCCATGAAGGGCCTAGGTCGAGCTCTTTGCATCCACTCATTTTCTCTGTGTTATATTTGTACATGAATGGAAGGGACCTACAATTTATGGCGAATCCAAACGGCGAAGTGAAAAGCTTTTCATAGGCAATCTTTGCTCTTGTAGGTTTGCCATTGCCTTCCAAGAGGTGGTGCTTTGTAGAATTGTCTTTTCTACTTTTTGATTGTGCCTGTGATTTCAAACCCAGGCCAAGCAGGCCAACACACTAACAACTAAGCCTCGGCGACCACTTCCGAAATAATAATACACTGATGCCAACAAATAATCCAATCATCAAAGCATTTTCCAAACGCATTTTACCGAAACAACTTCAGAACCTGGGCGCGATTTCTCTTTTATGTCTTTTCTCGACTGAAAACGGAAAACGGGGGCCTCGAAGTGATAATTTAAGTATTGGAAAGAGAAAAAAGTCAACTGCGGAGCCATGTCAGGTGAATACGGTGGTTGTTTGATGATTTTTGTTGAGTTTTTGGCCAGAATTTCGGTCACAATGTCAGCTTTGTGAGATGGTGCGTTGTCGTGGTGCAAAACCAATGAGTTTTTTTTCCCCTCGAATTTGGTCTTTTTCAATGGATTTTCTCTCAGAAACGCCGCATAATGCCCAGATAATATTTTTTATTTATAGTCTGACCTTCTGGCAAGAATTCAGAGTGCACAACATCGCGATAATCAAAGAAAACCGGTCAACATTGCCGACCGACCATAGTGAGGCAAACCGTCCACACCACATTTCGATCGCTTTTGAATGCACTGTACCACTCGTATGCACTGGGTTTTAATAAAGTTAATTCACTGTAAGCCTGCTGCAATTCAATTCTCAATGATTCAGGACACGAAATTCCATTTGCAATACAAAATTTGAGACAAATTCTTTGTTCGATATTCATTTTATTAATTGTAAAGAACTCGCCAAACACAGTTGAGATGATGACTGACAAAATCGGGAACTGTAAACAAACTAAATGACAGATCACGCTCAAACTCAGATCATGCTCAAACTTCAAAAGTCAGAATAGGGAAGAGTGGTGCCAATTTAGCGACAAAAGGTAAATTTTACAATCACTTTACAATCCCTTTGCAAATGATAATTTCCTGGTACTTTTTTCACTTAACGCTCATTTACTTTAAGAGCATATTTCGCATAAGTCTTGAGACTAAAATAAAACATGTTCCCATAAATTCTACTAGTAACTCCGTATGGTGGGCTATAAAGTAAAATATTAATAAACTAAAGAGCTTCATATTCCTGCTTTTTTTTGCGACATTACAATTTTTTTTTTAAATTTTTAAAACTCTGAAAATATTAAGATTTTTTTGCAGCTATGTTGAATGTTTCTTTTATAGTCGAATAAAGGAGCCAAAGTTGGTGTATCGCTTAATGCTGCTTAAACAGTAGGTACCTTGTCATGTATCCTTTTTTCCATACATACATACACACATTTTCTTACTACATGTGTAACTGATGCAATGATAATAAAAATTGTTGCAAAGTTTAAGTATCTATAATTTTCGAAACAGAATTCAGCTGGAATTGTTTTTTCTGCTGTTTCATATGTACTTTATGTATTTGACACACACACACACACACACACACACACACACACACACACACACACACACACACACACACACACACACACACACACACACACACACACACACACACACACACACACACACACACACACACACACACACACACACACACACACACACACACACACACACACATTCACCCACACATACAGCCGCATACAAACTCAAACGCACATTATTACTTTATCCTTATCATAAACAAAAAATATGAGCAATCCAAGCTGGTGTTTGGGTCTCATGGTGATGCTTACCTAGCAGCTATATATGCATGTGTGTGTGAGTGTGTGTGTGTATACATATGAGACTGGCAAAATTTAATATTGCATATTTTTCGGCGCGATCACATAACGCATAACGAGTTACAAACGAATGAATGAATTTTTTACCAGCTTTACTTGCTACTTACGGATACTTACTTGCATACTGGGATTGCTCAAATATGTGCGCTTTAATTTGACTGTGCTGGAGGAAGTGGGCGGGGGTGGAGGGGGGGTGGGAGGGGGTGGAGGGGGTGAATGTGAAGTAGACAGTGCTGGATGAAATGGTGATGAAAGGGACGATGGCTGTGGCGGCATCGTTGGTCTTGACATAAACTTTTTCAAGCAGCTTTTTCACATGCCAGTTGCGCTGAGTTACTAAGGCGCATACACACACATACATACACACACATACACTCACATATATGTATATATATATATTGGATTATATGGTACTTGTATTTGTGTGTTTGTCTGTTTATTTTTGGTTGTTTGTTTATTTGTTTGTATGTATGTGGTGTTATGTATGTATGTGTGTTTGTATGTATATATGTATATATGTATATCACATCGTATGGCAGCGGATTGCCACTTTATAGCAACACCAACACACAGGCACATCCATTCTCATACACTCAACCACATGCGCACATGTGATAAGGCAAATTAGTTACTTTATGTGTTTCTACTTCTACTTATTGTATACATATAAGTAGTTACGAGTGTGCGAAATGTGTTGCAGTATCCCAGTAGAAAATTGAAAGATCCCTAATCATTGAACATGATTCATCCTTCATAGTCAGGAGTCAGCATGGTCTTTCTTTGTAACTGGTAAGATAGAGTATTCCTCGCTTTCTTCATGTTCTTAAATCACAATCGGAACGATAAATTTACGAGCGAGGAATTCTTCAGTTCAAAATTGTTTATTTATGGGTAAGCAGATTCCTCTTCTTTTCCTAGTTTGATGATTTTCAATAAAGAGAGACACCGAATATTTCAGGATATCTCCTTCCAAATGGAATACATTCGGAGTGATAAGCCAGAAGATTTCCTGGCTTCTTCAGAGAACTACATTTCAAAGAAATCTCGATCTTCCCAATGATTTCTTCATCTTCCCAAAGATTTCACGATCTGATTCGTAATGATTTTCTACCCAACTATTTCCTCATCTTCGCAAAGATTTCTCGATCTGATATGGAATGCTTTTCTTCCCAATGATTTCTTCATCGGAATGATTTTCTTCCCGATGATTTCTTCATCTTCCCAAATATGTCTCAATCTGATTCGGAATGATTTTCTACCCAACGATTTCTTCATCTTCGCAATGATTTCTCGATCTGATTCGGAATGATTTTCTTTCCCATGATTTCTTCATCGGAATGAATTTCTTCCCCATGATTTCTTCATCTTCCCAAAGATTTCTTGATCTGATTGGAGATGGATTAATAATGAAGCACACAATTATTTGGTGTTTTCATACACATATATAAAATTAACAGTGATTTGTTTTATGATAGTTAAATTCTTGTCTTTTTGAGGTATTATTTACATTTATTAATTTTTATTTATAAAAAAAAGGATTTTCCGATCTTTAAATGTGATCAGATCGAGTTCAGTGTGACATGATGTTACATGATGATTCTTCGGTCTTTCAACATTACTAAATAAGTTTCACAGTGATTTATTCATGAGAGAAATATTTATCGATCTTTCCCAAGGAGATTTCGATCTTTCCCAAGGAGATTTCGATCTTTCCCAAGGAGATCTCGATCTTTCCCAAGGAGATCTCGATCTTTCCCAAGGAGATCTCGGATCTTCCCCAGGGGGATCTCGATCTTTCCCAGGGGGATCTCGATCTTCCCCAGGGGGATCTCGATCTTTCCCAGGGGGATCTCGATCTTTCCCAGGGGGATCTCGATCTTTCCCAGGGGGATCTCGATCTTTCCCAGGGGGATCTCGATCTTTCCCAGGGGGATCTCGATCTTTCCCAGGGGGATCTCGATCTTTCCCAGGGGGATCTCGATCTTTCCCAGGGGGATCTCGATCTTTCCCAGGGGGATCTCACTCTTTCACAGGGGGATCTCGATCTTTCCCAAGGCGATCTCGATCTTCCCCATGGAGATCACGATCTTTCCCAGGGGGATCTCGATCTTTCCCAGGGGATCTCGATCTTTCTCAGGGGGATCTCGATCTTTCCCAAGGAGATCTCGATCTTTCCCAAGGAGATCTCGGGTTTTCCCAGGGGGATCTCAATCCTTGCCATGGAGATCTCGGTTTTTCCCAAGGGGATCTCACTCTTTCCCAGGGTTATCTCGATCTTCCCCAAGGCGATCTCGATCTTCTCAAAGGTTTTGATGATCTTTCCAAGGATTTCATTATCTTTCCTTCAAGATCCGAAGGATTATTTTATATTTCCAAATAATGTTTGATCTTCTTAAACGACAGTGACATAATCAAGCGTAAAAAAATTCAGCGGCTTTGCTGGCTGGGCCATGTTGACCGAATGCACGAAAGTGCTTCGGCTAGAAGGATGTTTTATTCGAGCTACTATGGAGGAACACGCAAAAGAGTATGTCCCATTATCTCCATTGGAAATACCAGGTACAGGGCGACCTCACTGCACTTTGCCTTATCAACTACTTAGCGCCAACGCGCGCATAGCAGAGGCGGCTGGGGAAGCGTTATAGATGCTATCAAGACCGATCATCGGTTGTAGTGCCAGCTAAGTAAGAAAGTACCGGAATGGTTTTCCTACTGGGATTCTTAATGCATATGCTTATGATTTTTTTATATATTTATTTATTTTTTTTTTTTTACGACGCTTTTGTTTTATCATTATTAGTCGAGTTGTTGCTGTTGTTGTACTCGTTGCTGTTGCCTTGGCTGTGCTGCTGTATATATGCAGATAGAACTGTACTTACACACACACACACTCACACGCACACATACAGCATGGTATCCCTCCTTGCACATGTAGTATAGCCTTTAAAGCAAAAGACTTATGACTTTGCATTGGGGAAGAATTATGCAAAATACTTTGTCATTTTGCGTATGCATCTACAATGAGTGCATAAATATTTTTATGTGCATGTGTATGTGTATCTGTTTGCTTGTATGCGTATATGAATACGTGCTTTCGTGCTATTTTCAAGGGGAATTACAATTATGCACTTTTTATAAACATATTGTTGCTGTTGTTTTGTTAGTTTATACTCTTACTTACCCTCGTTTTTCCTTCCTTTTTCCACCAATGTGCTCTTCTATTCTATTTAAAGGAGACGCACACACACACACACACACACACATACACACTGACACATTCACACATTTCATATATATATGGTATATGGTATGCTTTTTCTTTTCGAACACTTTGCATTTTCCTCTTCACTTCGTCTTTGTTTCATTTTCATGCTAACATTTTGTTTATAGTATTTTGTTTATTATTTTTTTTTTTTTTGTTTAGTTTTTTTATTCACTCTGTATGAAGAAATTACAATGGCAAAAACAACTTCAATGGCCTGGTATTACATATTTATTGTTGTTGTTGTTGTTGTTGTTGTTGCGATGTTGGATGCTCTATAATTTTATGAACAAATGCAATTTTAGACTAAAGCTGCTACTTGCTTGCTTCTTGTTCCTTCTACACACTTTTCGACTATGCTGCTTCTTGCGGATTTCTCTCACTCCAGCCCTGCATGTGAAATATTTGATTTTAATGCGTGAAATTTATGAAATATTGTTTCAACAGCGCAGCATAACAGCACAGCCATAATATGACAAAATCCATGAATTTCTTGGAAATATGCAAGCATCTATGAGATTGTATTTGCTTTTAAATCTTGTAGGTAAATCGTGCTGTGTGTAGAGTGGAAAATGTTTTCCATAAAATTCGTTTAGATTTCATGTGGCTTAGTTAATGGAATTTAGAGTTCTTGGCATTTTTGGAAAAATACTTTGATTAGAGAAACTTCTTGCTGGGGGAGTCCTCAATTTAATTGGAGAACTTTCATCCTGAACATGTAAAACTTAGTGTTTTAATTGGACTTGAGCTTACCAATATCCCCACACACATTTACTACAATAGCAAATTTAAAATTGCCAGTTTATGGCGGTCCTTCTCTTGGAGAGCTCCTTAATTTTTCCTGATATATGCATTTTATGTAGGAGTTCTTTTTGTTCTGGTTCTTAGTCTTATTTTAGGTTTGAATTTTCGACTGAGTTTGTTCTGAATTTTAGTCTGGTTTTTTGTTTGATGTTTGAACTGAGTTTTGGCCTGAATTTTGGTATTTTTGTACCTGCAAACTTGGCCTGAATTTTGGTATTTTTGTACCTGCAAAGTTGGTTTTGACCTGAATTTTGATTCGATTTTTGGTCTGAATTTTGGGTTAAGTTATGATCTGAGTTTTTTTGGTCGGAATTTTTGTTCGAATTTTAGTCTGAGTTTTCTGTCTGTTTTATGAACTGAATTTTGGTCAGAAATTTAATCTGAAGTTTACTCTGTGTTTGAGTCTTAATTGTTATCTGATTTTGCTCTGAATTTTAGTCTAATTTTTTGTTTGATGTTTGAACTGAAGTTTAGCCTGAATATTGGTATTTTTGTACCTGCAAAGTTGGCCTGTCTTTTGGCCTGAATTTTCGTATTTTTGTACCTGCAAAGTTGGTTTGAGTTTTGATTTGAATATTGATTTGATTTTTGGTCTGAGTTTTGGGTTAAGTTATGATCTGAGTTTTGGTCGGAATTTTGGTTCGAATTTTGTTCTGAGTTTTCTGTTTGCTTTAAGAACTGAATTTTGAAATTTGATCTGATGTTAGTCTGAAGTTTGTTCTCTGTTTGAGTCTTAATTGTAATCTGATTTTGGTCTGAATTACAGTCTGATTTTTGGTTTAATTTTTTAACTGAGACTTAGTCTGAATTTTGGGTCTTTTTGCACCTGAAAGTTGGCCTGGATTTTGGCTTGAATGTGGGCCGATTTTTGGTTTAAGTTTTTGTCTGAAGTTTGGTCTGTGTTTGAGTCTTAATTGGGATGTGATTTTTGTCTGAATTACAGTCTGGTTTTTAAACTGAGCTTTGATCTGAATTTTGGTTGTTTTAGTACACGAAAGTTGGCACAGTTTTTTGTTTGAAGTTTGGTACGATTTTGGTTCTGAGTTTTGGTCTGAGTTTTGGTCTGAGTTATGATCTGAATTTTGATAGGAATTTTTGTTCGAATTTTATTCTGATATTTGGTCTAATTTTTAAGTCCTACATTTGGTATGAATATCGATCTGAAATTTGGTCTAAAAATTTATTTGAATTTTGTTCTGAATTTTGGTATGAAATTTAGTCTGAGTTGTAGACTGACTTTGGGTCCAATTTTTTATCTGGTTTTTGTTCTTAATTTTGGTATGAGTTCTATTCTGAGTTTCAGACTTAGTTTGGGTCTAATTTTTTATCTGATTTTTGGTCTGATTTTGGTTTTTAATTTTTGTATGAGATTTTTGGACTGAGTTTGTGTCTGATTTTTCTTCCCGTTTTTGGTCGGCATTTTATTCTGAGTTCGGTCTGGAATTTGGTCTGATTTGTAGTCCGTAATTTGGTCTGAGTTTCGGTCTGAAATTGATCTGGTTTCTCCTCTCGCCACTTGGATTCATCAGGCACTTTAGGCCGTCCTAAGTTCGATTTTCTAGTAATCGACTCAAGTTCAGTTCTCTTCAGAAAATGCTTTGCTTTCCGTCATATCAATGATTCAAAAGTTTCCGACTTTCCTTTTGAATAAACTCAGCAGCTCAACTATTCAACAAATGTAAACTAAAATCCGATTCAGTTAGATAAAAACTGTGCTACTTTCGTCAATGTAAATGTTTTAATCTTTCGGTTGTTTTTGTCGTTTCAATTAAACTCTTCTTTTGTACTGCTTTCATTACAAACACTTTGAATGCTATATAATAATTCATCAAGTAAAAATTATTATTTATTAAATGTAAACAACATTTTGCTAATACTATTTGCAGTTTTCTTACTTATCTGACTACCTACAAAAAAAAAAAAAATAAAAGATGAAGAATATTCTTCCAAAAAGAATGTGTTTGAGTTTGAGTTTTGCATTTCCTTCTGCTATCAAAAATTACATAATGTTTAGCACTCGCGATTTTTATGTTATCCCCCTCGATTTTGCTGCTGTTGTTTTGTGTTTTACCGCGTGCTGCTGCTTTCTCAAATAAGTACACTTCAAATTCTGTTGTTGAAGATTGTCTTCTTTCACGTTGTTTCTTAATTTTGTTTTTCTCAGCTTTCCTTTTTTTTATTTCAACCCCTCCTTCCCCCCCCCCCCCCATTTTCCTGTGCGGCATTATTACCTTAACAATTTTATGGCATTTTCTCCTCACAAAGGAAAGTAATAAAATTTTAATATGCTTGCTTTTATAGGAACTCATTATTATTACATATTTTCATTTAAAATGAAAATCAAAGAAAAAAGGATTTAATGTGCATTAGCTGAATTTTTTTCTTCATCATTGAGGAATAATTTTATTTTATGCTGAGTTTTAATTATTCAAAGAAGGTTTTCAATTGATTTTCGAATGTTTCTGCTTTTTAGAAACGTGATTTCCCTCACCTTGGTGATTGGGCAATAGAAATCGAAAAACTTTTCAAAAACTTATCGATTGTTTAAAGATTACTTTAGTTTTATTTAAGTCACTTTTATTGTTTGCCCTGCTTAATCCATAAACTGATCAGTTTGAAACATTTTCGCATTCAGAAAATATGAATTTCTTCGAAGTACACATTGACCCCATGTTGGGCGCGTTTACGATATTTGTGTTAAGACTGTGTTAAGTTTGCCATGAATTTTAATCTAAAATTTCAATTGCTTTTCTATCAAAAGGCTTTAAAATGAGATGTTCTGTAAAATATATTTTATACCCCACGTTGGGCGCCAACTAAACGATTGTTGGTTTATGGTCGCATTTATGTAGTCAAAAATTTCTTCAATTGATTTTCAAGCATTTTGAGTTTTTATAATTTGTTTACTCTACCAATTTAGTAGCCAATTTCACAAATCGGCAATAATTCTAGACAAATTAAACATCAAGTAACTAAAAATATACATTTACGCTGCTTAATTCATTGATTGTTTAGGTTTTAACATTCTGTTGTCCCAAATTCATGAATCTCTTTAAAGTACACCTTGACCCCATGTTAGGCGCGTTTTTGATCAGTGATTTGTTCTGCTTGTCATAGAATTGAATGGGAAAACTTTAATTGATTTTGTACGAAAGCATAAAAATGTATCTCATAAGTTAGCCAAAAGTAAAACTTACTTACTTTACTTTTAATGGCACAACAGCCCATGGAGGGCCTAGGCCGAGCTTTTCGCATCCACTCATGTTGTGCGTGTTATATTTGTACATGAATGGAAGGGACCTACAGTTTAACGCCGCATCCGAACGGTGAAGTGAAAAGCTTTTCATAGCAATTTTTACTCTTGTAAGTTTGCCATTGCCTTTCAAGAGGTGGTGCCGTGTAGAAAAATTAATTTTTCTACTACTTTTGTTTTTTTGTTTTTTTCCTGTGCCGAGATTTGAACCCCAGACACTCTGCGTAGCAGTCCAACGCATTACCACTACGCCACTGCGACCAAAGTAAAACTTAACTTACCTTTAAAATATTTGTTATACCTCACGGTGGGCGCCAAGTTAATTTTTTTTTTTTTTTGTCTAATTTATATTAAATAAATATTTTCAATTCAAAGAGGAAACATTATCAAAAATTTCAGTTTTATTTTATAAATTTTTTAATTTACTTTGGGAGCTAATTCGAAAAATCAGCTTCAATTCTCGAAAAATTCCACATTGTTTCTTTGAGGTTTCTGTTGCTCGCACAATCTCTTTGCGCCGTTTAAACCACAAATTGATTTGATTTTCACATGTTGCTGTTGCAAAAACGTGATTTTCTCTAAAGTACTCTTTGACCCCATGTTGGGTGCGTTTTAAGTATGTTTGCCAGCACATACATACTTATAATGAAAGATTCCTATTTATTTTGTAAGGAGAATTCAAATAATAAAATATCTTTAACGACTGACGGATACCTGAAGTTTTCTCCGAGTGGTATTAAACCCCATTTTGGGCGCCAACATTTTTTTTATGATGAAATTCTTAGGTTAAAAGGTTTCTCAATGGATTTGCAAACACTTTACATTTTTATAAGGTTTACTCTCTTTATTTTTGGAACCAATTCGAAAAATCGTTTATATATCTCAAAAACTCAACTTTGTTTCATTAAGATTTCTATTGCCAAAACAATCTCGTTGCGCTGCTTACCATTTGACCATTTGATTGGGTTTTCACATCATGGTATTGAAAATACACGATTTTCTCGAAAGCACACCTTGACCCCATGTTAGGCTCATTTTAAATAAGAAATCTATCGAGTTTGTCTTCGCATTCAATGAAAGTATTCAATTGATTTTCTACATTTTAAATAAGAAATCTATCGAGTTTGTCTTCGCATTCAATGAAAGTTTTCAATTGATTTTCTACGGGAGCATTAAAATAAATGAAATAGCTTAAAATAATATCAAAAAGTTCGTGTTGTCTCTAAGGAATATTAAACCACACGTTGGGCGCGAACTAAAGAAAAGCAAATTATGCTCAAATTCATATGAAAATTAGTTTCTTCATATATTTTCCAACGTTTCAGTTTTTGTTTTTGTTTGGCACACATTTGGCGCAACTGAGAAAATTCTTAAGTCTATTATTCGATAGTTATTTATATTGAATATTTTGATATATTCTATGTTAAAGAGTGATTCTTCGATTGTGGTTGAATAAAACTTAAAATTATGTACAAGTTTTAGACTCTGTCATATTTTAAAAAATGTTTTTTTCTGAAAAAAAAGAAAGAAAGATAAAAATATATAAATCATTACTTTTATACGTAAGTATGTAAATCTTCAGTCATCCATTTATCTAAATATTGCAAGAAATATCATTCAACTTGTTGAATATTTAATCTTCAGAAAAACCAAGAAATTGATGTATTTCCATTATATAAGTATTAATGTGTACATAGTGAACCAGCAGGCAGGATAACCTAAATATCAATTGCTGAGTAAGCGCAGCAGTAACTCACACACATTGCCATATGGCATATACAAACATACTTGTTGTACATGTGTATGTGTGTGTGTGTTTGCATATGGCTTACATGTTGTTAAGTACTCGTAAAGTAAGTAAGTAAAACATTTACTGCTCATTTTAACGTTGTACTCATTTATGTATACGTAAATGCACACATGCAGCGAGGGAAGAAAGTTGGATGGGTGGGTGGGTGGCTGTGTAGTTGTGAAGAGCATGAAATGAGTGTGAAATGAAACCCAGCATTTAAGTGTGTTTGTGTGTTTCCATTGGCAGCAAGCGGCAACAAAAAACTACTTGTGGCTTAAAATGTGCACCCAAAAAGAATTGAATTGCACTTGTGTGCAATTTTATACTTTTAAATGATTTTTACCGCCCTCGCTGCGCTTGCCACTCTCCTACTCCTTTTCTTTTCGTTGTGCAATTTTCATGCTTGTTGTTGCATTCATTTAAATTTTTTTTTTTTTTTTTGTGCAATTTTCACATCATTCTCTTTAAATATAATACTTAAATATGTATGTATATATATGTGTGTGTGTGTGTGTGTGTGCTCGTCTATTTACACACACATACATACATGCACTTATTCTTTTTATGTATTATAAGTGCATTGAGTGAGTTTGTGGTAAAAAGCGGAAAATGTGATTTTTTCCTCTCAGATTTCTTGTTTGCCTTTTAATTTTTGATTGAATAAAATATGTGATTGTTGAAATTTCTCTTTTCACTTTCGTTTTAGCTTTATTTTGATCTTTTTTTTTTTTTTTGAAGAATTGTTAAAAATTATATGAATATTGGGATATATTATATATATTATACTAATCTTTTGGGATGTTATGTGTGTTTGTTTTGTTTTTTGTTTTTTTTGAATTGAAAGCCTCAGTCAGTGTGCGACCCCCACCCACTAGAACCACCTCACATGACCGGACGGTAGGTCCTCCCGGAACCACCGTTAAGTATTTCGTCGGGAGGCCGTCAGAGCATTACTGCTCAAGCGTCAGTTCTTGGTAAGTCAAGTTAGCTGTCTTAAGGGTTGCCTGAATTAATGGCATTCAGACCTACTTTGCGCAGACGGATGCGCTCCATATTACGATCACGTTCAATGCGGCGGAGTGCGGACATTATTCTTGCTGCCGCTGTCTGGACTTACTTTACTTACTTTTAATGGCACAACAGCCCATGGAGGGCCTAGGCCGAGCTTTTCGCATCCACTCATGTTGTGCGTGTTAGATTTGTACATGAATGGAAGGGACCTACAGTTTAATGCCGAATCCGAACGGCGAAGTGAAAAGCTTTTCATAGCAATTTTTACTATTGTAGGTTTGCCATTGCCGTGGTAGTGCCGTGTAGAAAAATTATTTTTTCTACTTTTTATTTTGCCTGTGCCGAGATTCGAACCCCAACGCACTACCACTACACCACAGCGACCGCTGTCTGGACGTCTTGCCACTTATGTAGTGTGTGGCACATGTGATTAATAATATTAGCCAATGTGGGGACCTCCCCAAAAGCTTCCCTTATCTCGGTTCGGTCCGCGTCGAAATGCGGGCAATAAAAGAGGATATGTCGTGCGTATTCAATATCGTTAGGGCAGATCGGGCAGAACGGCTCTTCCCCGTATTTGAAGCAACCATGTGCACTACTTAAGTAGCTGCGACATGTGAAAATCTATTTCACCATGCTGACGAGTAATCATACTTTCAATATCCGGGATTGTGTATGTGTGTGTGTGTGTGTGTGTGGGGGGGGGGGGGGGGAAACATTCAGTTCCTCATAAATAGTATATATTTTCTCTCTTGTGAAGTCCAGCACAACCGTAAGACTTATTCTCTCTCTTTGGCTTTCACTCTGTGCTCACATTTGTTTTAAACACCAACAACAGCAACATCCTTCAAGAAAGCAGAGACTTGATTCTCTTAGAATCTTTTACTCTGTACTCTATGCTCACATTATTTGTATACAACAACAACACAATCAAGAATGCAGTTACTTGGAAGCTTTTTTCTCTCTATTTATCTCTTCTCTTTTCGGTCTACGCTTGCATAATTTGTATGCAAAAACAGAAAAGTGATAATGAATTACAACAGCAACAAAACCAACAACAGCAACATCATTCAAGAAAGCAGAGACTTGATTCTCTTAGAATCTTTTACTCTGTACTCTATGCTCATATCATTTGTATACAACAACAACACAATCAAGAATGCAGTTACTTGGCAGCTTTTCTCTCTCTATTTATCTCTTCTCTTTTCAGTCTATGCTCGTATAATTTGTATGCAAAAACAGCAGTAAAAGTGATAATGAATTAAAATTATAAAAAAAAAATGCCTAAAGTCAAATTGTTGCGTAACCATAAGATACCCATTCTATCCAAGAAATATCCTAGAGATTCTAGCGAGTTCAGAGAACGCTCTTGCAGTAGAAATATATATCAAGGGCGAGAAAGCTGACTGGAGCATTTCCAGATTTAAAGCTCACTCTTGAGAATTCTTAGAGGGCTTGCAGTAGTTTTTAAGTAATCTATCAAGAAGAGAAGAGGCGCTTCTCGGCTCCCTCAACTCAACATAACCACACTTATTAAATCAATTAATATGTGTGACTAAAAATGGTCTCTCGAAATTCTTCTATTTTGCAAAATAACATAAAAGAAAAAATAATAATAATATATTCGAACCGGTTAGCTGAAAGTTATCCAAAAATATTTTCATTCAAATCTCTTTATAAAGAAAACAATTGTCATTCATGGCACACAGCTGATGATCACTTTTCCTCTTTCTTGTAGTGTCAGTAATGTGAGTTTTCCAATCAACTTCCACTTTATCAATAATCAATTTCATTTAACAAGAAAGTGTTGTTGGCTACAAGTTTTTCTATTTTCCAACTACCAGCAGCAGTAGCAGCAACAACAAAAACTTTCCACACTCCTGGGCACGTTTTACGTGTTTGAGATTTGCTAAATGTATAACGAAAAATATCACTGGTTAATGTAAATACAATGTAAATACTTGCTACGTAGAGAGAAGAGTAGAGTAGAGCTCCAAAAACTGGCCATGAAAAGTAAACCCAAGTAGAAGTGGAAGTGGCAACTAACAATTGCAACAACAACAACTGGAAACAAAAGCAAATGGTAGCAGCAAGTGGCGCCACAAACAAAAAACAAAAATATTGTAAAAATCTAATCGATGTTCGTTGTCGATGTTGACTGCGTGTGCGTGTGCGTGTGTGTGTGTGTGTGTGTGTGCGAGTGTGTGGTGCATATAGAAAACAAGACCAGTTAAAAGCTACTATAAAATACTTGATCGACAAATACTCAACGGCACATTTGAGCAGCCATGGTGGTAAATAAATAAAGTAATACGAGAGAGCAAGTGGTGAGTTCACATTAGAGAGTAAGTAAGAAAGCGCAAGCGAAACCACCACTTTGGATTAAGCGCTTTACGCGGACAACCGCAAGATAAAGCACAATATAGTAGCAAATATAAATACATACACATACGAGTATAAACATGAACTCACACACACATACAGATTGCATACATTGCAATGTATGAGCGCGTGGAACTGAATGTGTGAAAATGCAACCACAGCAACAACAGGCACAGAGGCAATGAAGGAGGCAAGTATTCAAGCTGGCAGTTTGCAGTGGCATCAAGCAAGCAGCATTGTGTCAAGTTGGTTGTGGCCTTAACTGCACACACTAACACCATCATACTCCCCTTGTGTGCTTGTATGTGTTCACATATTATTCGCTTATATTCCATTAACCTAATTTTTTGTGTGTGCAACACAAACGCTGCTCAATGCTCAACACAATTCGCATGTTCGTTCGTTGCTTCTTTCTTCGCTCTGTATGCACACATGCCACATGAGTCTTGGTCTTGGTTTTAACATTTGTGCCACATATTTATGTAGTTTTGTTGTAGTTACTAACTGAAACAACCAAGCGCCATTATTGAATTTATAGTAACTGTCGATTGAATTACTACATAGCAGCACCAGCAGCAGCAGCAGCAGCAGCAACAACAGCAACCAGCAGCAGTTGTTACTGCAGTATGTTAAACGCAAAAAGTTTAAAAATCTTTTCGTTTTTCGCTTTTATAAATATGAAGTTTAGGAAATTTTTGTTTTTTCTTAGTTTTAACAAATCTCAAGAGTAACTATGTATGTATGTATGTATGTATGTATGTATGTATTTTAAAATCGTTGCAAATTGTGTAAAATTTATGAGTTGGGCAATAATAAATTAAATATGTGTGCAGTCGAGGAAAGGGGTGACAGCAGCAGTCACAAGATGGTGGGTGGAATGCTAAATACATTCAATTTGACCTCAAAGCTGAACAAAGTTAGCCATCTGATGTCCAAACACTCGTTTCTGGAAGATGCAGTGAACGAAAATACAACAACGAAATAACTTTGACTCTTGCTACCTTACATGGGAAACTGAGTTGAGAATGCCGTGCTTGAAACGAGCGATCTAACAAAAATCCCGGCTGTCTTCAACCTTCCCAGGCTAATCTTCATAAATTTTTATTTTTTTATTGATACTTTTAACACACAGGGTGTACCCCTATGAATGCAGAGCATTGTGTTGAATGGAAGGAAGATTGATAGGTGGGAGAAAGAAGGAGGGTGAATCAGAGACGGAATTCAATCACACAGAACACCGATAAAGGGATCTAAATAAGTAAAGTTTAGAGATAAATCATACCCAATGTGCTTCAGCAGGGTGGTTCATTTAACTTGTAATTTTTTTACATTTAACTAGGCTGATTGAATTGATTCTGTTATTTGATTTGGTTGCATTGATTGAATTGAAATTTATTACTTGGTTCGATAGCTTCTTGTTGAAAACGCAAAAAGCTCGGCATAGGTCCTCGATGGGCTGTTGTGCCATTAAAAACGTTATTGTTGATTGCATTGTCTTTCTTCTCTGTCTACTCTAATCTATCTAGAGTTCATCCGTGATAGAAGAGGATCCGTTGATACCAGTTTAATATTGTGCACATTTGCCCAGGTATTTGAATACATTGATTGAATTAATTAAATTTAATGCATTCTTCGAGTTTTTGGGGTTGTTTGGATTGATTGATTGAGTTAGATTGCTTGTCTATAGATTAAATTAATTGGATTGATTGGCCTATTAAGTTTATTGAAAAGATTCTGTTGAATAAGTCTATTGGATTGATTAAATTGATTGAGTTGAGTGAATTGTTTGGATTGATTGAATTTGATTGAATTGATTGAATTGATTGAATTGATTGAATTGATTGAATTGATTGAATTGATTGAATTGATTGAATTGATTGAATTGATTGAATTGATGGAATTGATTGAATTGATTGAATTGATTGAATTGATTGAATTGATTGAATTGATTGAATTGATTGAATTGATTGAATTGATTGAATTGATTGAATTGATTGAATTGATTGAATTGATTGAATTGATTGAATTGATTGAATTGATTGAATTGATTGAATTGATTGAATTGATTGAATTGATTGAATTGATTGAATTGATTGAATTGATTGAATTGATTGAATTGATTGAATTGATTGAATTGATTGAATTGATTGAATTGATTGAATTGATTGAATTGATTGAATTGATTGAATTGATTGAATTGATTGAATTGATTGAATTGATTGAATTGATTGAATTGATTGAATTGATTGAATTGATTGAATTGATTGAATTGATTGAATTGATTGAATTGATTGAATTGATTGAATTGATTGAATTGATTGAATTGATTGAATTGATTGAATTGATTGAATTGATTGAATTGATTGAATTGATTGAATTGATTGAATTGATTGAATTGATTGAATTGATTGAATTGATTGAATTGATTGAATTGATTGAATTGATTGAATTGATTGAATTGATTGAATTGATTGAATTGATTGAATTGATTGAATTGATTGAATTGATTGAATTGATTGAATTGATTGAATTGATTGAATTGATTGAATTGATTGAATTGATTGAATTGATTGAATTGATTGAATTGATTGAATTGATTGAATTGATTGAATTGATTGAATTGATTGAATTGATTGAATTGATTGAATTGATTGAATTGATTGAATTGATTGAATTGATTGAATTGATTGAATTGATTGAATTGATTGAATTGATTGAAATGATTGAATTGATTGAATGGATTGAATGGATTGAATGGATTGAATTGATTGATTTGATTGAATTGCTGAAATTGATTGGATTTATTAGTTTGAACGACTTTATGAAATTGATTTGATAAATCGAGTTAAATATATCGATTGATTGGATTGCTTAAATTGACTGATTGGATTAATAAAATTCATGGGATTGGTTGGGTAGAACGGAATGGCTGGATTTATTCGGATAGCTCTGCTGATTGAGATGTTTAGATTTATTGATTTGTTTGATGGGTTTGTTTATATTGATTGAGTGGCTTGGATTGATGGACTGATTAATTTTATGTACCAAAAACCATAGGTTCCTCTTCTTATTTGTTTAATTCACAAAAGTACGTCCCCAGTTTTCAGTGCTCTGAGAGTAATCCAGTAATGTCTCTTAAGGTGAAACTTCTACCTAAAAGTCTGTTTGCTTTAAGCTAGCTGTTTGTTTAAAATAGTTGCTTTGTCTATTTATCCTAGGATTTGGGCTCAAGTAGAATGCTCTACTGTTACCTTTTTTCCTGAGAAGTATTAACGGCCAATTATTTCTTGGCCACTCTTTAACTACTACTATGATTTAGCAACAGCTCAAAGAGGGCCTACTCAGAGCTATCTGCATACATTCATTTGGTTCAAGCTATAGTTGCACAATAATTGAACTAAAAAGGACATAGAATTATGTATTTATGCCGAATCCGAAGGACAATTATTTACAAAAATTAGACAATTTGTAATCTTATAGGTTTACCATTGTCAAGCTATCGGTAGAAAATTTTCTCGATTCTGGGGACCCTGCATTGCATTCCCGCACATATCACCCACGCCACTTGGCACTTGATTTGGAAGATACTTGGAGGCGTTATCATAATTTCTAAGTTTTTAGACTTTGATCAACCTACAGTAGGATTTTTTTCTCAGTGTAAAATTATAGTATATTGTTTCTCTTTCTTTCTTCGTGCAATCTTCACTCTTCAAAAGATTTTCTAAAGCTTTAGCGTTTTTAAGTATTTGTTTTTTATAATCTTAGCCAAATTCATTGACATCTTTTCGAAGCATACTTTTAGGTGTGTGTGTGAGTGTATTAAATTTTATGCATAACTCCTTCCCACGCATACCTACTACTTTTCTGCCTTAACTTCTTTATTGCGTGATATTTTAATTATGGAATACGGACGCTATAAAAAACATAATCATTTCATGCTCATTTATTCCTTTTTTGTTTTCTTTATTTTTTTGTATCACTTTTTCCATGTACTGTAGTTGGTTGTACTCGTAGGACACGGCACGGGTATTGTTTATACATTTTTAGTAATTGAAATTTTTCTTTTATGTAATGAAAATGTGCGGCGGCTAGCAGTTTCTGTTTTTTTTGATGGTTTTTTTACACAAATAGTATGTATGTATAAATAGTCAGGCAGTCAGTCAGTTAGACTGAGAGTCTCTCATCAGGAAGAGACTCTTCCTATTCAGCTTCCTTTTCTAGTCTTTATTTGTGTTTGCTTCTATTTTAGAAGATTTTATAATAAGTACAACAAAAAGAAGAGCAGGTATATTTATTTATAACTTAGGCACACATTTTTCAAGTTCTTCCTTCGCCACGAAAATGGTAAATGAAATGAAAGAAAAGGTTTAGCTGTAAACGTGAGTGGAGGGAAAATAATGAGCTATTTGAAACGCAATTCTTGGTATTACTTTGTATACTTTTTCTTTTTAACTTGTATACTGTTGATGATTGTTATACTTAAAAAGTTTGTTATGCTTTTGTTGTTATCAGCTAGGCTGCTTATAAATAAGCATCAGGTATATTAATAGTATATTTATAGGCACCTTGAATAAATTTCACAATCTTTTATTGTTATGCGAAACAAGAAGGAAAATAATTGCTCTTCTACTTTTGACGAGCGCTTGAAAGAAGGAGTAAGTAACTACATCGAAGTAAGTAACTTTAAAAGGACATAATTTTAAAAGTTTTTTTTATATAATTAGCGGACATTACAAATTTTTACGTTGATTAACATTTCTGCCTAAAAGTATGCAATTCTGTGAGATATAAGCTTGCACTTAATTTGCTTCAGCTTTATATGAGGCAATACTCAAGATTGTCATTTTTGGTTTTAATTTAAAAGTGGATTTTATTAATTTACTACAGATACTTAATTTCTCTTTTTTTTCTTTCACTTTCAGGTCACAGTCGACTCAACGAATACATATCGCATTATGAAACACTCAACTATGATCATGAGCACATTCGAGCTAGTCACAATAGAGCGAAACGATCAGTGACCAAAGATCATTTTGTACATTTGAAATTTTCAGCACATGGAAGAGACTTCCATCTTAGATTAAAACGTGATTTAAATACATTTAGTAATAAGTTAGAGGTGAGTACCAGAGCTGGTTAAGGAGCGTTCAAAATGTGGACGCCAATCTCCGAACTCTCTTTCTAACTCTCTCTTTCTCTCCCTCTTTTTGTTTCATAGATTTATGATAGCAATGGCCCCATCGATGTCGCCACTGATCATATCTATGAGGGCAAAGTGATAGGGGATCGTAATAGTTATGTATTCGGTTCCATACTGAATGACGGAGTATTCGAGGGCAAAATAATGACGGAACGTGATGCCTACTATGTTGAACATGCCAAGCGTTATTTTCCCACACAAACAAATCGTACGCAGACAATGGCTGCAGCGTCATTATTGATGCCCATGTCGTTACGAAGTACTGTCGATAATGTTGCTCCGAGCATGGCCGCAACTAGTACAACAACAGCAACAATGTCAACGTTAACGTCATCAACAACAACAACAACAACAACAAGAACGACGACGACAACTACATCAAATGCAACATTGTCCGAATCCCCTTTAAGTACATCAACACCAGCAGCATCTAATAAAAATATTAGTCAAAATAGTAAAATTCTTAAGGATGATAATGCTGATGGTGATGATGCTGCTGCAAGTAGCAATGTCGATATTGGATTTCATTCCATCATTTATAAAGACTCGCATGTCGATGATGCTTACAAGGATGTTAGAGAAGGTGAGTGCTGAAAGGAAATATGATTTAAAATGATTTAAAGAGTTTATGATTTAAAAGAGAGAGTATGATTTAAAAGAGTTGTAAGGTAGTTACTTGTGTACTTTCAATAATTTCAAGTACTTTCAACTATTTGAAACATTTTTATGTTCATATTTTAAGTACTTTTAGATATTTCAAGTAAGTATATTCAAGTACATATTTTAAGTACAATAGCTTTTATTTATTATTTGAAGTATTTTCAAGTACTTTTAAGTAATTCAAATACTTTCAAGTATTTAAGTACTTAAAAATACATGAAAATATGTACTTGAAATTGAAATACTACTGAGTCTAGTTCTTCAGTATTTTTACGTATTTCAAGTACTACTTTGAAGTATTTCATGTACTTTCAAGTACTTTTTAGTTTATTCTGCTATATTTTTCAAGTACCTAAAATAATTGGAAGTATTCAAAGTACTTGAAACACTGCCGAGCAAAGAAATTAAGTATTTTCACGAATTTCAAGTGCTGAGTACTTTGAAGTATTTCATGTACTGAGTACTTTGACGTATTTCGTGTACTGAGTACTTTGAAGTATTTCATGTACTGAGTACTTTGACGTATTTCATGTACTTTCAAGTAATTTTAAATTTATTCAGCTACATTTTTCAAGTACCTTAAATACTTGAAAATATTCAAAGCACTTGAAACACTGCCGACTAAAGTACTCAAGTATTTTCACGTATTTCATATTTCAAGTACCTCGAGTATTTTCTAGTACAATATTTAGGTATTTTCCAGTACTTGGAAGCAATTGAAATGGCTTAAAATTTAATTCCTATACTAGACTTTAAATTTTACTGCTCTGTTTCAACAAAATATATAAATTAAAAGTTGATGCTGAATAGAAACATTTAAAATATTAAAAAAGAAAAAATCACCAACTAGGATCCAAGCCTTAATTAGCAGATTAATCAAGCTGAAATCAAGCCACTGGGGTAACCGTATTCCGGGAATTGAATCTTTAGTTTAAAATTTAGTAAAAGCTAATTTTCCCTAATTTCAGTGGCGGCGGAGTCAGAAGAGGACCAAGAGTGCTAAAGTCGCTCCCAAATTTGTTTGCTTTCCAGAAATGTGAATCCGTATCTAATCTAGTAAATGAAAATTTTGGTTAGATTTTTGTTCTGTTTTTTTAACCCAAATTTGGTCTCCTTTAAGTCCTGCCATTTAACCTCTTTTAGTTCGTTTTTTTTTTTTTTTTTTTTTTTTTTTGAAATTGGTCTTTTATTGATCTAAATTTACGTCTTAGTCTTGGTCTCAGTTTTTTTGAGTCTTGGGTGGAGTTTTCTTTCTGAATTTGGTCTACGTTCTTCTTAATTTCGGTTTGCTTTTCTTTTGAGTTTTAGCCTCTTTCTGATCGGACTTTTGGTCTCAATTTTGATGCTAATTTTAATCAGATTCTTAGACTGAGTTTCGGTATGAATCTAATTTGGGCTTTGATTTGAGTTTTGGTCTGGATATTGTTCAGATAAAAATCTTATATTCGTCACAGTTTTGATTATTCGCTTTGTCATCGGGAACTGAGGCAGTTGGTAAATTGTTCAGCCCTTCATTAAAAGTATATATTTTTACCTTGTCATTATTAAAAACTAATTGCGGTTGATATTTTCTTCAGAAAAGTATAAATCAGTTGATGACTTCTTAACACTGGGGCTCATTAAACGTATACATTTTCTCTGACATTGGAAACTGAATTTATTGATGACTTCTTTCGATCATCGTTTGTAGCTCTTGAGATTATTAAAAAAATATCAGGAACTTGCAATGACTTTTTGACTTTTAAGTTTGTCTAACCTAACCTTCGTTAGTTCAACCAAGAGATTTTCTCTAGGAACCGAATAGGTTGGTGACTTCTTGAGGCTTTCTACATGTCTCAGGTTCGGTAAACTTGTAAGTTTTGTCTCAACTTTCTCTGTGTCCTTGTAGACAATCGATAATTTCAATGGATTTGCAAAAGTTTTCAGGTTCATTTAATGCATTGGTGGCTGCTATCCACACATGCACAGTAGAATTATTTTTTTAGAGAAATTAGCCTGGCACACGTGCTACGGAATGGCCGTCACTGATCTAAAAGTGACGGTAAAAGTGATGGTAAGAGTCAGAAACTGAAATAATTGATGGCTTTTCTAGATCTTCTTTTATTAAAAGTACGAGTATGTATAATGTTTTTTCTTTGTCAACAAAACTAAATTATTGACCCCTTTAGACCTTCGAGGGTTCTCAAATTTATAAAAAGTGTGAATCGAATACTGAACCATTTGATGACTTCTTGAGACAATTTTTTAAAATGCATTAAGACTGGGTCTTTCCAAAATAGATAAAGTCAAAATAGTTGGCGTGTTCACAAGGTGTCTGCTTTTGTCTTATTGTCGTAAAATTTTATATGACAAATGAGAGAAGACACCTTGTGAACACCCCTAATTTTCTGTGGTTGAAACTTCGTAGACTCAAGTTATCATTAATCATTTAATATCTTCAAACAAAAATAGAGGCAATAAATTTTGTTCAGACAAGACAATAGACATTGGGGGCTCATATGCACTCGTGTGTATCTCTTAATGTGTGCATGTCTCTACTTATAGAAAAGGTCATTTGTACTTGGTATACGTGCACACAATGACCGCAACGGCCTTGATGTACGAGATAACGATTGGAGTTTTATTTTTAAATTTGACCATCAAATTTACGCAAGAAAAATTTCACGCTAATTGCACGCATTCATGAGTTGGAATAATGTGCGTTTAAATAGAAGATAATGTGTGGTGTAAGTAAATAACTAAATACAGTGAAATTCAGTCATAACGATCTTAAAGCGAATGTCATAATACCCGCTTTGGAAATGAAACCTGTACGATTGGTTATTTATTTGTTATAAGCTGCTGTGTGGTTATAGGGTAAGTCGAGGAGAGATGGATCACCACTTTTTTGAATCATTCTGAGTACTTTGCGAGTGGCTTGAAGCTGAATGCCCCCTAGTTTCGTAAAAAACTTCGTGACGCGACTACTTGAACTTTATGTTTCTGCGTCATTATACACTAACTACCTTACTCCACGTGATCCATCTCTCCACGTGACCCATCTTGATCAATTTCTCCACGTGATTGATCTCTTTTCGTGATCGATCTTTTTTTGTGATCCATCTCTCCTTGTGATTCTTTTCTCCTCGTGATGAATTTCTCCTCGTGATCCTTCTCTCCTTGTGCTCCTTCTCTCATCGTGATTCATCTCTCCCCGTGATCCATATCTTCTCGTGATCCATCTCACCACATAATTCATTTATCCTCGTGATCCATCTCTCCTCGTGATCCTTCTCTCTACGTGATCCTTCTCTCTACGTGATCTTTCTTCTCGTGATCCATCTCTCCACATAATTCATCTATCCTCGTGATCCATCTCTCCTCGTGATCCATCTCTCCTCGTGATCCATCTCTCCTCGTGATCCTTCTCTCCCTGTGATCCTTCTCTCTACGTGATCCTTCTCTCATCGTGATTCACCTCTCCCCGTGATCCATCTCTTCTTGTGATCCATCTCTCCACATAATTCATCTATCCTCGTGATCCATCTCTCCTCGTGATCCATCTCTCCATGTGATCCATCTCTTCATGTGATCCATCTCTTCACCTGATCCATCTCTCCACGTGATCCATCTCTCCACCTGATCCATCTCTCCACCTGATCCATCTCTCCACATCATCCATCTCTCCACTTGATTCATCTCTGCTCGTGATGAATCTACTCGTTATCCCTTTCTCCTCGTGATTCATATCTCCGTGTGATCCATCTCTCCTCATTATCCATTTCTCCTCGAGATTCATTTCTCCTCGTGATTCATCTCTCTTTGGGATCAATCTCTCCTCGTGATTCATCTCTCCTCGTTATCATCTCTCTCCGTGATCCTTCTCTCCTCGTGATCCATCTCTCCATGTGATCGATCTCTCCTCGACTTACCCTTTCAGGCCAAATATTATATACAATTTTAGTTCAAAGGTTCTTTTGTGAGCATATTACGAAATCTTTTTTAAAATTTTGTTTGTTGTTTTGTTTGTTGATACAACAAAAAATGATGTTGCATGTCATTTATGTATTACAATGCCATTCCGATGGTGGTAATCTCATTGGTTGCACCCTCATATTCATTTGATCTTTCGCCCTCCGACCGTCAGTGTCACTGTCATTGTTTCGCATTGCATTATTAATTATGTATGTATTGCAAAAGTATGTCACTCGTTTGCCTATGGTTAAAATATTACGGGGTAATATTCAAATCCATTCTGACCACAATATTTTAAATGGAATTCTCTTTTTTCATACGAATGCACATAACCTTGCTGCTGTCGCTGCTGCTCTTCATACTCACTTGCACTTGTTTTTTTTACGAGTAAAGCAAGGTGCTTTTTTTTTTTTTGTTTTCAGGTATAATGAATGTAACATATTTAAATTAAAATTTATGGTAAAATAAAAATATGTGAAATATGATGAGAGATTGTGCTAAAACACACTTCATGCACATATGCACCATATGAGTGGCAAAAAAGTCATTGACGGAAGCTTAAATTAAGAAAAATGTTTAGGTTTAGGTTGTGTTTAGGTAAGGCTGCCACTTCAGTTTGAAAGCACACTTGAGCAAAATTAATGGCTTATTGTGATTGATACACAGTACAACGGGTCTCCGCCATTTACGAAGTGGAGAACCAAACCGATTCGCTAATGAATATAGCTATGACCTTAGTACTAATGGTTGAGAGCTCGGATAGACTAGTGAAAAAAGATGAGACTAGGAAGTTAAGTCTCCCTCTAGTCAGAGATTGGTATTCACACAGAAGGAGTAGAACTATTACCTCTTCTTCCCCAGAGTGACAACCTCAACAGAAGTCGTTTAAGGCAAGCCCTAATCTTGCAGAATGTCTCGCCATTACGCAGTGTCTAGTGAACATTGAAGTCGTCGTGGTGATGGAGTTTCTGCTAAGCTTGAGTAGCTATCTAGTAGGTCTAAAATCCACTGTGGTTCATGTAAGTCTGGTATTACCACAAGTGTGTTCTGATACCCATGATAGTTTTCCTTCCTCAAGTTAGTTTCGCTTTTAATGCCTAGTTTAATAGACGTGAGAGGAGCACCGATGGTGGTGCAATGTTGCAAGAGGGTGATATATCTGAAAGTAGCGAGCCCCCCGTATAGCTAAATCTCCAGCCTCGCTGTTGCCATGTCCAGGTACCCAGATTAAGTGGACCTGTGAGTGACTCGACAAGATGTTGAGAGAAGATTAGCAGTCAAGAACAAGTTTTGATGTAATTAATGAAAACACAAGCCAGTGGCTTGATTTGATTGCTGCTTGGCTGAAGTTTAAGACCTTTAAACTCCTGATATATTGCCAGTGCTTCCACCTGAAAGATGTTGTAATGGTCAGAAAGATGCAATGGGAGCTTGAGACCGAGGTTGCTAGAGAAAATACCGCAAACGACCTTGTCCTCTTTCCATTAACTTCCATCTATTCCTCTCTACTTGGGATGTGGGTAAAAAATTTGTGGTTATTTGTGGTTTATTCGGGGTAGAGCTGATATAAGTAGTTGATATTTGTAGGTACAGACATGTCTTCGATAAGAATCTTGGCATGTCCCGGGTCTAACCTGGACCAGCGGGATATGGTATTGAGTCTAGCAGCTGAGCAGTTGAGCAGTTGAACTTGTTCCTTAGCCAGAAGTGCACTTGGCATCCAATGAAAGATTGTAAGCAAAGCTTTCGTAGAGGTAGTGCGGAGATCCCCTGTTATCAATATAGCCGCCGTTCTTTTGATCTTGTCCAATGATTTCAGCTTGACCGCCTTTTCAGTAGCTGTGTACCAGGAGACGGCGCCATAACGAAGATTCAGCTCAACCTCTACTGTATTGCGCCAGGATATGATTCGAGGTTGGTCATCCCATCTTTTACCCAAGGCCCTTTTACAGCAGTAGAAAGTACAAGATGCTTTCTGCACTGTTTCCGCTATGTTAGCTCTAGATGTTAAAAATATTTATTTTTAAACTCAATTATGGAAGAGAATGTCTACGAATTGCAATGCTAATTTGATATTTTCTATACGGGATATGGGAATTATCTTCTACATTTCGTTCCGAAATAATTGGTTTAGTTTTTAAGAAGAAACTTCTACAGTAAAAATGCTTGGTGGTAGAAGAGAAAGAGAGAGGGCAAAATGAAAATTCTATTATACAATCTCAACAAAAACGAGAGAGAGAGAGAGAGAGAACACCGACGTCGACATCTGTGCTTGTATTGTAGGTATGTAGCCGTTCCTCATACTTTCATGTGTAAAAAGCTCGATCTTAACGACGGTTTTCTCAGTTTTATCACGTGTACTCTATGCTCTCAATACAATAGGAATTGAATAGGCAGTTCCTTGCACGCGTACATATCGCTTTTTGAGCATCCCATATACAATACATTGAAAGAGAGAAGATTGAAGTGAGACGCAACAGGCAACAGGTGTAAAAAGAAGGTGGATGAAAATGAGTGAATATAGTATAGTAAATAGAATTCCCCAAGAAAATGGAAGACAGCTTCAGAAGTCTTCCAAATCAGCGTCGAAGCCTTACTCTCCGTATCCCACTCCTACAACATAGGGCTGAAAAGCTTCCATCGAAAGCCTTCCCTATATTTCTTGAAGGTATGTGAAGGTCATTGAAGACGGATTACGTACAGGCAGATGGTAGAGAGAGTGTCTGGCTACCCACCACACAGCTTCTTCAGTGTGTGGTGGGTAAACATTTTAAGTTCTCTCTCACATTCTCCTCTCCCTCTCATCCAATGTTGCTATTCATTGAGCCTCAAATGCTTGTGTCAGTTGATGTAAAAGTTATAAAACTAAAAATCTTTATAAAATCCATAACGTTTCATGGAACTTGACAGCAATATCAAAAAGATAAAAGCTTCAGAATACATATTCTTTGTATGAACTTATTTTTCGTGTAAAAAATTCTGGTGTAAAATATGATGTCTTATTATTATCAGATTTAAGTATTTAACTGTCTGTTCCTGCCCGCCCCTGCCTTAGCTTTAAAATACCCTTTTATTTAATCACATAATATTTAAATAAAAGACTAACTTTTTTTGTTTTAACACACAACGCTTTTCAAAAACACACAGACGTAAAAAGGGGGAGCAAATTTACATTTCATCCACGCATAAAGTGCGTGTGGCGCCATATCAAGTCAAGGATAGGATTTCTTCTCCCTATTATAAAATGTAGTAAGTAAGTAGTAGAGTATGTTTTCCTCTTTTTTTTTTTGTTAAGTGGTTGTATTTTTCTTGACAACAAGTCAAAAGACTTGTTAAGAGGGTGTCAAGCCAACGTTAGTAAAAGAAAATTATGGCAACAATGATGGGGATGACGAAGAAGGGGAGTACAAGTATATTACGCATGCAACACTGGTTGTTACCTATCAACCAACAACAGCCACAGCCAACTCTGCCCTCAAAGTAAACTAACTGTAAGTTGATAATGTGAAAGACACGCAGCACACCCCGTCTTTAGAAATCACAAAGTTAAGAAAATAACTGCAGTTTATGCATTTCCCCCCCCGCCCCTCCCCCCCCACTTTTCGCATACTTCACTCAACGCTTGTCTCCACCGCATTCATTCCATGCCCTCCAGATTTCTGCTGCTACACATTTCATTTAACACGCGACTCTTCATTGAGTCAAAGTATCCAAGCGCATGGTACGCGGAATGCGCAGCAGTTAATGCTTGGGGTTAACAGACTCACTATTTGTTATTTACGCTGCTACTTGAATAGAAAATCACATTTTGCTTTTATTTTCTTGTTTTTTTTGTTTGGTTTGTTTGTTTGTTTGTTGTTGCAAAGTAGGGTACTTAATGTAATAGAGAAGCTTATATTGAGTATAGGAAGGAAGTGAGACAATGAGAGTAAGAGAAAGTAAAGGAGATTGAGGAGAATGTCAAACATGAATGTGTACCCTTTGGCTGTTTGACAGTTGAGTTGAGAAAGTTGAATGGTGGACGGAGGTGAATAGTGGTGAATGGATGAATGTGGTGTGAACAATACTTTACACACACAAACACAAGAACGAGCCCACGTTGATATGGTGCCGTGCTGTTGTTGAGAATCATACGTAGATAGTGAGAGTGAGAGGAATGGAGGCTGGACTGAGTACAATGTTGTTGTATGTATTTGTTACCCTTTTCATAGTTGCTCACTTTTTGTTATTATTATTTTGTAATATGTTAATTTTGTTCTTGTTCTTATGGGGATGCTGTTCTTGTTCTTGTTTTTTTTTCCAAACTACTTACAGAACATCATTTTTTTTTTATAAATTTTAGCTGAAATTTTGCTATCATGGATAAGAAAACTTTAACATGCTTTAGGTAAAATGTATATGTATGTACAAGAACGGAAAGTAAGCAACAGCTACAAGTAACATCAAGAGCAGCAACAGCAGCATTAAAACAACAGCAGCCTCATCATATCGTAAAACAATATAAAGTTTGCCCGTAATTGCATGTTGCTGTTTCTTGTTGTTGTTTATTGGTGGTGGTTTTTGGTTTGGTGTTGTTGTTGTTGTTGAATAGATTTTCTGCACGTTGCATATTAATTTCATTGTTGATATTCGTAATTGAAAGCTTTTAAAAAATCAATAACTCAAAATATATCACACGCTATCTACAAAAGCGTGCATTTTAGGAAATGATAAAAATTTAAAAAAATGTTCTTGCTTATGTTTTTACTCTTTTACTTTTTCATATAAAAATTATAGCTCGTCAATTTCCGATATTTTTTTGCAGTAGGGAAAGAGCATAACTGCTAAATTTATGCGCTTCTTCTTTCATCTTCATCTTTTAATGGCACAACAGCACATGGAGGGCCTAGGCCGAGCTTTTTGCATCCGCTCATGTTGTGCGTGTTACATTTGTACATGAATGGAAGGGACCTACAGTTTTATACCGAATCCGAACGGCGAATTGAAAAGCTTTTCATAGGCAATTTTTACACTTTTACTTTTTGATTTTGCCTGTGCCGATATTTGAACCCCAAACACTCTGCCATCGAAAGCCTTCCCAGGCCAATTCTCTACCAACTACGCCACGGCGACTACTCCGCGTTAAATAGTAAAGGGTGTTTTTTTTTTTTTAGAAGTTGGTTTTCAATCTGGCAATACCTTTTTCAGAGTTGGTCTTTTTGACAGCTGTCACTTGATTTATGCTCAGTTTGGTTTGCCATTTCATAATGAATAAACTTACTCCTGAACAACGTTTGCTAATCGTTCGGTGAATGGGCCCATAATCAGATGGCCAGCGATCCCGATTTTCACAAGAACATTTTTTTCAGCGATGAAGCTCACTTTTAGTTGAATGGGTACGTTAATAAGCAAAATTGTCGCATTTGAAGTGAACATAATCCACAAGCCATTGTTAAGATGCCGTTACATCGATACATCCTCAAAAAGTCACTGTTTGGTGTGCTCTATGGGCAGAGGGAATCATTGACTCCATATTTCTTCTAAAATGAAGCCGGTCATAATGTTACAGCCAATGGGGAACGCTATAGAGCCATGATTAATGAATTTTTCGTGCCTGAATTGGAGGATGTTGATGTGGACGACCTTTGGTCTTTGGTTCCAACAAGACGGCACTACATGCCATACAGCCAACGAGTCAGTCACAATCAATTTATTGAAGGAACCTTTTGGTGAGCGTATTATCTCGCGTCATGGGCCTGGAGCGTAGTCTCCAAGATCGTGCGATTTAACACCGCAGCACTATTTGTTGTGTGGTTATGTGAAGTCGCTTGTCTACGCAGATAAGCCCGAGACGATTGACGCCTGAAAGAGAATAATCGGCGCATTATTACTGACTGCTGCAAAAAGTTGTCGAAAATTGGGCCTCTCGGCTGGAATTTATTCGAACCAGCCGCGGCGGCCACTTACTCAAAATCGTTTTTAAAACATAATGGCAAATCCTTATCTTTATAATAAAGCTAAATTCTTGGCCATAACATTAAATTAAATGCGTTTTATATCTTCTTGAGAATCTAAAACAAACACCCTGTAGTTTGATTCTTCGATTAAAGGAAAATCATACAAGTTACTGCGTGAAAGGTACAGTACACAAGAGATTTTATGGCATATTCAGTCAACATTTAGACACCACGAATTTTTCCCAGGAATTTTTTCATATTCTCTTTTGAAGTATACGATTTTAACTGGAATCATTTTCATACTTTTCCCTAACTCCCTTCTTCTCACCAATAAAGGCAGAAAAATTGCACACAATTAACAGTGCCGAAGCACATGCAAATGAGATCAGGAGAGAGAGAAAATGAGTGCAACGGTATTCATAGTCGTGTAGTTGTTGATATATGTATGAGCATAGAGGAGTGTCGAGCATTTCTTTGCACACGTACACTAATATTTTGAGCATCACTTACATACATATGTAAGATACATCTCTACTCTACTCTCTTGCCTCATCACTGGCATAAAAGCGAAGAAAAAAACCGAGACAGAAAGGAGAGAGAGAAATATCAGAAGCAAATCGAGTAACAGTACTCATAGTCATGTTGTTGTTGTATATAAATTGAGTGAATGAATGCTCTGCATAGCATTTTTGAGTAATCCATTGCACGTGTACGCAACGGTTTTGAGCAGCCCATATGGAATTCAGTGAAAGAGTGGGGCTCTTATTGCTCCTATGTCCCCTTGGATTTGCCTCCATATCAGATCTTTCGTAGAGCACCAGACTGTCACCGGGTGGTTTTGGCGGTTCGATTTCGCTCTTGGTCTGATGGTTATAAGAACTTCTTATGTTTCTACCAATATGAAATTAATGAGAATTATATACAGTGGTGGAAAAAATAATAGAAACGACCTATTTTTCTTTTAATGTTCAAATTTTCTTTTGTAAAATGAATTTTCTTTTCAATGTTATAATTTTTATTTATTACTTATACAATTATATTTCAAAATAAAAAAATAAGAGGGTGTTTCTGAAAGTCCATATATAAAAAAAAATTAACTTCATTTATTACGCTTGGAAAAAAAATTGGAAACAAAAAACTTGAAACTAAGTAAAACAGTAAAAGTCTTTGATAGAAATCGGTAGAATGTCTTTTTTTTTAATATTCAGCAGTAGTTCTACTACGATTTTTTATAACTTGGACACACCGACGATCCATGGAATCCACCAGTTTGGCACAAATTGATGGATCAATGGCGTACCATTCAGCCTGTACTTTTCTCCATAAATCCTCCTTATTTTTGGACTTAAACCCAGGAATTCGTTTTTTTAAGACTACCCAAAGAGATGTTCTTTTGTATTCAGGTCTGGTGATTGTGAAGGCCATTCCATCAAAGAAATTTGGTTGTGCCGGAACCACTTTTTGGCAAGTTTTGATGAGTGTTTGGGGTCATTATCTTGCATGAACTCCCACTTTATTGGCATTTCTTCTTCTGCATATGGCAGCATTATACTATTTAGTATGTTAACGTAGTCGGTGTCACACATTTTACTTTTCACCCAATATATTGGACCAACACCGAATGCGGAATGCTCCCCATTGCATAATGTTGCCACCACCATGCTTAATCGTTTTTATTGTGTGTTTTGGATCGTGTGCAGTATTTTTTGGGCGCCTTACTTCGGGTTTTCCGTCAGATCCAAACAAATTCACCTTTGTTACGTCAGACCACAAGACGTTTTTCCAATTGGTTCGCGTTGAATGTCTTTTTGATTCGGTCCGGGATGTTCTTCTTGCTGAGGAATGGTACTTTCCTTGTTGAATGTGCCTTCAAACCACGTTCTATTAGCCTATTCCTTATTGTACGGCTCGTAACAGGTGCATTTAACTCCTTCCTTAGTTCTTCCGATGAATGAAATGGATTTTTTCGACTGCCGAATAAGAAGTTGATCGAATTTATGGAAGGTTTTTCACTTCCTGCCTCGTTTCTCTTGTTTTTCTTCAAAATGAATTGCAGAAAACACTTTTTTTTTGGAGCACTTCATTATTTGCGCAGTCTCAGCCATTGATTTGCCTTCGTTTCTATTATTTTTTCCATCACTGTATGTACAAGTATTGTGATACCAAAATGCCACCCTGCAGTTCGGAATCGGTGTTAAACGGTAGATCCAATGTTTTTGGCCTAAGTGGACAGCTACTCAACTCAACCATATTGACCAATAATAATGGACCAACTTTGCTCCCGTCAACGCTCAGATTTTTCTGAGCACTTTCCTTCAGCGCATACATATTCTCTCCTGTCGGTGGAGTTAGTTACCCCACATTAATTTGGTTAATGTTGGTTCTTCATGTGAGACTTTCCACACTTGTGCAACCTTGTCGGATATTCGCTGGCTAACCTAAAAGCATAGCAGTTATACCAAAACCAAAACACGCATCGTATCGTTCAATAAACGACGATTATGTACACGTTTAAAACAAAAACAAAAAAACAAAATTAAAAACAAAAACAACCAATGACTCACGCATGAACGTTCGTAGTTCGTAAATATTTGCATATGTAGTTAGTCCAATTTATGCTATTATTTGTCATTATAGCAAACATCACACGTGTGCTGCGACACATACATATACAAAACTGTGTGGTCGACGGTTTCGTTCATCCACAATAATAACAACATATCCTGACACTCGTGCACTCCTGCACTCCTGTTGCACCTAGAGGCGAGAGAGCAGAAGAAGAGAGGAGAATGAACATCCGTTTTGAATAATTCAATGAATTCAATTAACCGCAATTTCCATTTGAGCTGGCCGGACCTGCAATGATTCGTGCAACATTTTTGGTTTCTTTTGTTTTTTTTTCATTTGTTTTTGTTTTTCATACAATTTTCATAATAAAATTTTCTATAATTATACAAAATATGTAGCAGCAAAACCAACAATGATTTCGTTATTATAATTATTATTATTCATGTTGTTGTTGTTGTTGTTGTTGTTGTTGTTGTTGTTGTTGTCGTTGTTTTATTCTTTGTCACTGTATTGTACATACAACATGTTAGTTTCTGCCCGCTGCTTGCACTTGATTTTCATGCTTCCCTAAGCAACAATGGCAAAATATCATTAAACCCGAACCGACAGATAGACAGATAGGCAAAACGACAGCAGCTGAATGAAGGGACAGACAAATGGCCGGACAGACAATTTATAGCGGTGTACGTTTGCGGTAATCATCATTATCATCATCGGCAGCAGCAGCAGCAGCAGGCGGCAACAACCGCTAACCACCACCATACCCAGTGAACCCCACCAAATGCCCGGTGAATGACCACTATCAACTAGTTTTATGTTGATACCATGTGTATATGTCGCTTTTGCTTTTGCTCTTGCTCTTGCTCTTGCTCTTGCTCTTGCTCTCTCTCTCTCTCCCTCTCCCTCTCAGTGTGTATGTATGTGTTTACTGTATATTTGTGGTAACTTTACTCATTTTTGTTTTATTTTTGTGTGTATTCGTATTCATATTGCTGGCTTTTATACCGATGGGCACCGTTCTGGTTGATATTGTGTTGTGAATGTTGATGGTGCTGGCATTGGTGGTCATGTTCTCTATTTGTATTCATTTATTTGTCTGTCTGCTTGTATTAACCGATTTCCTCTTATAAACCCAATGGGAAAGTTTGAAATTATTTTGCAGAAAAGTGAAAAAAGAAATGATTTTTTGAAGTGAAACTTCTTCACACGTTTCTCCTGCACGACTAAGAAATTCGGTGTTAAATTCGGCGGTAAAACCGTGTTCGCGGTATGGTGAAAATCCGTGGTGTGCGAGGAGATAATTGAACGGAAACTCCTTCCCGAAATCCTTCACACGTTTCTTCCTCCTTTACTTTACTTTTAATGGCACAACAGCCCATGGAGGGCCTAGGCTGAGCTTTTTCGCATCCACTCATGTTGTGCGTGTTACATTTGTACACTAATGGAAGGGACCTACAGTTTAATGCCGAATCCGAACGGCGAAGTGAAAAGCATTTCATAGCAATTTTTACTCTTGTAGGTTTGCCATTGCCTGTCAAGAGGTGGTTGATTTTGCCTGTGCCGAGATTCGAACCCCGGACACTCTGCGTAGCAGTCCAACGCATTACCACTACGCCACAGCGACCACACGCCTCCTCCTCCTCCACGCCTAAGAAATTCGGTTTTATGCAATATAATTGGTCTTGTGTAGCCAGGCAATGCTCTTGAAGCGTTTCTTTACCTACACTGGAGCGCTCCGCTGTAAGCAGTAAGCGCTCCCTCTTTATGGTACAGCTCCATTATCATTTTACATTGCATGCGATAAGAAGTGAAGCGCTGATATAAAGCTTCCCGAGACCACTGAAAAAGCTCTCTTTAAAAGCGCAAAGAGAGCAAGGCTGTTAGGAATACCGAAAGAAAACTCTCATCTGACACATAGGTTAATAAAAACCCGTTATTATTTGTTTGCTGAGTAATAATTTTAAACAAATGGTTCTTAATCTCTTTAGAAGTGGTCGTGTATGTATGTATGTGTGAATCGAGAAGTTGTTAATGTCCGACGATGAGACGAATGAGTGTAGAAAATAGGTAGAGAGAAAGTGCTGATATAATAAATTGAATAGGCTTCTCTCTTTAGAAGTGATTGTGTTTGTATGTGTGTATCGAGTCGATTAAAATGTAAGATGTCTCTCTGTAACTGTTTTAGCTCTACTCTCCTCTTCTCTTTTATTTAAATGTTCTTAATATGTACATTTTAATTAATTTTTGATATAATTTTTTATAGTTATGATTTAATTGAAAAGTAAAACTTATAGTATAGGTAGTTAATTTTTTGGCAATAGCAGTAGTTTTCAAGTGGGATCAACAAAACTTTTGTGCTCTAAGAAGGCTACTTTTTTTTCCTTATATATAGGCATTGGCCAGCAAAACTTGAAAATCTTTTTTCATGGAGAGTTTTCCGAGGTATTGAATTTTTTATTTTGTTTATTATTTTTCGTTTATTTCTCTTTTTATTGGTACAACAACCCATGGAGTCCCTAGATATAGCTTTTTTTTAAGTACTCTAAAGAAACAGTTTTTACCAAATTTTTAATCGAAAATTCACTTAATATATAAATTAAAATAGAAATCGTAGAATTATGTATGTCAAATATCAAGATTGTTATTTTATGAGAAAAGTACAAGGTGCTTATTTATGAAGAAACTCGATTGATAAATACCGAAGTTATGATAAATTTTAAAGTAATACTGAAATTCTTTTTTCTCTACCCATATCTTTATATGGGAACTAACGGCAATTAAAGTCAATTGTATGTTCTATTGAGAGCGAAAAGCAGTGTGAAAATAATACTCCATCTCTCTTGTGCAAATCGACCTAACAGGAGCGAGGCTCTTTTTGTTTTGCATAAAGCTCTCAAAAAGGCCATCAAGAGTGCTCTTTTCTGAGTGGGTAATTCACACACACACACACAAGTACATACTTATATACCAATTAAAAATTTGCGTGCATGTGCTATATAATTTCAGTTGTAGGTACATACATACATATAGGTTATAAATTCTTTATTTCTTTTCATTTTTATTTTTTTAATTCCTTTCTTTGATAACAACTTCCGGTTTGCCAGCTGTGACCGTCCAAACTACCACCAAACATACATATGTACATAGATTTGCTTGGTGTTGTTACTGATGATCGTTGCACGGTTGAAATATTATTAAATTGACAAACAATTTTTTTGTTATTCGTTACGTTTTTGGTCTTTTTTGTAATTTGTTGTAATTAAGTACACGCGTTATGAAAACGAGTTTGGTTTTTTATTTTATTTTTTTCTTGTTCTTTTCCTTTCCATTTTTATGTGGTTTTTTAATTAATGGGTTTTTGTGGTGGAACTGAACTGCAGTGAACTTCACCTGCCTGCCACTGGTGTGTGGAGTAATTGAAATCATCGTTATCATGGTATACATCAGGATAGAGAAAAGACTATTTTTATTCACTTATTTTGTGTTTGTGTTTGTATTTGTATTTGTTTGGTGTAAAATATTCAATTATTTTATAATTACTTACTTGTGTTGACATACGAATTATTTATAGCATTAAAATTAGTGTTTTACTACGAATGAATCGTTTATGTTTATATTAATAGCTAATTTATGTTCGTTCATAAATTACTAGCTTACTGGCATAGCTCATCTTTGCTGTAATTATAGCAATTAGATAAACGTTAGGAAAATAACCAAAACTCACGGAATCTGTTGCTAATTATTGCCATAAAATGTTATCACAAAAATTATTATTTATTTATTTATTAATGGTTTAAAATTAGGTTAGCAACTCTCTCTGTACTCAAAAATTTTCGATAATCTGAAGAATATATTATTTAGATTGATTGTGGTTAAAAATAAAAACAAATGCCAATGAAATAAAACTTTCATGCGAGAGTATGTGGATCAGCTGCATACAATACAAGCAGAGATGTCGACGTCAACATCGATATCAGCACTCTCAGTTTCATCTAATTTGCTGTATGCTTTTGTGCCTTTTCATTTTAGTTTTTGATATCGTGAGAGGAAAGAGTTCGAACATCCTCTCAAATTCCAAGTAACGTGTTTTTGCCATAGGTCCCATGAAATAAAACTTTCATGCGACCATATGGGGATCAGCTACATACAATACAAGCAGAGACGTCGACGTCAACATCGACATCAGCACTCTCAGTTTCATCTCATTTGCTGTATGCTTTTGTGCCTTTTCATTTTTGTTAGAGGGAGAGGAAAGAGTGTGAGCATCCTCTCAAATTCCAAGTAACGTGTTTTTGCCATGGGTCCCATGAAATAAAACTTTCATGCGAGCGTATGTGGATCAGATGCATACAATACAAGCAGAGACGTCAATGACGACGTCAACATCGGCACTCTCAGTTTCATCTCATTTGCTGTATGCTTTTGTGCCTTTTCATTTTTGTTAGAGGGAGAGGAAAGAGTGTGAGCATCCTCTTAAATTCCAAGTAACGTGTTTTTGCCATAGGTCCCATGAAATAAAACTTTCATGCGAGCGTATGTGGATCAGATGCATACAATACAAGCAGAGACGTCAATGACGACGTCAACATCGGCACTCTCAGTTCCATCTTATTTGCTATATGCTTTTGTGCATATTCATTTTTGTTAGAGGGAGAGGAAAGAGTGTGAGCATCCTCTCAAATTCCAAGTAACGTGTTTTTGCCATAGGTCCCATGAAATAAAATTTTCATGCGAGCGTATGTGGATCAGCCGCATACAATACAAGCAGAGACGTCAATGTCGACGTCAACATCGGCACTCTCAGTTTCATCTCATTTGCTGTGTGCTTCTGTGCCTTTTCATTTTTGATTTTGTTAGAGCCAGAGGGAAGAGTGTGAGCATGCTCTCTACGACTCTATACGACTCTCTTTAATAAATTTAAAAAATCAAAAACTAAAAAAAAAAAGGAAAAAACAAGAAAAAATGCTAACAGACTTAAACAATCACAATTGCTTTAAGGGATCTCGACTTCCAGACTTCATAAATCCATGCCAATTAATTTTTTTTAAGTTTTGGAGAACAAGTTTGTGCTTTTTACATCGATATTTATCTAATATAATTTTTTTAGCTCAATCAAAAGTTTTGGGAACTAGAGGGTTAAAGTAGCAAATGATCAAGTTTCAATATTAATGATTTCATTTATTACTAACATATTTTCCCACCTTTTTTTATGTTTTTCCCCGAAACTTTTTCTACAGAGGTTGGTGACTGCAGCTCCAATTCTTTTGAAATAGAGAAATACAAAATATTTTCAAAAGACAAATAATTCTAAAGCTTCGGTAAGCGAAGCTAATTTTGCTTTAATACAAATCAAATAGAATATAAATAATTTTCTATAAATAGAAAAAAAGAAGCACTTCAAATGCCTTTACAAACTTCTCATTTCGGACTATGATTGACATTCGGATGTTTTACTTAAAAGTGACATCCACACACATACGCACACACACACACACATTCACATATAAGTATATATATATATATATTCTTTGTCAGTCTCGCATACAACCATAATTGTCCTTATAAAATTCCATTTCTTTTCACTTAAGCTGCATGGAATTTGATGACGCATTAAATGATAAAATCAATCGTAATAAATCATACTTGCTTTTTGATGTAATGCTGAACTTTTGGGAATTTCTATGGTTTCAGCTTTCATTTGAATGCGATTAAAAGCAGGAAATTGTGTATTAATATACTAGATGTAGACAACAGCATATTAGTCATCAAAAATTGTGATTTTCATGGTTTATATTAATTAAATTTGAAATTTTAAGAATTATATTTAAATTTCCTTCTAGAATTTCCCACTTATTTCTTATTTAAAGGCTTTTAACTCAAGAGAGTGTTTTTTTGTTTTGTAAAGTGTCATCATGGTAATCAATATGTGATATGTATGTATATCGTAAACTTGCAATGAGAGAGAGAGAGAGAGAGAGAGAGAGAAGAGCCGAAATGAGAAGAGCAACTGAATACAATTAAAAGGAAGACCAAAATAAGAAAGAGTAACGAACAATTAAACTTACCACATCCCGTAATTAATGCGATTTCTCAATTTTAACCAATCTGTGACATACACTCGTAATCACACACATACACACACACATCCATTCTCATTTTGTATGTACCATACCAGTTGCACAATTTCCGATTGCTCCTTTAATAAACCAAAGCAAGCTAATCCAAAAGAGAATTATTTTCGGAACTGAGAAAAAAGAATAACAACAACACATGCAACAGCATAACGGCTAAAAGTAACAGTAAGTTCTCTTTGAGTGGACAACTCGTCAAATTGAGTGGTTTTTGTTGTGTTAAATTTGTTTCTGCATTCGATGCTCACGCCAATCACAAAAAAATGTATAAATATATCAAAATAAATGCTAGCTTTGTTAAAATTTAGATACCTATAGTTTATATTTAAGAAATAATATATAAGTATAAGTATTTATAGGCACATATTAATAACTAACATTAATAGAATAGGAAAAAGTTTACTAGAAGCAAAATCAATTGTGTCCTCATCGGTTACTCTTTTGGAAGTCAAAACGATTACTCTATGGCAGAGATGGCCATCTACACAGGCACAGCTGATGAGCTGAACTCATTTCCTATGGAAATGAGCATGGTACATGCGAAGTCTAAAATGATCTCGGGCACACTTGCTGTGGAGTGGCCACCACTGTGTATGAACTAGGACACGCAATGTTAAAAAAGAGTACAAAATACCAGTGCTCAGGGAAAAGGCAACAGGGAGTCGTCCATTGTTCGATGTTGAGCGCTCGAAGATTGCTACCACGATGATCCTAAGTTCTACTGGGATCTTTCATAACTGCATTTACACATTTATGTAGGTACTTATGTACATATAATGTCCATTAACGTTTTACCTGCGACCATTATGATTACATACATAGAAACATATTCGAATACCAATATAATTTTCTCTCGGCTCCCTCTCCTCTCGGTTCCCTCCTCTTTCGGCTCCCTTCTCTCACGGCTCGCTCCTCTCTCTCCATACTCCATCCAACCCTTCTCGATCTCCCCACTCCTTTTCTCTCGACTACTTCCTCTTTAAACGCCTCCCATCAACTGTATCCAACATCAACTGTATGTTTGGATATACATACATACATACATACAAATGGGAGAAATGTGTAAATGCGAGTATTAAACGAAGTGGATGGATATTCGATGAATAGCAACAACAGTACAACAAAATGAAAATAAAACAGCAACAGAATATAGTACACAGGCGGTAAAAGCAACAGCAGATATCAGCAGCAGCAGCAGCATCGACATCAGCAACATAACCATCAAAACGACAGCTATAACAAAACCACAAAAAGCTCATTTCAATCGCACACACAGAAATATGCATGATTCGTTCACTAACCACTGTGTATAGGTAAATCAATACAGATGAGGATATTTTCAGCAATACACAGCAATAACAGCGGTAGCAGCAACAACACCCAATAGGATATTTGCAACGCGGATCACCTTCAAAGCATAAGCGAAAGCTCAGAAAGCTACAAGAGAAAGTCAGAAGTTGTTCACATAGGTCGGTATCACAAATGACAACAGTTGCCGTGGGACCAAATGTGTTCGACGCCCTTGAACATGTCCAAATGATAAAAATTATTCTCTCCATCTCTCAACAACAAAAATTTGGTATCCTCGGCGGAAACTATTGCAATAACAAAAAAAAAAAAATTCTTGCTTCAAAGAAACGCCTAAAATTTTGTTTATCAATGGTTGTTGTTCTATAGAAACATTTACATAGATATAATTTGAGCACACAGCGTAAATATAAGAGGGAGAGAGAAAGATCACATGCACATAAAGGAACGGCCTTATCGTGTTGTTGTATACAAATTATAAGAGGCTAGAATAGAGAGAGAGAAAAATGAGAACTACACCAAGTAACGGCACTCTTGGGCGTATTGTTGTTGGTATACAAAAATGATATAAGCATTGAGCGAACAGAAAAGAGAGATAAAGAAACGGGACAAGAATGAAAGGATTTCCAGATGCTGTTAAGTGCAAAAGAAGTAAGACTTTTCAAATTCTAACATGAAAAAGGAGTATAAAGAAGAACGCATTTATTTGTTTTTTTTTTTTGTTTTGCATCTAATATTTTTATATATTTTTGAAAACAACAACGTAAACAAAATAATTTCCCACTCAGGAATTATGTCAATATATAAAGAAAAAGACTAAAGAAAATCTGTGTTGTATTTCGATTTAAAGCTTCTGGATTCAAAAAGGTATAATTATTTTCTAAACTAAAAGATTTTTCTATCCATTTGGACGGATTTTTGTCTGGCAAAGTAAAATAAGCAAAATTCTTGCTAAAGTGAAAAGTGGATTTGGTGCCTTCAAAATTCAGGATAAGAAAGAACATTCTCGAAACAAAATATTACTCGTTCTCCTTTCTAATAAATTTATATTTTTTCAGAGTTGTTGTTGTTTGTTTTTTTTTTATTAAATTGTCGTCAAAATTGCAGTAGATTTATCGCAATATACGCAGAAAATATAAGGACTAACATTGACAGGCATTAGCCTCACCATAATAACAACAAATTTAAAAGTAATTAGCGATCGCCTCATCTCCAGCAAATCTGCTAAAAATAAAAGAGACTAATATTAGCTGTTTCAGAATAGTAAATCCACTGTGCTGACGTTAATGTTTTCACCCTTTATGAGAGCGCTCTTTATCCTGTTGGGATACTCTGAGAGAGCGTGCGTGTACATACATATAAATTCCACATATATAAATGTCCACACATATAAACGGTTATCCATCCATATAAAAATAATCCAACTCGACTTCCGTCGTTTGACTCTCCACCAGCACCCCATTCTCTCGTTTTCCCCCCTCTGCCTTTATGCCTTCATATTTTACTTTATATACACACACACACACACACACACATGTACATATGTATATGCATACCTATGTACATGCATAAATACAGCTCAGCTTCCTCATAAATGCGGATGTGGTGATGGCATTGTTGTGCATGAAAATGTTTTGCCCTAAATTCATTTTGTGCCAAAGTGCAAAATGGGAATTGCAATTGCGAATGTGAGTGTGTGTGTTCATAAACATATATATATGTATATACATATGTACATATATATATCTACAAGTTTATTCTATATAGTCATTCCTAAAAACCAGTGAACAATAAATGTTGAAATTCCTATAGAGTATAGTAAGTAGTAGTATAGAAAACTGTTGCTAGCGGTGGGGGTGCATATATTTATGTATATATGTAAACATATACTTAGTTAGGAAGTATATATGTACAAATAAATGTGTTGTTTAGTGCAGCCTTGAACACCTTCCACAATATAATTTTTTGGCTGCTGCTGCCATTCGTTCATTTCTACCCTTTCGATTTGGTTGTTATTCGAAGTGTTTGCGTGAATCTATTGCCAAAAGGGAGTTGGAAAATCTGCACACACACACACACATAAACACACACTCTAGGGCATGCAAATTTAATGCACTGACTTACACTTTTCTGCGTGTCTAATGCGCTTCTTTTGGAAGTTATTTGATGTCTTTTTCTTGGTAAATTTTCTATATGCCTCATTACTATGACATTAAGTAAGATGCACAGCTCTTCCAGGACATGCCAATTGAGAAACAGGGAAAACTATAAACTGCTCTTCTCTGTATGCCAAGATCCACTTCAATACACAGATGTGGATCAGCATCATTTCTGATCCACTACTCGCTGCCGTTGGGTAAATACATTTCAGCATGCATTTGCACTTTACTCCAGGTGTTGTTGTTGTTGTTGTTGTTGTTGTTGTTGTTGTTGTTGTTAGTGAAAACGATTTGGTAGTTGGTTGTTGTTATAATTGCATATGTATTTAGTTCCGTGTAGTTGTGTAGGTGTGAAATTCAAATTAGATTTTAAATTTCAATAAATGTTTTCACAAATTATACTTGCAAAAACTAAACTACCAGATTCCAACAGTCACAGCAACGGCAGCATGGATTTCATTTCATTTATGTATGTTGGTATAGGTACACAAGAGAAAAATCGCTTAATTCATTTTATGTTGTTGACTTGATTGGGTAAATTGGAATTTTAAGCGATACCATACCGCATACGTTAGTAGATGTGTAGATATTAAGTTTTAAAAATTCTTAAAACTACAAAAAAAAAAGAAAAAAAAGGTACATATGTACATAGTTCTAACATTTTGAAGAGATTAGGAAATTGGTCCAGAGGGAGAGAGAGAAAGAGTGTATGTGTGTGCATATGCAAGTATCGCTCTAAAGCAGTGCTGTGAAAAGATGTAGCCTTGTTCTCTCTTGTATGCAATGTATTGCATATGGGATGCTCAAAAACCGTTATGTTCGCTTTATGCTTTAAACTTTCAATTCAATTTCAGCCTTCGTCTCAGCCTTTCTCTCCCGTTCTATATAATTTCTATACTTTGATTGCAAGAGTACAGAAAAGGGAGATGTCTAGCAGGGGCTGAAACACAGAAGCATGTGGTGTGCCAATATTCAGTGTTGGCAAGCGCAAGTGCAGCCATTTTCTAGCGCCAATTTATTATTGGCGAAGATTCCTTGGTTATCAATGGTTGTATTGAATTGAAAAAAGATGTCGAGGAATTCTTCGTCAAACCTGAAGAAAAATTAAAAAAAGCTAGTAATCAAATTTGCATACGAGTATATACCTACTTGGAAAATATCTACAAAATAATTTTAATTATCTGGCACGGTTAGCGTATAACTTTAAATCACTAGAGTTAAACAAAATAGAATAGAAATACTTAAAATAGTTGAATGGAAACATCAGAGAATGGAAACAAATAGAGAATGGCCAAACGGATCATTCATTTTATTTATATAAGATCGCTGTGGCGTAGTGGTAGAGCGTTGAACTGTTACGCAGAGTGTCTAGGGTTCGAATCTCGACACAGGGAAAGCCAAAAAGTAGAAAAAAAACAATTTTCTACACGGCACCACTTCTTGACAGGCAATGGCAAACCTAAAAGAGTAGAACTTGGTTTTGAAAAGCTTTTCACCTCGCCGTTCATGGATGCAAAAAGTTCGGCCATGCACTGTTGTGCCATTGAAAGAAAAATAAGTCCAAACACTTGTACATTTTTCTTGTAGCACAGTTTACTTTCAAAAATCATTTGAAGAAACTAAAAATCAACAAAACAAGCTTGTGAGCTTTTTCACACTCTCATACCTCCTTCTTTCCCCCTCTACTTCCTGCCTCCCCACACTTAATCTACATGTATTTTTCTCTTCGAATTTTTTCACCATTCTGCCTCGCTCCTCTTCTTCTTCTACTTTATAATCTTCTGTCTTCTTTTTTCACCTCAATCTCTATCCCATCACACTCTTATTCTCTACGATCTCTCTTTTACACCACCACTTACCACTGGTTTCTGTAAGCTGCTGGTTATGCTGGTGTTCGCTGTTCGACGAACACATCATATTTTACTCTCGTGCTGGGTGTAGTGGTTACATTGGTGTTTGTTACAGAGTTGCTCTTTAAACGATGCTTTTAAATGATTTTATTAATATTGAGCGTGAAATTAACAATATAATTGAAAAATTATGAAAATGAAATGATTTTTCTTCAATAGTTTTATGAATAATATATTTAATATTAACTTTTAAAAACTAAAAAAAAATTCGCAACTTCGCTTTTCTGCATATGAAAATAGTGATGTTAGTGATGATAGGCATGTTTTCCTTCAATTTTACATACATTTTTGTTCCTTTTTTGTAGAATAACTCATCGCTAACCCTGAATACTCGGCGTGCTCGGTGTACATTTCACCCAGCATATCCTGTTCGGTGTGAGAGTGAGTAAAAGCTCTTTTTGTTCGTGTTCGGGCAACAACAATTGCATGGTGTTCACCGAGTAAACTTTGAATATAACCACAGCTTAACCATCATCTAGTGTAGTGCCTTTTAGGCTTCACATGCGCTCGGCCTGATTTTGTGAACCGAATCTTACTCTAACTTCAATAGTCATACCTAAATTAGAGCGTCGCATCGTTTACTTGTCAAAATTTTGTATTTTTGTATGTGCATGCAAGAATTTTGGCAGATAAACAACAACACGCGTCGCTCCAATTTACATATTACTGTAAATTTGTTCACATCCAATGCAAAACCGAACCAGTAATTTTCATACTTTCAACTCTTGAAGTCTTTTCCCCTTCACCATTGGTGATCATAGGTAAAGCTTTCGGAGTTTTAAGCACACCACTTCTTATGTGCATGCTTGTCTCTTCTATGTTCTTACTTTTTTTTCTCCCATTTTTCCTCGTTTTCTTTACCACTCTTTTCTCACAAAACGAGAGGGAGTCATTACTCTCTCTATCTACAGCAAACAAACTACATATGATTAGAGATATGTCGAACCAAGTAAAGAGATTTTTACCCTGCAGCGACCATTCGTACTATTTACGAGTTTGTATGTATGTAGTTTTATGCCAGGCCAGATATTTAAAGCGATTAAATTTTTCATTATTATTGCAGGAGGTAGTTGCGATGCATTTTGAAAAGTTCTCTATTTGTATTTCAAACAACATAGCACCTACACACACACACACACACACACATAAATAACCAATAAATGAGATGCAAATACCTTTGGCTAAAACTAAAATATGCACATTTCTAACGATAAAGTTAAACAATTTTAGTTGTTGTTGGTTGTTGTTGTTATTTATGCCCCTTTATTTTCTGTCAATACTAAACGACCACAAAAGCAACCAAAACGATAGAGTGAATATGCATGAGAGCGAGTGAGTGTTTAACTAATGGTGTGTGTGTTGGTGTTGGTGTTTGTGTGTTGGTGTTGGTGCTTGTGTGTGTGTGTGTGTGTGCTCGGTACGATTGCATTAAAATTCTAATTTCGGAAATGTAAATAAAAGATTTACAACCTGTGGTCTGTTGATATGAAATTGTTCTTATTGCTACTGCTGTTATTGTTGTTGCTGCTACGGCTGCAGCTGTTGGTGTTACAACAATACTACATACAATTTTGACAAAAAGGAAGCAGCGGCAGCAATAGCAGAAGACAACAACTAGCAGCTATTATTGTTACATACATACATATGTCCATACTCGGATATATATTATTATTATTTTTGTAGTACATTCAAAGCTTTATATGTTGCCACTGCAGGTGTTGCTCTTAATTGAGAGAGACAGAGAAAGAGATAGAGGGAGAGAGGGAGAGAGGGAGTTCCGACAATTTATGACAACAGGACATTGTAAATTGTTCAAATTGTACTTGTACTTTTGAGATTTACATACACATACTAGTATCACATAAACACACACACACACACACACACACACACACACACACACACACACACACATACGCATAAGTGTCAGGGCCTCATTTAATATTGATGATGACAGCAATGCAACATCTGAGACACAAATCTACTTATGTATGTATGCGGCAAGTGTGAGAGAGGCATGGACCTGCCAGCTGGTGTGTGTGTGTATGTAGCTATCAACATTTGAAAGTCAAATATTCTCAAATACAATTTAAATGAAATATTTAGTTATATGTTGTTAAATAATATTTTTTCACATATCAAAATACATTTTCATACTCCCACTTCCTTAGCAAATATAATTGTCTCCGTTTTTTGATATTTTTCCCCCCAAAAGCATTATGCTGTCTCTCTTCACTCTCTTTACTTCTTTCCCCTCTTTTCTGTTCCCTCTAATTCATTCATTTATGCAACACCACTTCAATCCCCCCTCCTAATGATCATCATATTACTTAGATACATATATAAATTGAACTGAAAATTGTGGTTGAACTGATAAGTCTACCTCGAGTGTTTGTTTTTTTTTTTTGTACCAATTTAGAGAGTTTTCCATGTTGTGTTTACTTCCGAAAGCTTTCTTCCCTCTCTCCCATTAACGAGAGAGAACCTTAAAGTGCACTTGAGTATTGTGGTAGATGTAGGAGGAGGAGAAGTAGTAGTTATGGTAGGTATGGTATAAAGATAATACATACATACATATGTAGTTGCACATACATACATAGTGTAGTTATACATACATAGCATAGTTTAGTCCAGACTGTACATTCTGGCTGTACGGTTTGCTTTCCTAACCTGTCGTGCAGCTGACAGTACCCAGCAAATGCAAAACTACAATGTTTCATTTGTTTTATGGCCAAATTGTATGGAAAATGGAAATTTTTCGACTTCAATTTTGCATAACAAAATGAATATATGACGAATCAGACTGAAAGTTTTCGCTTTGATTGTAGTTTCAGAATGATCAGGAAACGAATGAAGAGTAACTTTATTGCGGAGAGGAAAGTAGAGAACGAGTAGAGTGGAGGACGACGAGAAAGGTAGAGGACAATTAAAGGACGAGCACGAGTAGAGAACGAAGTCGCGTAGATGACCAGAGCAAGTAGAAGACAAAGACGATGTCGAGTAGATGACGACTAGAGGACGATGATGAGTAGAGGTCCAGTAGAGGACAAGGGCGTGTAGATGACAATAACGTGAAGAATAGATCAAGGATCAGTAGAGGACGAGGTCGAGCAGAGTATGAGGAGGGACCGAGTGCGATTAAAGGACAGGGCTGAGTAGAGGACGTGGCGAATTAGAGGACGAAAACGAGTATTGGATAAGTAGAGGACAACAACGTGTAGAAGGAGAAGATATGTACGGGACGACGGCGAGTAGAGGAACCAGTAAAAGACGAGGTACAGTTAAGATAACGGCAAGTAGAGGAAGAAGGCGAGTAAAGCACGAGGGCGAGTAAAGAACGAGGGAGAGTAAAGGACGAGGGCGAGTAAAGGATGATGGAGAGTAAAGGATTAGGCCGAGTAAAGGACGATGGAGAATAAAGGACGAGGGCGAGTAAAGGACGAAGCCGAGTAAAGGACGAGGGCGAGTAAAGAACGAGGGAGAGTAAAGGACGAGGGCGAGTAAAGGACGAAGCCGAGTAAAGAACGAGAGCGAGTAACGAACGAGGGAGAGTAAAGGACGAGGGCGAGTAAAGGACGAAGCCGAGTAAAGGACGAGGGCAAGTAAAGAACGAGGGAGAGTAAAGGACGAGGGCGAGTAAAGGATGATGGAGAGTAAAGGACTAGGCCGAGTAAAGGACGATGGAGAGTAAAGGACGAGGGCGAGTAAAGGACGAAGCCGAGTAAAGGACGAGGGCGAGTAAAGAACGAGGGAGAGTAAATGACGAGGGAGAGTAAATGACGAGGGCGAGTAAAGCATGTTGGAGAGTAAAGGACTAGGCCGAGTAAAGGACGAAGGAGAGTAAAGGACGAGGGCGAGTAAAGGACGAAGCCGAGTAAAGGACGAGGGCGAGTAAAGGACGAGGGCGAGTAAAGGACGAGGACTAGTAAAGGACGAGGGAGAGTAAAGGACGAGGGCGAGTAAAGGACGAGGGCGAGTAAAGGACGAGGGCGAGTAAAGGACGATGGAGAGTAAAGGACGAAGCGTAGTAAAGAACGAGGATGAGTAAAAAACGTAGGTGAGTAAATTACGAGGACCAGTAGAGGATGGTATGTGGTCGCTGTGGCGTAGTGGTAGTGCGTTGGGCTGCTATGCAAAATGTCGGGGTTCGAATCTCGGAACAGGCAAAATCAAAAAAAGAGTAGAAAAAATAATTTTTCTACACGGCACCACCTCTTGGCAGGCAATGGCAAACCTACAAGAGGAAAGATTGCTATGGAAAGCTTTTCACTTCGCCGTTCGGATTCGGCATAAAACTGTGGGTCCCTTCCATTCATGTACAAATATAACACGCACAACATGAGTGGATGCGAAAAAGCTCGGCCTAGTCCCTCCATGGGCTGTTGTGCCATTAAAAGTAAGTAAAGTAAAGTAAGTAGAGGATGGTTGTGTAAAGAGGACAAGGATGAGTAAAGGCTGAAAAGGAGTAATGTACGAGGTCGAGTAGACAACAAGTAGAAGACGTATACGAGTAGAGCATGACGATGAGTAGAAAACGAGTAAAAGTAGAGCTCAAGGAGAATTAGAAAACGAGTAGAGAACAAAGATGAGTAAAATACGAGGCTGAGTAAAGGCTGAGTAGAGGCCGAAGAGAGGGCGAAGAGAGGGCGAATACGATTAATAAACGAATAGAAAACGAGGATGTACCAGTAGAGGATGATTAATGAAAACGTCAAGTAGAGGACAGTTGCTGATAGAGGACGCGAATCCACCACTACTTCGCAATTCAATTTCGAGCATTCAAGTGTTCTCTTTCAGTTCGTTCCATTCTCTTGGACGGAATGCCGGCCGGTGTTTCGATTCTCAACTTTGAGCACTTGAAAATATTTCGTTATTTTCTTTACCTTCACTTTCAGTGTGACCCTCTCTTTTCTGACCAAATTCTACTACTATTCTTCTTACGTATCTGTTTGATTTTTTTTATTTTTTTTTGCCTTTTTTGATTGTGCATTCGCACATCACATTTTGCTTTGCCCTGCTCCCGGAACGCTACGTACTGCACACAGAAAATTGTCAACCTTTTCTACTTTCGAGCATCATCAAGCATCATCGAGCATTGGCCTGCCAACGGTGAAATAGATTAGAATTGCAAGTACTACACATGCACTAGCTGCAATTGCAATATTCCTGTCCCACACATGCGATTTATATGATTTTTTTGCTAAAGCAATTGGCATGTGAATGAGTGAGTGACTCATGAGTGGGGAGTGCGTGCGTGCGTCCAGGTGCACATGGAAATTCATAGGAATTACTTTTTATCCTATCTTGTCAGTTAATGGAGAATGAACACACTCACAACAGATACCATAGACATGGATTGGTGGCAGAGAATTGCCATGGATGTGTGTGTTCTTTTTGGTTCTTTCTTTGTTCGGGTCAACCACAAATTGCTGCTTTAAATACAAAATTGTATTCTTGGTGTTTTTCTGGTCGAGAAGTGAATGAGAAATGTAGTGATTTTTCTCTCCAACTCAATTTGAATATTTCATTTTCATTTACTTAATTACTTTAATACTTAAATTATATTTCTTTTTTTTTTTGTTTTATCTTGTTTATTCTTTAATATTTAATATTTAATTTTATGTTATGGCAAGTACTTTGTAAAATACTTTATCGCCAGAAACTGCCAACTGTCGCTTGTATAATTTAACGTAACAAACATTGCCTCTCACATTTGCTACTCATATCGAGTTTGCTTGTTCTCTTGGTTTTGTCGATTCCATTCTCTCCCACTTTCTGCCTTCTTTATTTCTTTCTGTCTCTTTCTTCTAATCACACATGCGATATGCGTCGCATATTTACGACACTAGTAGAAATTTTCTCATATGTTCATTCTCGTTGGCACAAGAGAAAATATTGAATTGTTTAATATTGCATTGCATTTGACAAGCATAAAAATATTACATTTAGTATTCTGGAAATGTCGCCACTTCGCTGTTTCCTTTTTTGGTATAGAACTTACTTATTTATGAGTACTTAAACATATTGCATAAACACTCATGGAAATTAATATGGTTCCATGTGGAACCTTAAAATTAAATAGACTATCTACTCCTATTTGTGCCTAGATTGCTGTAATGAAGGAGGAAGAAGAGCTTAATATGAGAGAGTAGAAGCTAAGAGTATTTTAGCAATCACCATCGTTCAAGTTTGCTCTTCTCCCCCCTACAAATTATCATCTCTTTAAAGTTTGCCTCTCGTATTGCTGTAATGAAAAAGAAGAGAATCTTAGAGTGAGAGAGTAAAAACAGAGAGCATTATCAATCAACATGGCTCACGTCAGGCCTCATTTGCCTCTTTCAAGACTTGAACGTCATATTCTGACGTTTGTTTGAGAAAAGAGAAAAGTGCGTTAAAAATGGTTGAGGGCGACAATCTGAATAGAGAATAGCAAAAATTGATGTGACAGAATATTTGCTGGAGTATATTCAGCTAGTAACCAGAGTATCTAACATTGGTATATATAGGGTGAATTTTTTCAGAGTTTGGATTTTGAAAATGAAAAAAAAAAAACAGAAATTTTACAAAAGTGAATGAAATTTTTATTTGGATCGATAAGTCAATTTTTGCCATTTACTTTTTAAATATAATTTCGCGTAAATGTTGCTCGCGGCTACGCTTCAAGTGGTCCATTCTGAAGGTCCAATTTTGGCACATTTTTCACACATTTCAGCCGAAATCTCAGAATCTCACCAATGACGCGTTCAATGTTGGCTTCGAAAGCAGTAATCGTGTTTGGCTGGTCCCTATAGACAAGAGACTTAACATAGCCCAACACCCATAAAAAATAGTCTAACGGGGTCAAATCACACGATCTTGGTGGCCAATTGACTAAGCCAAAACGTGAGATTAACTGCTCACCAAATTCGCCTCTCAATTGATGCATGGTTTCGCGTACAGTGTGGCAATTGGCATAGTCCTGTTGGAACCACATGTCGGCCGAGTCCAATTCTAGCTAAAAAAGTGTTATAATCGAACGGTACCTTTCTCCATTGACCATAACGTTGCGGCCTTCATCGTCTTTGAAGAAGTACGGCCCAATGATACCGCCTACCCATAAACCTCACCAAAAAGTGTATTTTTCAGGATGCATTCGTAGCTGCTGAATTGCCTCTGGCTGGTTTTCACTCCAAATACGGCAATTCACGTAGCCATTGAGCCAAAAATGAGCCTTGTCGCTAAATAGATGTAGCTTGCGAAACACTTTTTTTCACACCGCATGAATTTTGATAATAAATTTCAATAATTTGTAAACATTATTCAGGAGTAAGTCTATTCATTCATGAAATGGCACACCAAACTGTATTGCCAGATTGAAAACCACACTTATAAAAAACAAAACACCCTCTATGTATATTTCGAACCTGTGTGCTTCATTGTTGTATAAGTATAAGTAGAGTTGATGTTGTCATATTCTGACTGTTTTACTTCTCTGTAGTTGTGGTGTCGCCGCAATCTTTTGTTGCGCTGACTCGACGCTTTTTAGTGCTCCATAGATGTTTTTGTTCAACTTGATAATAGCTTCGAGATCCTTGATCATTGAAATGAATTCTTCCACACTTGTACAATCATTGCATTGAAGTGGTCGGCCGAGCAGTTGTGGTAAATGCGATCTAGCTTTTGTTGTTCGGTGCAGTCGTCATGACACATGAAATTCTGTAGTGCTATGACGAAATCAATGAATTTTTTGTTTTGCTTCTGTTGGCGCTGTAGGATCCCGTTGTCTAGACGCTTCTTAGTCACGTATGCCAATCTCTGCAATATTTATTGTTTTTGCGTAACCACAATTGTGCTTTGTCTTTCAAATGCAGCGACATTGTTCTGGAAAGAAAATTTCCAACTTATACGGTGAGCTCCCTAAACGTTCGATGAATTCCAATGCTTTCCTTCCACCTTCATACCATATGGACCACTTGCGCTTAATCTCAAAATGCCTTTAAAAGTATATTCGAAAATGAACTTCAAATGTGGATTTCAAATTAGGCATGTGGAACGTAAACTATGTTCAAATGAGAGATTTTGAGAGAATTTACCGCAAATGAGAAAATTTACAAATGAGAGACAATATCTCATAGAGCCTTGTACTTTAAAATAACTGTTTTCAAGTATCGATTATATATTACATTGAAAGAGAGTGTGATCTGAGAGTGTAAAACTGAGAAAGTCGACGTCTCTGCTTGTATTGTATGTACATATTTATGTAAGTGTAAGTGTACACCAGCAGAAGCTATTACACCAACAATATTCTGAATTTTAAGTAGATATCTACATACTTATGTACTCGTATGTAACTAGTTGGAAATAAATATGTACACTTTCAATTTCATTTATAAAACACTGAAAGAAAAAACTCATACATTTTAAATACAAAAATTTGCAATCGCTGCACTTGTATTCGACAAAGTGCATACAATAGACAAAAGTTGCAAATTTAATGTCGCCAACTAGGGACTATGGAGAAAGAGTAAAAGGAATAGTAGAAGAATGGGACCCAGAGAAAGAAAAATAATGTTGCAGCAGCAACAGTGGCAACATAAAAGCTGATAGCAAGAACAGTAGCAAAACTCAGCAGCAGCAGCAAAGACGACGTGACAGTCCAAACAAAGGAAAAGGAGGAATAAAAATATATGTATATGTACTTATATGTACATATATCAGCTAAAGCACCTAAAAGCAGACTATGAAACCGTAAAGATAACAGCAGCCATTGTCAATATAAGAAATACGAGTAAAAACGGGTCATTGGAGTACAACGACGACAACGACGTTGAGGACGTTGAGGACGAAAGTGACGACGACGTCATCAACGGGGGGAAGACAATTTATATGTACAAAATCAAGCAGTGAATGAATTGTGCTGGTGGTGGTGCCTCAACTGGTTTTTATTGTTGTTTTTGTGCTTTGCTGTGGCTGTGGCTGTGGTGTGTTAGTGTTAGTGTTCGTTTACATCATTAGAAACTGAATTTTTCTTACTTTTGAAATGGAAATACGAAAGGCACAGGCTCACACACAGCTGCAACTGAATTCTTTGCATCGTTTTTTTCTCTGCTTTCTTTCGTTCCTTGCACAACAAAACAATATTTTGCCCACTTTTTCAACTAAAAAAACATGAGAAAAAATCCCCTTAATCCAAAAAAGTCAATATTAATATTTACATAGCGAAAAGTTGAAATTCAAAATGCAACACTGGCTCTCCTGGCCGTGCTGTAGTGTAGTCAAAAGAACGAATAGAAACGGAATCCATACATAAAATGGCGCTGCAAATAATATTTATACCCGCGAGAGCAGCAGAGCTGTATGTTGAAGAGGAGATGAAAGAGAGCACGACGAATGCACTGAGGCGCTTGAGAGATGAATTCCCAATTTTACGTTCTCCTCTCTCAATCCTTCATATTGCTGGCAGCCGCAATATTTCAACTTTATTCTATGTAGCGCGTTTGCTCTCAAAACGGTTCTTCAAAAAATATTGAAGTGTAGTAGAAGGTGGGATGCCGAATGGTATGACGATATGCGGGAGGGAAAGAAAAGGAGTACAGAAGGAGGTGAAAAGTTGAAATTGGTGAAATTGTTGCAAGAAAATGGATGCAATACAACAATAACGCCTCAATGATTCAACCGAATTTACACTGCATTTTTCGCTCCAATTTTTTTGTGCATTATTTCAACGTGGTTCCTAACGTTTTTTTATTTATTTTATTTTTTCTTTTCGAGTGGTTTATTGTTGTTGTTGTTGTTGCACACCGCCACAGAAATGAAATAAAAGAAATTTTAAATTCAATTGCAAAGAAATTGAGGAGGAAAAGTACACATAAACACACGGAAGGAAAACTAAGGATTTTTGTATATTTTATAAATAACAACAACAGCAAATAAAAATGAGTGGAAGGGTGCCGCTAAATTGAGACTGGAAGGGAGAGAGTTTGAGCGAGAAAGCGCGCCGAAAGAAGCGTGCAATAAAATTGCATTTACAGTTAAAAAAAAAACAAAAACTTTTTGCACATCATAAATGTTAAAATACTGACTTTAAAAAACCATTGAAAAAATAAAATAAAAATGTTTGAGGCTGCGGAGCCAGCTGAAATACAGCAGAACGTTGAGTGTTAAAGTGGCAAGGGAGGAAGACCCACCTCTCTTGCCACCTCTGCTTCTTTCTGACTGTAGAGTTGAACTTTAAACTACGGATTGTGTGGAGAGTAGCGCCGAGCAAATAATATATGTAAGCTCTATGTATGTATGTACGGATGTAGTATAGAAGAGTAAAATATGTTGTGGTGTTGGTTGTTCGGTGTTGTTGCTGCAAAGGGCTCACCTTTGACGATGAATGTGAATAAATGTGTTTTTCGTAGTAGTGTTAGTAATCGTCTTGATTTGCACATAAAAAGAATTTTTATTTCGTAAAACAATTTGCTTTTAAAAATTCTTGAATTCTAATTAATTTGTTGGGGATTTTATTCGCTTCTGCAGTGGGTTTAGCTTGTGAATTTCAGGTGTATTTTATTATTGATGAATGAATTTATTTATAAGATTATTCTTAGAAATTCAAATTTAGTTAACAAAAATTTACTTGAATGTGAAAAATGCTCGAGTATTATTGCCCTCCCGTTGATAAGGAGTGAGATCGAAAAAATCGGATAACTTTGAAAGATCACTGCTTTGAAACTCTTCATCTGAATGAGAAGGCTTCAAACAGTAGGCTTTGCGTTGGAGAAATTCTGATGAAATACAATCACATGTTTTACATGTTTTTTGACTTGTCAACTTTCAGTTGAGTCATGGCATCGGAAGTGGAAAGACGCGATTTATTTGTTGAATTATTTCGAGAAAATCCGCAGTGGAGCCAGAAAACAATTGCAAATTGCCAATAGGGCGAAAGTTGCACAAAACACTGTCTCGATGATTCTTAGAAAATGTAATACAGACTTAAAAGTTGCTAGAAAATATGATTCTTGAAGGAAATGCGATTTCGTGTCTCCACAAAAGGCGAAGAAAGTCGTTGCTCTCTTAGAGAAGAATCCAGCGTTGTCTAATCGAAAATTGGCGGAAAAGCGAGTTGCAGTGAGTTTTTAGTTCGTAAAATTAAAAAAGATGCGGGCCTTAAAACATACAAAGTGCAGTCAGTAGCCGACAGGAACGCTACTAAGAACTTGATAGCCCAGAGCCGAGCTAAAAAGTTGAAGACAGATTTTTTCATAAAATTCGATTGCTGTGTTATGGACGATGAAACATACATGTTGTCTAAATTTGCTCAATTGCCTGGTCAAGAGTTTTACACCGCAAAGGAACGAGGAGGAGTTGAGGAAAGATGTCGGACAAAACAAAAGTCTAAGTTCCCGTAGAAGTTTCTGGTATGGTCAGCGATTTGTAGTTGTGGGCTAAGGAGTAAAAGTTTCGTAACAAGTGACACTGTTAACGCCGAAATTTATGTGAAGGAGTGCCTCCAGAAGAGATTGCTGCCCTTCATTAGAAAGCACAATGTATCTACTTTCTTTTGGCCTGATCTAGCCTCCTGGCACTACAGTAAAGTAACCCTTAAATAGTTCGAAGATCAAAACAATTTGGTGTAACAAAAATCGCCAACCCACCAAATTGCCCAGAACTTCAGCCTATCGAGAGATATTGGGCTCTAGTGAAAAGAACATTAAAGGAAACAAACAAAGAAGCTAAATCCATGGAATATTCTAGAAATAAGTGGAATGTTGCCGCCAAGAGAGTCTCGGAAATGACAGTAAAGGCGCTTATGGCAGGCATACCGGAAAAGCTGTCCGGATTCTGTAAAAAACAACAAACAACAAACAGTTTTATTGATAATTTTATCAGAAATTAAAGTTTCTTTTCAAAACTGTTTACCTTTTTTTTATTTGCATAAGGGATTTCAATGCTAGGACAATTTAAAGTTATCCGATTTTTTCGATCTCACTCCTTACTAGATATTTCTCAGATAAGTAAAAAATTATTGTTCGACTAATTCATATTGGCTTCATTGGTCATTGGCCGTTTTCGATTGAGTGAGAAAGAGAGAGAGAGAAAGAGAGATTTTACCAGAGGTAATACATCATACGCGATAAACAACCCAATTCCAATGAGTACGTTCTCTTCAAATGTTTCACTGAATTTAGAATATTATTATTAGATATTTAGAAGGTGCTTGTTTAGAAACTGAATATTGCCGAAGACGAGGCTCTCTAGTTTACGAGTTGTAGAAGACTATTCTTTTCCTTGTCATTTAACTATAACTTGTTACCTATATGAACCAATAAACGATGATTATTATCAAACATAATTGTTGGCTCTGTTAAACTTTGGAACATTATCTCTATCTTCTACAGTTTCTGAGATTCAAAAACTTCCGCAATGTTACATGTTGCCCATTTTTGCAGGTTTGAAAAATCTTTCTCACATCAAGTATTTTCAAAAATCTTCTTCCAATTAGAACATCTCTGGAATATACCAAAAATTCCAAAGATTTTTTATTAGCTAAAAGAATATTTATGAAAACACACGACATGGGAAACATTTTGCAGTTTTATAAAATTTGAAATTTTTTCAGTCGCATCTTTGAAATTGCAGAACATAGGAAAACCTTTATTTCAAATAGTTATCAACGATATTGAAGTTACAATCAGATTTCTAGGAAAAGAAGCGTTTTCCAGCTTTAAATCCTGAAAAGGAGCTGATGGCGAAAAATTATCTTCAGTTGAAATAAGCGCACTAAAGTCAGCTACATAGAAACAACGTACTAACTTACTTACAATGGGAAAAATCATGAAGACGTTTTTTGTCGCCCAGTGTTCTAATTTTTTGTTGTTTTTTTTTTGTTAGCTATTCTTTAATTTGTTCATTTTACTAATGAATTTTTTGTCTCTTAAATATTTGAGAGTAATCCCTCCAATATTTAGGAGATAGAATGAATGCAGCGAGTCATGTTTAACTATAATATTGGTGGGTTTATGTTCCTAGTAATTATATTAAGTAAATCGCTCGTTCATCCAAATAACGAGTAGAACATCACTGAATTTGATTGTTCATGTTGGGAATATTCGAGTAAGCAAAATGGAGTTAAACTGAGAGAGCCGACTTAAAAAAATACCAGCAGAAACGTCGACGTCGGGTCTCTCTCTTACTTCTCAAGTGTGCTCTATGCTATGAATTACTGTACATTAATTCATTGCTCTTGCAGTTGTTCATTGAATGAAATTTCACTTACTTTATGCAATGTGAATCGTATCATAGTCGGCATAAACGGCAAAATATAATAATTCAGTAATTTGCTGCACAATTATTAATTAAATTCAAAGCTTTTACAAACAGTCAAAAAAAAAAAACATTTTTCTCGAATCCCCCAGAGTACGAGAGAGTACCAAAAAACCAAAAGACGACGAACAGAGAGAGGGAGGGAGAGTAGAGAATTGCAATTCATGGTCCCAACGACAGTAGGCAATAGTAACAACAACAATAAGAAAAAATTCATTGCTTGGCCAATTGCTATTGTGCCAGTGTTGCCAGAATGAATCATTAACCGGATATTTGTGTGTTTTTTGTTGTTGCATTCTGGAAATATTCATACAATTTTTGTGAACGAGTACGCTCCAGAAATCCTTTGGTAATTGCAGTGAAAGGGCGCACCCTGCTGCACATGTTGCAGGCGCTATTGTGTGTGTGTGTGTGTGTGTGTGTGTGTGTGTGTGTATGTGTTTGTGTTTGTGTGTCCGTGCATCTCGTACAATATTTTCATATTTATTTGTTAATTAAAAATTTCACTCGCATGAAAACATATAAAAATAAAAATTACAAAAACAAAAAAATATTTATGAAAACAATAAAAAATGCAAACGTATCCTTTTTTTTTTTTTTTTTTTGTATGCTCGATGTTTTTGTTTTTTGTTTCCTGTTATTTTGCTTGTTTATTTATTTGCTGCTGCTGTTGTTGTTGTTGGTGTTGCTGTTGTTGTCGTTGTTGTTGTTGTTGCTGTTGTTGTCGTTATTGCTGTTGTTGTTGTTGGTGTTGTTGTCGTTGTTGTTGTTGTTGTTGTTGCTGCTGCTGCTGCTGTTGTTGTTGTTGTTGTTGCTGTTTTTGCTGCTGCCGCTGCCTCCATTCTAAAGTAGGACAAGGCAATATGAAAAATGCAAACGAGCAGCAATTAAAAATGTGCAATGATAAATGCAGCACACACTTATGCACTCTCCCAACATACACACACACACACACACACACACACACACACACAGCCTCAATCCTGAATTTGTTTCCCACGTTTTGTCATCGTGACATTGTGTTGCATATCTATTATTTCTTTGTGTACTTGCTTGTGGCAGCAACAGCAGCAGCCAAGTGTTGGTGTGGCAGTGATTGTGGGTGAATTGCAAAATATTGGCTGCATATTTTTATGCTAAATATCGATTGTATGTTGAAATTTAAATTTTAAAAAATTATGTACAGGGTGCTCCATCTTTTATATGAAAATTGAAATGAACCGATTTGCATATATGAGGTATTTTTATTTTTTTTGGTAGTTTTACTTACAACAACAACCAAGTGGCCAAGTGGCCGCCTTTATTGAACAAAGCAAAATGTACTTGTGGCCTTTTTTGCGGCGTTTCCCATCACTTTTTCGTGATTCTCGGGCGGTATAGCGATGATTTTGGGCAAGAATGTTTGCCTTGACCTCATCCATGGTCTGAGGTTTGCTTTCGTACACTTTGCTTTTCAAATAACACCCACCCAAAGAAATGGAGAGGGGTGAAATCTGGAGATTGCCATTTTTTGACACCTCACGTCCACGTCACGGCAATTTTCGTTGCAGAAACTGCAATTGTTTGATTTGCAGAGTGGCATGGTGCACCGTCTTGTTGAAACTAGTAACTGCCCCCAGACCTTTTTCACACATTTGTGGGCAGACATAATGAGCCAACATCCACCGATGTCATCGATTTCCATCGAGATTGTGTCTTCGGCTTCTCTGAAGAAAAATGATCCAATGATGGTTTTGGCGCAAACGCCGGCCCAAGCAGTCACCTTTTGGTCATGCAATGGGGCTTCACGGATCTCGTGTTGATTCTCCGTTCCCCAAATGCAGCAATTTTGCTTGTTAACGGCGCCAGAGAGTGTGAAATGGGCCTCGACGGTAATCAAAGTTTTCTTTCAAAAATCAGGTTCAGTGTTAACCATTCGAGCGACTGTTTGGCCGATAGTATTCCAAGCGAAAAGCTCGGCCTAGGCCTTCCATGGGCTGTTGTGCCATTAAAAGTAAGTAAAAGTATTCCAAGCGACGTGGACCGTCTGTCGGCAATATTCTTTGATTCAAATGCAAATCATCCTTCAAAATGCTCCGTTGGTTTGAGGTTGTTCCACTGATGTCAAAATGCTAAGCGCAGTGACATACGACACATGTGGCTTCTCGGCAACACTCTCTATTACCGCTTCAGGCGTTCAGACTTTTTGTCATCAATTGCTAAGGAGTGAGATCACAAAAATCGGATAACTTTAAATTGTCCTAGCATTGAAATCCCTTATGCAAATAATAAAATGTAAACAGTTTTGAAAAGAAAATTTAATTTCTGATAAAATGATCAGTAAAACTAATTTGTTTGTTGTTTTTTACAGAATCCGGACAGCTTTTCCGGTATGCCTGCCATTAGCGCTTTTACTGTCATTTCCGAGACTCTCTTGGCGGCAGCATTCCACTTATTTCTAAAATCTTCCATGGATTTAGCTTCTTTGTTTGTTGTCTTTAATGTTCTTTTCACTAGAGTCCAATATCTCTCGATAGGCCGAAGTTCTGGGCAATTTGGTGGGTTGGCGATTTTTGGTACCAATTTGATGTTTTAAGTAACCATTTAAGGGTTACTTTACTGTAGTGCCAGGAGGCTAGATCAGGCCAAAAGAAAGTAGATGCATTGTGCTTTCTAATGAAGGGCAGCAATCTCTTCTGGAGGCACTCCTTCACATAAATTTCGGCGTTAACAGTGTCACTTGTTACGAAACTGTTACTCCTTAGCCCACAACTACAAATCGCTGACCATACCAGAAACTTCTTCGGGAACTTGGACTTTTGTTTTGTCCTAAATCTTTCCTCAACTCCTCCTCGTTCCTTTGCGGTGTAAAACTCTTGACCAGGCAATTGAGCAAATTTAGACAACATGTATGTTTCATCGTCCATAACACAGCAATCGAATTTTATGAAAAAATCTGGCTCGGCTCTGGGCTATCAAGTTCTGTAGCGTTCAGTAGCGTTCCTGTCGGCTACTGACTGCACTTTGTATGTTTTAAGGCCCGCATCTTTTTTAATTTTACGAACTAAAAACTCACTGCAACTCGCTTTTTCCGCCAATTTTCGATTAGACAACGCTGGATTCTTCTCTAAGGGAGCAACGACTTTCTTCGCCTTTTATGGAGACACGAAACCGCATTTCCTTCCAGAACCATAGTGTCTAGCAACTGTTAAGTCTGTCTTAAATTTTTTAGGAATCATCGAGACAGTGTTTTGTGCAATTTTCAACCTATTTGCAATTTGCAATGGTTTTCTGGCTCCACTGCGGATTTTCTCGAAATAATTCAACAAATAAATCGCGTCTTTCCACTTCCGATGCCATGACTCAACTGAAAGTTGACAAGTCAAAAAACATGTAAAACATGTGATTGTATTTCATCAGAATTTCTCCAACGCAAAGCCTACTGTTTGAAGCCTTCTCATTCAGATGAAGAGTTTCAAAGCAGTGGTCTTTCAAAGTTGTCCGATTTTTTCGATTTCACGGCTTATGCTCTTTTGCACATCACTGCTCTAGTGTTTTAGGCTGGTTCAATGCATCCTGTCAATGTTTAAAAGAAGCAGCTTTACTAAGTAGCAAAGCCTCTACAGTCATTATTTTTTCATGCACCGTAACATTCTCGAAAAACGTTAGCCTAGCGGTGGGGGATGAGGATTTCGTTCAGAAGGTTTAAAGCATCTTGAAATTTAAAAAATGATTGTCATTATCTTTTTCGCAATGCTGACATCGCAATTCAATTGTACTTGTAGTCCAGTCCTTCTTCTTTCTCTGGCAGACATAAGTATTTCGTGTGCTCTGCATTTTCCGTTTTAATTTCTTTAACGTAATTTTTAACAAATTTAGTATTTCCACTTGAATCGTAAATGCTCGATTCGTTTCACCTGCTGTGATACAAAAACAATCATACACATACACATTTCCATTGCAATAAAATTTCGCATTTTCCAAGCCAATGGTGCTGCTGCTGGTGCTTGGTGCCGGTGCCGATGCCAGCCTCTTCCTTCAGCCGTAAAAGGCCTGTTTTGTTTTTAACTTAAATTACATTTTTTGCCAAACGTGCTTCATTTCAGCTCAATTCAACTCAGCATTCGATTTAACTCAACGCTTGATACTCGCTGGCAGAGGCTTTTTCGCATAAATGAAATTTAAAATGTTTATTCTGCATCAGCATTAATTTCCTTAAATCTTTTGAATGGTGTGGAGGGAAGGAGGAAAGAAACCACCAATTCAACTCAACCTCAACTACATACAATTCATTTATGATATTTACATCTTACACATACTCATAGTGTTTGTAATTTTATCTCAATCGTTTCTTTGTTTCTTTCTTTCGACAGGCCACGTTGGCGGTTGCGGCATCACCGAGGAAGTATCCCAATGGATGGAGAATATTCAAAATTCAGCTGTCGAAGAATTACCCGAACCGATGTCGAAAGATGATAACCAAAAAATGTACAAAAAACGACGAACTTCCGCTTTAGCTCCAACTGTGGCAAAATTGACAATGCAACAACAACAAAAGCAAGAGCAACAGCAACAGCAACACCAGCAGCAGGACGATGAAAGTGTAGATAAAATACTGAGAGCAGGAGCAGCGGCGATTACCGGCAATGCTGCTGATGATAGAAATGATGAAGATAATGCCGCATCCGAAGCCAAAAACAGTAGAAATAATAACAGCATCAACAGCGGCAACAGCAGCGGCCACAGCAGCAACAGCAGCAATGGCAGGGGAAGCAGTAGTTACGCCAACAGTAAAAGCAGCAATAGTAAAAATCGAAATCTTCCACCTGCATTCAAATCCACAGCGTCATCGTCAGCAACAGAACAGCAACAGCAGCAACATCATCCATCGAAAAAATACTCAAGCGGCAGCAATGGCAACATCAATAACAATGGCGGCGCCACCGATGATTTCAAATATCCTTATCAGAAATACTCGAAAGAGGCAAATTTTCGTTTCAATGACGAGGAGGGGAACGATGATGATGGTAACGGCGGCTTTCGGTTTGGGTTTGGTAATGGTGGCGGTGACGTGGACGTGGACGTGAACGTGAACGTGAACGGCAACGACGGCGATGGTAGTAATCGTGGTAGTAGCGATTATGCCGGCACTTTCTACGATCCGGAAACGGGGCGCAAGAATGCCCCCAACATGGATTACATGGACGATTGGCATGAGCGAGTTCATGAGCGCGTACGGCGCGCTTCCGGTTCACCGAACGCATCCGGCCGTCGTGAGGATAACAAGAATACCTGTTCATTATACATACAGACAGATCCGTTGATTTGGCGGCACATACGCGAAGGAATCGCTGATGTAAGTGGAAAATGTGAAAATGCGAATGAAATGAATTTCTCGTCGTCATCGTCTTCTTCTTCTTCTACTTCTTCTTCTTCACGTACTTGGTGTAATTTCCATTGTGATGATGCTTCGTCGTTGTTGTTTCTTTTTTATTTGTTTTTTTGTTTTATTTTTGGTCTTTATTGCTGATGTTGTTGTTCTTGTCGTTGTATTATTTACACTGTTTTTTGTTTATTTCTTTTGTATTTTGCATAATTTCAACGTTTTGTTGGAATGATTTCAGGCAAATGCAAGAAGATAACAATCAGCAATAGCAACAACAACAACAATAACAGAAGTAACCAACAACAACCTCTCAGCTACCAGCGAGAAAAACAACATTTTGCAAAATCGTGATTTTTTTTTTGTATTTTTCTTACTACCGAAATTTGTTTTGATCGCATTTGAGACATGAAAACATTTACACATTTATCGATGCATCACCGTTTCTCCCCTCTCGACAATATCTGGACTCTGTAGCTGGATTCCATAGTTGTCGGGTCGTTATGGTTACTTAGGTTCTGTAGTTGCCTAGATGTCATTATTGCCTGGACTCTGCAGTTGTCTGAAAGCTGGAGATGTCTGAATTTCGTAGTTGTCAAAGTGATGAAATTTGTCACAGGGACTTTATAGTGATTAGGATTCTGTAGTTATCGCGAGTCGGTAGCTGTCCGGGCGTGTTAGATATAGAAATTATGTAGTTGCCGGGACTATTGTCTTACATATAGTGCTTACTCAGCTAAGACTACAACCGATGATCCGCCTCCCTCTAAAAAGCTTCTCCAGTCGCCTCTGATATGCGCGCCCTGGAGCCACTTGATACGTCCAAGTGTAGTCAGGTCGCCCTATACCTGGTCTTTACAACTGAGATTAGGACGTCCTCTTCTGTTTGTTCCTCCATCGTGGCTCAAATAAAAGACGGAACACTATTGTCTGATGTCATTACTCTATAGTTGTCTGGACTATCCGATTGCAAGACTCTGTACTTGTGAACTTCCCAGTTGTGGGGACTCTGTAGTAGTCGAAACTCTGTGGTAATTGTCAAGAGGAAACGGAGTGGGCCAGCAACAGCAGCTTTCAACTTCAGAGTAGTCATAAATCTTTAGTTGTCTCAAATCTTATTGAACGGGAGTCTGCTGCAGCAGTATTGCCCGAATTCTTCAGTTGTGTACAGAATAGTTGCCGGGACTCCTTTAATAATCTGAACTCTGTAGTCTGTGGGACCTACAGTTCTGCTTTATTTTTCATCTTTAATTCGATACTGAATTAAAGACAATCAATGGTTATATAGAACAAGGTTCTTTTAATCTCTAAACTACTTACATCGAATCTCAATTCATCGATTAAGTCCCATAATCTTTTCGAAAGACCGACTTGTTAGTGGCCGATGACGACTTTTATGCGAAAAGTTCTCATTCCATATCAGCTCATATAACCTTACGGGGCTTCACTTTACACTTCTATTTGCAAAGCTTCCATGTCTGAAAGGTTTCATGATTTAATGGCACAATTCAGGAATATCCACAATTTTCTTCATCAGCAAATTAAAATATTTTTGCTACTCTTATTATTACAAGTGCCTACATAAATTGTATAAAACAACCTCTTCCACCCAATTTCAATTTAACAACATTCCATTCCATTCCATTTCAGCATGATCGTGGTCGTAAATATGAAATCGATGTAAAGACGCGTGAGGAAATCACTTCGCTAATTGCACATCACGTAACTGCCGTTAATTATATTTACCGTAACACGAAATTCGATGGACGCAACGAGCATCGCAACATACGTTTTGAGGTAAGTAACAAGCCAGCAACAGCAGGCGCCACTAACCCCTACTTGCCCCCCTACTCCCACACTCTCTGGATGGCACGCATTTATGTGCTGAGTTTACGCATTCAAATTACGCGCGCACATTCAAGAGAGAATTTCAATTAATTTAACAAGAAGATGCCTGCTACCTTCACCTTCTACCACCTTCTTCCACCTTCTTCCACCTTCTTCCACCTTCTTGCTTATCTATCCATTACTCATTGCTGTGATTTTATGTATTCACCAGGTGCAACGTATCAAAATCGATGATGATTCCGCCTGTCGCACCGCCTACAATGGCCCGCACAATGCTTTTTGCAATGAACATATGGATGTATCGAATTTTTTGAATTTACATTCACTGGAGGATCATTCGGACTTTTGTCTGGCTTATGTGTTCACTTATCGGTGAGTAAAGTTGAACTGAGTAGAAGAGAGTAATAGAATTTTGTAATCTTTCGCAGAGACTTCACTGGTGGCACCCTCGGTTTAGCTTGGGTTGCCAGCGCTTCGGGTGCTTCTGGTGGCATTTGCGAGAAATACAAGACTTACACTGAAACTGTTGGTGGACAATATCAGAGCACAAAACGCTCACTAAATACGGGCATTATCACGTTCGTTAATTATAATAGTCGTGTACCGCCGAAGGTGTCACAGCTGACGTTGGCACACGAGATTGGACACAATTTTGGGTCACCGGTATGTACCGGGGTACCGCAGTACCCTCTTGAATCTCTCTCTGGTTAACACTAACTAATTGCAATTATTATTATTTATTTTGTATTTCTCTCTTAGCACGATTATCCCCAAGAATGCCGTCCTGGCGGTCTCAACGGCAATTACATAATGTTTGCCAGTGCCACCTCCGGAGATCGCCCAAATAATTCCAAATTTTCACCCTGTTCCATACGTAATATTTCCAATGTGCTGGATGTGCTCGTTGGCAATTTGAAACGTGATTGTTTCAAGGCCTCGGAGGGTGCATTCTGTGGCAATAAGATCGTCGAGTCGGGCGAGGAATGTGATTGCGGCTTTAACGAGGAGGAATGCAAAGATAACTGTTGCTATCCTCGCCTAATCAGCGAATATGATTTGTCGATGAATAGCTCGGCGAAGGGATGCACTCGTCGAGCGAAGACTCAGTGTTCACCGTCACAGGGTCCGTGCTGTTTGGCCAACTCGTGCACTTTTGTACCCACTAACTATCATCAGAAGTGCAAAGAGGAAACGGAGTGCTCATGGTCGAGCATTTGCAATGGCACAACGGCTGAGTGTCCGGAGCCGAAACCGCGTGATGATAAAACCAAATGCAACAATGGCACTGCACTGTGCATACGCGGTGAATGTGCCGGCTCGATTTGTTTGCTGTGGAATATGTCCGAGTGCTTTTTGACATCGCAAGCGGTGCCTCACGTGGACAAGCGAAAGTTATGCGAATTGGCGTGCCAGAATGGCAATGATACGAACACGTGCCGAAGCACCAGCGAGTTTGCACATCTCTTTGATCTGCCCGAGGGTGGCATCAGTTTGCGACCCGGCTCGCCGTGTGACAACTTTCAGGGATATTGCGATGTGTTCTTGAAGTGTCGCGCTGTCGATGCTGATGGGCCGCTGGTGCGTTTGAAGAATCTGCTGCTAAATCGTGAGACGTTGCTCACGGTGGCGCAATGGGTCACCGAGAATTGGTACATTGTGGTGCTGTTGGGCATTGGCTTCATCATTGTGATGGGTATTTTCATTAAATGCTGCGCCGTGCATACGCCCAGCTCGAATCCGAAGAAGCGGCGTGCGAGACGCATCAGCGAAACGCTGAGGGCGCCCATGAATACGCTGCGAAGAATGGTGAGTAGTGCGGGGGAGAAAGGCAGTGCATTCTCTGAGGAAAGGAATTCATTATTTCAGAAATGCATTAAGTCATTTCAATATCATTAACACAATTCTAACTTTAATAAAATTAAATTTAACAAGCATTAGCGTTCAAATTTCTAATGCTCATTAAATTCAACGAGCATTGGCATTAAAATTTGCAATGCTGATATAAGCATTAGTAATTACTCTAACATGTCAATGCTAATGAAAACTAAATAGCATTGGCAATCAAATTTATAATGTTAATGAAACTTAATTAGTATTGGCACTAAAATTTTCAATGCAAATGAAATGTAATTACAATAAGATCCATACATTTCAATGCTATTGCAATTTAACTAGGATTAGCATTAAAATTAAGTTCAATTAGCATTAGCATTAACATTATCAATGCTATTTCAATTGCTGCAATGCTGTTTGGATTGAATTAATTGGATTGCAATAGCCAATAATTATTAATAATTCTGAAGAAGCGTGTATTCTATTTCTTTTATTTTTTCCTTTCCACAGCGACATCATCAAAGTCGCGGCGCTGGACCGCGAAGTATACCACCGCCAGTGCACGATCAACGATCGGCACAGCATCCGCCGCAGCATCATCGCGGCCATCATGCGGCGCCACACCAGTGGGATCGGCATCAAGGTGGACATTCAGTGGTGCCATTACCAACGGGTGGCAGCCATGCTAGTCGCACAGCGCATGCAGGAGCCGGTGGGCGAGGAGCGCGCCCCAGCGGCGGTGCAGCTGCGAGCTCAAGACCAACGAGCAGTACACGTGCATCAGCAGCACATGGAGGGTATGCAGAATCGCCACCAACTGCATTATTAAGTGGTGTTGTTGGTGGCAGCAATGGTGGTGTGGGAGGAGGTCCAGGTGGTGGTGGTGTTGGTCTTGCTAGTAGTGGTGGGGTCGTCGTAGGTGCAGTTGCCGGCAGTGGCGGTATTGTTTCCCGTACACAAATGCCATTGCCACTGCTGCCCACTTCTGCTGCACAGCAGCAACAACAACAACAACAACAGCAAGCACAGCAGCTGCATTTGCAACAACAGCAACAACAACAACAACTGCCAACGCAAGCACAATTATCACAAGCGTATTATGCGCCGAAAGGTGTGTGCTCGAAATCAAAAACAAAACCCAAGAAAAAACGACTTTCCCAAAATGTTCTCTAGTGCCACATGTCACATGTCATGTATCACGTGTTTGTGTGTTGCTCATATATGGTATATGTGGGTTTGTGTGTGTTTGTGTATGTGTGAGAGAGATCTGTATAAAGTAAGGAGCTCCTTCTTTATTTATTTTTCTACATTTTTCCTTTGCTACATTTTCACTATCATACACACACACACACACACACACACACACACATACAAATATATCTTTCGATGTTTTGTTTTCTTATAATTTGCTAATTTGTTTAAATTGAATTTTAATTTTTATACTTTCTATTTTCCTTCCCAACCAACCAACACACATACACACACACACACACATACAAAAATCTGCCAACTGTGTATTTCTAGAACATCGCAATAAGTCCCGCTCACGTTCACGCTCATCACGCGCTTCCGTTGCTTCCATTGAACCTAAACACACATCACACAAATCCGGTGGCAATAACAAAAATAATCATCGTCGCAAAGTCGTTTATTGAATGACTGAGAGAATAAAAGAAAGCGTTCCTCAACTCCTTACACTCCAACTCCACGCCAATTGGTATGCTTTCGAATTTGCTGTTATTTTTTTCTTCTTTTTCGTTTGTTTTGTTTTTGATTTGACACGTAATTTGTTGTTCATTTGATTATGATTTGTAATCGTTTTTTGTATCACTTTTTTGTTTTTTCTTCTACTGTGTTTGCTTGCGTTGTAAGTAGTTGAGTTTTCCTTGTTTCTTCGAATTGTTATGTTGTAATTGTTTTAACTGTTTTTTTTTGTAGATTAGACAAATTATTGTTGTTGTTTTGTTTCAGTGCATGCGATTCCGTAAAATTAATATAATTTATTTATTGTTTATTATTAACAACCTTAAACAAAATAAATTCGATTTTAAATTTCATATTCTAAGAATAAGAAAATATTATATATAAAAATCGACTTTATTTTGCTGAGCTACAAACCTTTTATATTTTTATTATTTTATATTAAATCATATAACTTTATTATTTTTATACAAATCTATCAAAACTTACTAACCATCTGCTAGCAGTTAGTTATGTACCATAATTATGTCCATGGGTATATATATAGGCAATTATAAAAACTGTTTGCTGGGTATACCAACACTTTCTCTCTACCTTCTGTGTACACCTGCTTTGTCTCTTCTACATACACACACACACACACACACACACACACTTCTTTAGAGAGAAGAGAGAAGAAACAGTCGGTGTAAAAGATTTCGTTTCGTTCCTATTGTATTGAGAGTATAGAGCATGAGCGATTAAACTCGACGTCGTCGACTTCTCTGCTGGTATTGTCAAGTTTCAATTAAAAAAAAAACACCTGGTCTGTGGTGAATCCCATCTTTAGCCATAACTCATACACAGCGATTTTGGTTGTTCTTCTGGTCTGTATTGGGTCATGAGGGGGAGAGGGGAGATAGGGTGGCGAATAGGAACAAATAAAAATCGTTTGTACTACTACTATTATGGCAATACTAATAGGACTCGCGGTTGAAGTGAAAATTTTCATGGCCTACTTGTTTTTAGATTTTAACGTCATGTTCGTGTAGTATGAAAAAAAGATTAACTCAGTTGGGGTGTTCACAAAGTTTCTTATTCACTGTCATATTGTCTTAGACTTTCTCATTTATCATAAAAAAATTTACGACTTTCTAACAATTCGACAATATAAAACAACTTGTCAACTGCCCATATTTGTTTTTGTAACGTACATGAACAATAGATTAACTATGGATATTAGGTGGTCGCTGTGGCGTAGTGGTTGTGCGTTGGACTGCTACGCATAGTGTCCGGGGTTCGAATATCGGCACAGGCAAAATCAAAAAGTAAAAAAAATAATTTTTCAACACGGCGGCACCATCTCTTGGCAGGCAATGGCAAACCTACAAGAGTAAAAATTGCCTATGAAAAGCTTTTCACTTCGCCGTTCGGATTCGGTATTAAACTGTAGGTCCCTTCCATTCATGTATAAATATAACACGCACAACATGAGTGGATGGGAAAAGCTCGGCGTAGGCCCTCCATGGGCTGTTGTGCCATTAAAAGTAAGTAAGTCAAGTAAAATTTGTTGTTCTAATATATGAAAATAGCAGTCTGATAGAAAGAAACTTGTGCATACTTTTAGGATGCTGTAGAAAATAGCAAGCAACAACAGTACAACCGTAGCGATGTTTAAATTATGTACAACGAAAAACTTGAGCATGCTTTTAGGATTTAGTGAAATTACAACGTAATATTTCAGTTTCATACCCAATACTAAAAATTCTCGAAAGCACCTTAATAATTTTCACTTCAGAAAGCTTTACCCCACTAGAGGACTCTCACAGTTTCACTTCGGAAAGCTTTACCCCACTAGAGCACTCTCACAGTTTCACTTCGAAAAGCTTTACCCCATAGAGCGCTCTCACAGTTTCACTTCAGAAAGCTTTACCCCATAGAGCGCTCTCTCAGTTTCACTTCAGAAAGCTTTACCCTATAGAGCGCTCTCTCAGTTTCACTTCAGAAAGCTTTACCCCACTAGAGCGATCTCTCAGTTTTAGATAAGCACACTCTCTAAGGCACATAAGATGAGACTGAAAGAGCCGTTTTCGAGGCAGAGCTTTTTTAAAGAGAAGGTATGCAAATCAGCTACATACAATGCAAGCAGAGACGTCAACGTCGCCATTCTAAGAGTTGTCTCATCTGCTTGTTGCTGTAAGGCAGAGATAGGCACAGAGTGTAGAGAGCTCTCACTCTTTCAATGCATTTCATTTAAGATACTCAAAACAGTTATGTTCGCATGCAATTGCATGCGGCATGTTGCTCTAAGGTAAATCATTACTTTTTTATTTCGTTAGTTAGTCAACACTTTACTGTGAAACAGTGGTGGCTACTCCGCAGCATGCGTGCGCGAGAGTATTTTCGGTTTCACATGTACCAGGCTCAATTCTATAGAAAAGGGACTAGCTGTTGTGCATGTGTGGGTGGCCACCACTAGAGCCTAGTACATGTAAATGCTTGAATGCTCTCTAAAGAACTACATAATGGACAAAGAGAGTACTGTCATATTCCATGTGACACAAGTACATAGCGGTTTTTATTCATGCCGTATACAATGCATTAAAAGAGAAAAGCTCTGTATGCTCTTTGCACATCGCTGCTTTTAAGCATGAATAAGTAATAAAATATTGGTTTATTATAGAAAAGGTGCCGAGTGATCGATTTTAAATACCATATACATATACATACATACATATAACAAAATACTAGAAACTTCTGGGGCATGTTTACAATTATTATATAAAACAAATACAATAGAAAGAACTAATCATACTAACATTGAAAAAATCAGCATAAATAATTTTTTTTAATAAGTTTCTTTAATATCAGTATTAAATAATTTAGATTTGTTTTTTTTTTCTAAATAGCCGTCGCTCCGCAACCAGTAAATTATAATCGACCGCCATCATTGCATAATCCAAATCTACATACGGAATTATATGCGGACGCGTATGCAGCGTTAGGACGTGGAGCATATGAAGCGACTTCACGTGCTCCGAATAGTAAAGTTTGACAACAAAAATCACAACAACAGCACCAACAAAAACAACTTCAGAAGCAACAGCAACAACAACAACAACAACAACAACAACAACAACATCAACAACACCAGCAACTAAAATCAACAACAAACAAGACAAAAACAACAACACAAAAATCAAATGAACTCAAATTAAATGTAAATGTAATTTTCACGCTAATTATTTTAATTTAAATTGAAGATTAATAAGAAGAAAAAAAAATAAGAAATTTAAACAAAAAGATTGAACGTTAGAAATTCAAAATAAAAGCAAAAAAAAAAAAACCACACCCACATATACATACATACATACATATAAATAATATATATATTTTTAAAAACAAAAACAAAGTACATAATTAAAATTAAAATTAAAACTATAAACCAAATCAAAAAATAGAAAATAAAAATTAATAATTTTCAAATATACATACATAAAACATGATGCATAATATGAAAAAAAATTAAGAAGAATGATTGAAAATTATAATAATAATAATAATAATAATAATAAACAATAATAGATTTGAATATTTACAAATGATGTGACAACAGAAATTGAAATAATTGCAGTAAGACAAGAAAAGGTAATAAAATTTCAATAAAAAGAAAGGAAAAGAAAATTGCATTTAATTCTTACAAAATTGAATTAGAGTTTTAATTACAAAAACAAACAAACAAAAGAAATAAAAAACAAACAAACAATATAGTATTGATATTTGCCGTTTAATACACCAACGCTAAAAAAAAAATACCACATTTCAGCAAAACAAGTTCAACAAAAAAAAAAAAAAAAAAAAAAAAAATCGGACTTTGTAATTAATTGTTAAATTAAATGTAGTATACATATTTCTGTGTAGTTTTCTGATTTTTGCTTGTTCTCATTCATTCTCATATATACTATAATATAATTTTTACACTAACAAAATATTAGGCATCTGCTTTAACCCATACTTTATTATCTTACTCAGCTATACTCAACTTTTGACGAAAATATATTTGTTAGGCCGTGGTGCGGCGCAAGGCACCCTTCGTGTTCGGTGCAACAACAATTTCATGGTATGATTTTCATCATAACCACAGCCTTACACTTTTACTCTGAGTCAAAGAAAAAACTCAGTGTTGCCTACTTATTGATTCATAAGGTAATAAAAATTTAAAAACAAGAGGTTTGTTAGTAACGTATTAAGTTGGCAACATTGAGAGAGAGAGAGAGAGAGAGAGAGAGAGAGAGCGAGAGAGAGAGAGAGAGAGAGAGAGCGAGAGTGAGAGAGTGCTGATATCTTTTTATTCTGGATAGTACAATCTTATGGTAGTTTTAAGGGCTCTCACTCTCTTAGGCTTAGAGCACTTTAGATGAATTTGAGAGAGCTGATTTATGTCAGTTGAGCTTTCTTCATATGAATGAATTGCTCATCGGTTACATTCAATACAAGCAGAGGCGATGGCGTCGATGTTCTCACTATTATCTCATGTGATATATGCCCATATATATATGGTCGCTGTGGCGTAGTGGTAGTGCGTTGGACTGCTACGCGGAGTGTCCGGGGTTCGAATCTCGGCAAGGGCAAAATCAAAAAGTAGAAAAAAGAATTTTTCTACACGGCACCACCTCATGTCTTGGCAGGCAATGGCAAACCTACAAGAGTAATAATTCGCTTCTATTCACTTCGCCGTTCGGATCCGGCATTAAACTGTAGGTCCCTTCCATTCATGTACAAATATAACACGCACAACATGAGTGGATGCGAAAAGCTCGTCCTAGGCCCTCCATGGGCTGCTGTTGTGGCATTAAAAGTAAAAGTAAAGTAAAGATATATGCCCAAAGTCTCCATTTACACCTTTCAAGACCTGAGCACACCTTTCTTCTTTGAATTTGCCTCCAGAAAACCCTTTTCTCGATACTTCTCTCCAACAAATACAAAAATTTACGATCAAATGTTGAATGGTGTAAATGAGAGGGCTAAGGTAAAATAATACTTTATACTCTGTTATCCAGCACTGTATCTACTCAAACTAGATGAACAATGAGCGTAACGTTCTTTCTCTCTCTTGCCATGCATTGAATATGAGATGTGCCGTTAATGTTATGTTCGAGTGGAAGGACAGGGCAGTTCCTCAATCAATGCTTTGATGCATGAATAAGAGATCTAGTAATTTCTCAGGCGATTTTCAATACCGAAACCGAATGTGGCTACAGAATTGTTCTATGTATTCAACTCGTATATGACTTGGAAAAAATCATATCTAATAGTGCAAAATGTCTCAAAATCGTTCTACATGTTATTCTTAACTGATGATATTCGATGAAATAAAGATATTAGATTTAATGTTAGAACAATTTCTTAGCTATATGCATTTTACTAATACGCAATATAAGTATTAAGGCAAAACAGCTTTTCCTTCTCCCTCTCCCACACATTTTTCTGTTGCCATACATAGAAAAATTCTTTCTCCAGTTTGTGTGTGTCTATTTCCAGTAAAAAATATTCCAGACCTCTTTGTGTTGCATTACATTTGTTTTTTGTTTTCAGTTTCACTTTGTTTGTTGTATGTGATATTAAATTGTTTGTTTTGATTTTTCAATGCGGTAATTTTAAGTTTTGCAATTTCATTGTTGTTGTTTTTGAATGTGTGTGTGTGTGTGTGTTTGTGTATGTTTGTGTGTATCATATACATATATGTCGCAAACTTTAATCTTTGATTTTACTATTACAAATTTGTATATTCATTTTGTATGTGCTAAAAATTATTATTTTTATACTTATACTTATTATTATATTAAAATCTCATTAAACTGAAGAAGAAGAAGAAGAAGAAGGAGAAGAAGAATAATAAAATTGTGTTTAATTTTATTTTTTAAAGCTTTAAGATTGTTTTTAAAGAAATTAGTTACTTTATGTATGAACGAATTCAATTGAGCAAACATTTCCTTTATAATTTTATACTTTTATTACAATACTATTTTTAATAATAAGTACCAGTATACATACATATGTACATACTCAGGTAGGCCGTGTATGTACCCGTGTATTTTTTCTGTTTTAGAACAGTTTCATAAAAGTATGAACAAATCATTTGACATTATTTTTCTCAATCTCTGACTTCGATTATTTGACTTGGTGGAAGGCATTTGAATAATTAAGTTGCATTAATTCATGTTATCTTTAAGCTTAAAATTTAGAGTTTAAATACGGAAGTTAAGTTGCTGTGTGATTTAAGTGATTTCTTTTTATGTCTATTAAATATGTAAAAATATGTTTAAGTTCTAATCAACAGTTTGCATCCAGCATTAACTCAACCGGCAAACGATTTAGTTTTTCTATAAATAAAATTTGAAATTTCTTCATATTCCAGCAAGTCTTAGACCCTGGGAGAAGGGAAAGAACTTTTCATGTAACTAAAAGGGCTTATATTTAAATAATTCAGTCTTCCTAATGATTACTTAACAAACCTTGAATTGCCACTGATTCGCATTGAATGTGACAGAGAACATTCCTTTTTACTTGAAAATTATTCCATCACTTCAGCTGGGTTGAGTATTTTTTTTTCGAAGCGATAGTAAAGACATGTTGGAATGAATATGAATAAGTCCACAGTTCTTCCTGTCTTTAATTTAACGTTTGCATATTATCAGCTATTATTGTGGAGAAGTGATGAAGAATATTAATAAGCAAAATTTTGATTGTTTTAATTAGACTTTTCTTTAACGTAGATCCTTTCAATTACTAACCACTTCTGCTTTGTTTATTCTCTTTTTCTTCCAATCTTACCATAATCGGGAGTTGTCATTTCTAGTTTCAAAATGCTTTTACATTACAACGATGCATACACAAATTTTGAGTATGGCAGTGCCGTACATAAATTTTGCCACTCAGCAAAGAGCACATGCGATGAGAGTGAGAGAGCCGATGTTTCTGCTTGTAATGCATTTAGCCGATGTCAGCTCTCGGATTTCTTACTCTCTAAATTTGAGAGGGAGAAAAGCTTGATGCGTAAAGCTTAAACTAGGGTGGTCTATTTCTTTAAATGGTGATTTTTCGGGACCTACGACACGTTTGTAAAGTTCTTGATGAATTTCTATGGTCTCCAATTAATTTTCATGGTATTTATTATGGTTTTTTAATTTAATTTAATATTAAATTCGAATTGTCTGTGCAGTTCCCGGGGCTCCGTGGATCCTGTTGTATTTTCTATGAATGTCTTTGACACATTTCCATAATCCTGGATGCATTCGTAAGGTCTCATATTCATTTAGATCAACTCTGATACTATTTTGCATTCTGTCTGATACTAAATTTTGATTTTCTGTGGTTTCTGAATTATTTGTATGTGGTTCTGGTACATTTTCCCAGGGCTCCGTGGATCCTGTTGTATTTTCTATGAATGTCTTTGACACATTTCCAAAATCCTGAATGCATTCGTAGGGTCTCATATTCATTTAGATCATCTCTGATACTATTTTGTGATTTCTGAATCATTTGTATGTGGTTCTGGTACATTTTCCCGGGGCTCCGTGGATCCTGTTGTATTTTCTATGAATGTCTTTGACACATTTCCAAAATCCTGAATGCATTCGTAGGGTCTCATATTCATTTAGATCATCTCTGATACTATTTTGTGATTTCTGAATCATTTGTATGTGGTTCTGGTACATTTTCCCGGGGCTCCGTGGATCCTGATGTATTTTCTATGAATGTCTTTGACACATTTCCAAAATCCTGAATGCATTCGTAGGGTCTCATATTCATTTAGATCATCTCTGATACTATTTTGTGATTTCTGAATCATTTGTATGTGGTTCTGGTACATTTTCCCAGGGCTCCGTGGATCCTGTTGTATTTTCTATGAATGTCTTTGACACATTTCCATACTCCTTGATTTCTTACTCATTTTCACCATCTCTGATACTATTTTGCATTCCCTTTGATACTAAATTTTGACTTTCTGTGATTTCTGATAAATTTCTGTATTTCCTCTCGGCTCGGATTAACATGAATTTTCTCTCTGTGATTTTCATAGTCACTGGTGAATTTCTCATGATATTTGATACCATTCTGCATGCCCTTTTGATACTAAATTTTGATCGCCTATTGTTACTGATCAATTTTTATTGTATTCTGGTGCATTTGCTGCAAGGGCTTTGATGACTAACAATGAATCCTGGTGTATTTTCTACGAATGCCTTCGATATAAGTATTTCCATAGTTCCTCTTACATTTCTAGGATTTTTGATGAATTTTTATGGACTCTGATAATTTTTATAGTTGCTAACAAATCTAGATCTAGGAGTTCTATATACTCCAATTCATTTTCATCGTACATATTTTGTTGACCAACTAAGAATTCTGATAAATTTTCATAGACCCTGATGTATTTTCATTGTTATTTGATACATTTCTATGGTCTTTGATGTATTTCTCTGATGGATTTCCATAGTCTTCAAGGCATTCCCATGGTAGTTATTCCATTTACATGGTGTTTAATCCATTTACATGGTGTTTAATTTATTTTCATGGTCTCAAAAGCAATTCCATGCTCTGTGAAGCATTTCATTGATCTTTGATACATTTCCTTGGTGCTTAAAGCATTTCGATTGTACCTTTTTCATTTCGATAGTAACTACACCAGGAGGTTCTTCATCCTTCTTGGTTATAAGAATCAAAGTTAGCTCAGCTCACATCCATCACTGATCAATATTGCAATTAGGAAGCAATCAAAATTATGCTATTTTTGTTCTAAATCTCGATTTAAAAGTTAAACATTCAGCTTAAACATAAAATTTATGATTTAATTATATCGAAGTCAGTATCTGTGAAATTGTGTGTTTAAATTAAATAGGGGAAAAAAACTAAAATTGCTCAAAATAAAATTGTAAGTAATTGCCAATGATAACAATAAACATTGTAATAAAAATAAAATAAAAATTTAATAATAACAACAAAACCATTGAAGAATTCTCATGCTAGTTTTATACATTCATATAGTCTCTTCAAAACACCAGTAAAGTAAATAGCAAAAAAAAAAAAAAGAATGAAAAACAAAAATTCTCAAATTTAGCTTAGAAAATTTTTCAATTAATTTGCAATAAAAACTAATAATAAAATACAAAATGTGAAACTGTGAAAATAAACAAAAGGCAAAGGCAAAGGGAAAGGCTACAAAAAAAAGAACACATCACTCACAATAAACCCACGATAATTATGGCATTAGTTTTATGGTATCACACTTGCAATAATCCAGTATTTTAGTATTGCTCGTTATTATCAATGCATTTTGGCATTTTGGCATTTTTGCATTATTGCATTTTTAATGCAATGGCGATTGCATTAGCATTAAATTGTATCCATGTTTAATTTTAATTCAAACATTTTTATTTTTCTTACATAAAAACAAATTAAAAAGAAGATGAAGACGAAAAACCATTGCATTTAAAATACTAAACTTATTTAGTCTCGATTTAAAAGAAACATTTTCTTAATTGTCACCTTTTTTTGTGTGTAGTATGAGAAATGAATTTGTTATTATTAGTTTAATAATAGTAAATAAAGAATGAAAAACAGTGGAATTTGTTGTTGGCATTTTGCGTAATGCAGCCACTCAAGAATTTTAAATCATTTCATTGATTTCACTTTATTTTTTAATATTTTTTCCCCCCATTTTATAGACAATTTCTATGCTATTTTTGCTATATGTATGTATTCCTATTTTTATAAAATATTTTTATATTATTTTTTACATATTATAAAAACAAAAAAAACTTCAAATTCTAAATAGAAATTAAATAATAAAACATTGCAACATTTTTCTCTTATTTTTCATTTAATTTTTAATTAATTACTACACAAAAGTTTGTCAAATTTACTAAGGTCATTTTTTTTTTATTAGTTGAAAAGAAAAAACAAATACAAAATATTTGTAGTTTACAAATAGAAACCCAGAAAAAAAAAAGATATAACAAACGAAAAACGAAAAAAAAAAAGTTAATACTACAAGTAAACAACAAATAACTCTGTACATAAAATTAATAAACAAAAAATATATATTGAATATTTAAATAACTAAGTTAAGTGCAAAAAGTAAGAAAATAAAATACCAAAAAAAAAATCAAAAAAAAATTTAAAAAAAATCATTAAAAAAAAACTAAAAACACAAAAGCGAAAGTAAGCAAGAAAGAATGTAACAAAAAGGCATATAAAATAATAAAAATAAATAATAATTGATACGAAAACTATGCTATTAGTTTCTTTTTTCTCAAATACTATTAATTTAATTATAAATTTAATTAACTGACTTTAAGTAAACTAATTAAAAATTATAAAACAAACAACAAAATAAGAAAATAAAAAACCACACAAAATGAAAAACGATAATAAACAAACAAAACAAAGAAAAACAAAAGAAAAGTAATAAAAAAACTACTATTTTATAAAAATAAAATTGTAATTGTATTTTCTATTTAATTTCCACTCAACTAGAAATAAAGCCGAAAACGACCAGGCGATGTGGGAGAAAATAGGGCACGGGAGTCAACGGGAGTCAATAAACAATTGAATATAATTTGCGGGGGTAAAAGTCTTTACTTTACTTTACTTTTAATGGCACAACAGCTCATTGTACATGAATGGAAGGGACCTACAGTTTAATGCCGAATCCGAACGGCGAAGTGAAAAGCTTTTCATAGGCAATTTGTACTCGTGTAAGTTTGCCATTGCCTGCCAAGACAAGAGGTGGTGCCATGTTGGACAATTTTTTTTTCTACTTTTTGATTTTGCCTGTGCCGAGATTCGAACCCCGGACACTCTGCGTAGCAGTCCAACGCACTACCACTGCGCCACAGCGACAGCGGTAAAAGTCTGGTTTGCCAAAATACCGAAATGAAAATAGAAAAATAAATTTATAAAATTATCGATGATATCATCATAATTACTTACTAGGGACCTAAATACTCAATCTCAATCTCAATCTCTCAATCTCTCTCTCTCTCTCTCTCTCTCCCTCTCTCTCTCTCTCTCTATGTATGTTCTCCATCTTTCTTTCCCTATAAAAACAAGAAATTATAGTAACCGCTCAACTGTGAACTTAAATTAAAATATTGCAAAAACGTTGAATTATTCAAAAGAGTTTTTCTTTCGATTTTTACCACCCCGAATTTTTTACTTGAAGTAGCTGAAAAATTAAAAAGGTAGGCATTTGTGTTTTATTTTAATTTATTTTATTTTATTTTTTTTTGTGTCCTGGTTTAATTTTCGTTCTTCTTGTCGGTTTTTGTTTTGTTTTATTTTTCGTAATTAAGTAAAAATCAACAACACAGGATTGTCAATTTGTTCTAGTTTTTTGTCTCATCTTGTGGATTTGTTTCTCATTTGTAAAGTGAACATTTTTAATTTAGCATTTCTTTAACCCTCTAGTTGCAACATTTTTGATTGACCTAAAAAACTTAAAACAGATAAAAATCAATGTAAAAAGCTCACAACTGTTCTCGAAAACTTGAAAAAATTAATAGGCGTGGTTGTATGAAGTCGGGAAGTCGGGATCTCTCAAAGCAATTGTAGTTGTTTGCGGCTGTTAGCAATTTTGTTTTTTATGATTTAACATTTTTCAATAAATATTTCTACTTAGTAGGGACATAAATACTGTTACACACATGTGACGTTTTAAATGAAAGATAATAAATTATTAATTTTGCACCATTTTATTAAAATATATTTATTGATATAAATTGTATACAAAAAGCAATTACTTATTCGAAATGCCCGCCTTTGGCCTTCACGCACGCCTTAAGTCGCACTGGCCAATCATCAATAGCTGCACGCACCCCGTGCATTGGAAAAGTGCTGACAGCACGAATCAAAGAAGTCGTCTTCAGAGAATCAATGTTGGGGTATCTTTTGTGGCAAACCATGTCCTCTAAAACTGTCCATAATTTATAATCCAGTTCAGGTTCAGACCAGCGCTGACAGACGGCCATTCTTCACAGCAAATGAGAGGAGGCAAATTGTTTTGAAGACAGGTATTATGGGCTAGCGCAGAATCCTGCTGGAAAGTCCACGACTGGTTTTGGAACAGGGAATGGTAAAGTGACGGTTTCCAGACGGTTTCTTGGTAAACTTTGGCTTAAATTTGACCCCTTGTTCGCAGAAATGCAAGTCAGTGACCCCATCGTAAGAGTCACCGCACCAAACAATAACCGAAGCGGGGTAAAAAAAAACCTTTTCCACCCGTGGGATCATGAATACGGTGATTGAGGCATGATAACGGTTTTATTTTTGGCCAAAAACTTACGCACAAGCGATGTTGTTTTTGCTCAAAATTTAGCAATTTTGGAACAATCTTCGCTGCCGCACGTTTCATGCCTAAAACATCCGTAAAAATTGCTTGGCATGAGCCGAACGATATGCCGAACATCATCAGCAACCTCTCTGATAGTGATTTGACGATTATCCAAAATCATTTTCTTCACTGCGTCAATGTTTTCATCGGTTGTTGACGTGCTCGGGCGACCAGGACGAGCATCGTCATTGACATCTTCTCGGCCTTCCTTAAACCGGTTATACCACAATTGAACTTGTGTTCTGCTCATACTAGACTCGCCAAAGGCCACAGTCAACATCTCAAATGTCCTTGCGCATTTAATTTCATTTTTTACACAAAACTGAATACAGTTTCTTTGATCCATTTTTTCGAATAGTAAAAAATCGAAGAGCACATCAAAACACGACTAACCTTTCTATCTGTCAAAAACAAATTGACAATCCAAAATGGTTGGTATTGCCAACATATACTCGTATAACAGACATGTGTACCAACATAACAGAAAAAAAAAATGCGAAAATCGAACATACGCAACTCGCGAAATTTGAAAATAACGGTTATTTTTTGATCACACCTCGTACTTCATTTAATTTTTTCGTCACTCTCTTCGATTTATTTAATTAATTTTATTATTTAACATTAATATTGTTTCTATATTATAAGGTTATTTATTTATTTATTTGGTTATTTATTTGGTTATTCACGAAATCCTTAGTGCTACAGGATTTAAATAATCCTATTTTGATAAGCACAAGTCACAAATATTTATGGTTTTCTCATAATCAAAAAGCTGTCACTTAGACCCTTTAGACTTTCAACCTTTCAATTGATGCCGGCGTACTTACTGCAATGAATAAGGTAATTTTTTTCAATGAAGGGATCGACTACTACAATGCAAGCAGAGACTTCGACGTCGACGTCGGCTTTCTCAGTTTAATTTCTGTACTCAATGATGTCAATACTATACTATGCTCAACCCCAATATTGTCTCTCTGTTTTATTTCATGGTGAGTAAATACAAACATAACGAGCATGTCTCGCTACTGTGTTAATTAGTTTGGTTTTTTTATCTCTTTAGTGAAGTAACGAGATTTTCCAACTCGTTAGTCTTCTTGTCTGCATAAACTCACCGATACATAAATAATAAAATAACGAGCTTACCATATTTAAATCTCTCGTTCCTTTGCATAAACTCGTTGTATTTTGTCTCTCAAATTAAGGCAAATCGTCATCATTCGTTTACTCTTGAAGGATACATATTTGTAAAAACTTAATTCGTTACTTGTGTTTTTTAAAATTTAATTATTTTGTATCGTAAAAAGAAGAAATTTTCACAAAGCGAAGTATTAATATGTAATGCATTATTCTTTCTAAAAGGTGAAGAAATGTGATTTGCGTGAGGCTGAGCACAAAGTGATGCCACTATTTCCCGTTATCAATACCTGAACTGTTGTATTTCTGCTTCTCTCACCAAAATTTATGTAAATTTATTTACTATCTCTCTTGCAGACATTGTAGAGCTATGGAAACTGATGATACTGTTCGATTTCAATCAATTCATAGTAGAAATAGAGAGATCATTTCAAAAAAAAAGGGAGAGTTGAGAGTTTAGGAACTCGCGGGTGAAGTGAAACTTACCACGGCCAATTGGTTGTTTTTTTAAATTTACGGTAAACCCGTGTTAAGTACCCTAGGTGAAGATGTCAGGCTTATGAGGTACTTAAGAGGGGAAGGCACTTGAAAGGGAAATTTCAATGGATATTTGCAGATAAAAGTAGTAAATTACAGGCACTTGAGCAGGAATTGCACTTCAGAGGGGTTTACTGTACGCCGAAGTAGATGAAAATCTTAGGTTAACAAACTTATAGAAAACAACTTGTGCATACTTTTATGATGCAATATTATACCTTATCATATAAAAAGTATCCGCTGTATTTCGTTGATGTGGTTGATGTTTAGTGCCTCCGCTATCTCCTAACAACTTGCGTGTCGATCTTGCTGCACCAGTTCCAATAATTCAATGGCTTTTTCAGTAACTTTCAGTGCACCTTTGATATCGAAATTTCCAGAACGGAATCGAGTAAACCTTCGCTGTGCCCGCCGTTTACTCACAGCATCCTCATCGTAAACCGCTCAATTCTCATAGCGTATTTCTTCAGATATTTCTCTCATTTGAAAATCAATGTAACTTTTTACACTAACTAGCGACGAATTACCCAACAGTTTTCACACAAAATGTTGCCTGAAATGCCACCTTTCAAACATGTATTCATGTGGACATAATCGGACCAAAACTGGTCCAAATGGGTACCAAAATCCGTGGATACTCTTTATATGACCCAATATACCACGAACAAAGTCAACCTTGATGAGTAAATATTGACTTTGCCAATCGAAGTCGGGTAAAACTCTACTCCATTTGTGGATCTACAAATGTGACGTCATCCGATGCAATCCTGATTTTAAATACGTTACATTTTCTAAATTATTTGTTGTACAGTATTGAAAATTGGTACAAGAACTTTGCTTGCCAGTAGAATTCTACAAGGAAAAGGTTAGTCGCCACAAAGAGTAGGGAAAGAAACCCTTGAATCGATACAACTGGTGAACGATACATAGTAAATAAGACAATTAGAGTTTCTATTATTATTAAAATCATTTATAAATAAGTATGGTAAGTACTAGTAGACAAACTAGTTGTTAAATTTTCATTATTGAAAGCTTTTATTTATTTATTACATAAATTAAATACATACTGACATAATTTAACAATATTTCACTTAAAAACACTTAAACTTCAGAGCGGTTCAAGTTTTTAGTAAAAGTTTAGTAAAAAAAAGTTGACACACAGTAAGTAGTTAAACACATTAGTAAGACACAAACAACTAATTTCGGTAGTTAATAAGTAATAGCAATTTTAAATTCTTATCGTTTAAGGCACTTTGTTCTTAAAAAGTTTTACATATCAATTTAAAGTAAAACAATAATCAAAATAAAAATCATTAAGCCCGCACTCGGGAAGCTTTCTTGCTCTTATCAGCCTTCGGTGGTGGTGGACCGCTGCGTCCGGCTTGTATGTGACGATTGAAGATGCTAAAATACATAGAGAAAAAAAAAATAAATGAATTAATGAGCAAGTAAATGGAAATTAACTTGCATCTATAAAATTCCCACTCACATCTTATAAGTTTCCGTCTTCAAGTACTCAATAACATGACTGATGCCCAGCAGATACTGTTCCGCAATCGGTGTGACCCACGGATTCTCCTCCATTTTCATAACCGACTTACTGCCGAGCAAATCCAGTTGTGCCACTTCTGGTGGCAGCACGTGCAAACGATTATTTTGTATATGCAATTCACGGAGTCGCGTCAATTCACCGATCTCACGCGGCAATTCCAGCAGATCATTATCGCGTATACCCAGTATTTGTAGGTTCTTAAGATTACCCAGGCCCTGCGGTATATACTCAAAGTCATTGTCACCCAAGTAGAGGGCGCGCAGTGTTTCAATCATAAAGAAATTACCGGGCAGCACTTTCTCATTCAAGTTATTATACGATAGATCCAGGACTTCGAGGACGGGGAAGGCGCCAAAGCCGCGCGGCAAGCTATCAAGCCGATTGATCGACACATTGAGTATACGCAGCTTTGGCATTGACGACAGCGAGACGGGCAATTCGTGTAATTGATTGTTGGAGAGATTTAAGATTTCCAAATTCAATAGATTGGCAATGCCCGGATTTATCATGCTGATTCGGTTATGACTTAACGTGAGCCGTGTGATATTCGACATGTTGACTGCAATTGGGAGAATGAGAAAAGTGGGAAGGTGATGAGTTATTGGTATAATAAATGTTTTTGGATTAAAGAACTAATATGAATCGATATCGATAGAAGCCAGATAGAGGCTGGATGGATGGAGGGACTTGAGGAGACGTGGATTGAAACGTAGCTTAGATCTTAAACCCCCATTCCGTGCTTAAATAAATGTCTAGCAAGTTAACCACTTTCCAGGGGTTATTTTTTAAACAAATATAATCATTTGTTTAAGCTTAGCAGGGAGCAGGAGAAAAATAATTTAATTTTATATTCATTGAAAATTTGTTCGGTCCAAAACCTGTCTGGATACTCGCACAGTGATGGTATTGTTGGTACTGTTTTCCCCTAAAATTTGAAGCGCAAAAGTACGTTGGCACTTCAGTGACATTTTTGATACAATTTTTACTAAAATTTTGTTGGTGAAAATGAAGTTGTCGAAGTTGTCCTTACAAAAGCATACCCTGATTCATGAGTAGGCTATTATGATATATACTACAGTTCACATAGACAGGGTGTTCAGGTGTGTCATGTCTATATTACACCAGTGTATTGTAAAGGTGTCCGTAGAACAAGGAGATGCAAGTGCTTCCATATGGCCTTTCGTACTGACCTTTAGTTACTGACTCGACATACTGCATCAACGTGGCTGCCCAACACGTTGATGCAGTATGAACATGGACCACTCGAGCACCCTGTACTTTGCTGTTATAAGTTGTGAAAAGATGTAAGAAAGCATCAAGCAGAGCATTAAGTATTACATTCTGTTTTGAATACAAAAAAAAAAAACGGATCTGCTGACATTTTAATACTTTTTCGAGCGATTCGGTACATATTTCATTGCCTATTGGTACAAAAACTATTTATCATCCCTAACGCTCTCATTTCACAAACACGTATTCAACATTTGGGCAAACGGTTTATGTCAGTGGCATAAATAGAATTTTATATTGGGGCATCTATTTTCTGATACCATGCAATGGAAAAGTCGAAGAGGTTGTCAGATGAATATGAAAAAATTATCTAATGGGGGAATATACCCTGCCAACCCTTCTACCTTTACCACTTTGTTTATTAAAAAAGTACAACAAGTTATTAGCAGACATGAGAAACCAACGTTGCCAGGTTGACGATTTAAGCGTCATTTTGACGATTTTTGGGACTCATGACGATTTTAAGGGGCAAATGACGTTTTTTTTTCTTGTGCGAGAAATACCACATTGCCATATTGTATCATGCTGAAATGGCACCACTAATATGACATCGATAATTTGTGCTTTTATCGGATTATCTGTGATCTTCTTTTGTCAAACCAAAACCGAAGCGTGCTCTCCACCCCCGCCCTGTTTTCCCCTCGCCCCCAGCCGCCGGTCCTTCATTTTATTCCTTGGCACGTTTTGTTTTTACTCAAAAGATATTTTTTTCGTTCAATTCCCGTTTTTCCACTACAAAAAACCTGGCAACACTGCAACAAACAGATAGATAATACTTAACAGAAACAACAAGAACGAATGGAAAAGAGAGTGAGAGAGAGAGAGGGACCAAAATACCAGAGTACATGGCAATTCTTGCCATCTTGGTACTAAAAACTAAAACAATAAATGAAATCTGAATTGTTTACCTACTTATTTATTTATTTTTGCGCGATAATTTAAGAATCTAACTATTTAGTTACTAATTTCAGCTCTTATATTTACCAAAATCTAATATCTATCAAACAAAATTATTCACTGTGCATTTTTAAATGCGAGCAACACAAACAAAATTCTCTCGAGTCCCAAAGTTCTGCTTCTCCAATACACACCTGGACAAATTAATGGGTGTGAGGCCAAAAATTTTTAAATTTTTGGCATGGTCTACAATCAAAAGGCAAATTTGGAAGTTTGGTGAAATGGGGGAATTCCCGCAACAAAAGTTCTTCTCGATAAATATTGCGGCTTGTTTACTTGTTCAACCTTCAAATTGATCTGGACAAATCTGGATAAAGTAGGTGTGCTTTGGTAAAATATAAAGTGAATAAATTTAAAGCGTTATTTAGTTCCAGAAGGTAAGATTTCGATGAAAGTGAACTAAGGTTTAATTATAATTTTTAATAATATTTGATGGGTCGTGGAGTTCATTGCAGTACAGAGGAGAGAAGACTTGTTCGAGACAAAGGAAAAACCTACAAATCCATTGCCAGATCGATGAGACGGTCTCAGAATTTCGTTACAAATGCTCTCAAGCCAGAAAAAGCTATTGAAACGCGTGAAGCACCTAAAAAACCTTCATTAGTGACCGACAATCGTATCGTTACATTAGGTAAACGCGACCCCCTCAAGTTGCCCAGAACAATTGCAAGCGAAATTGGAATCATCACGAACCGTTTCAAGACGATTAGTAAGCGCAAATCTACCCGGTAGGATTGCTCGCAAAGTTTCTCTGCTTAGAACTGCAAATTTGAAGAAAAGGAAAAATTTTGCATTAGTTCATACAACCTGGTGCGGATAACAGGGAGAAAAGAAATGGCGCAATATTCTCTGGAGTGATGAAACAAAGATAAATTTGTTTGGTAACGATGCGGAAAGAAACGTTCGTTGCCCGAAAGGCAAAGAATTCGACGTCCGGTTCACAAAGAAAACAGTGAAACACGGAGGTGGCAGCTTAATGGTATGGGGCTGTTTTTCTTGGCAAGGTATTGGCCCGATACATCAAATTAATGACGTTATCGATAGATTCGTGTATAAGGATTTGTTGGAAACGGTATTGATACCATATGCGGAGGATAATATGCCGTTTTTGTGTAAATTTCAGCAGGACAATGATCCCAGACATTCGTCGCGAGTTGTCAAAGCATGATTCCAAGAGCGTAATGTAGACGTCTTTGAGTGGCCAAGTCAATCCCCAGATCTAAATCCTATTGAGAACCCCTGGGGAGAACTTAAACGTCAAAACAAAACGCAGTTATGGGGGAATAAACAAAAAATTTGGTACAACATTCCTGTAGAAACTTGTTGGAAGTTGATATCGTCGATGCCCAGAAGAATCGAAAAAGAAGAATCAAGAATAATGGGGTGGATATTCTGGGTATTAATGCGTTCTTACTAATTTAGTAAAATACGGGACCATAAAAATATATCTCTTATATATCTTAAGATCTGAAGCAGTAATAAATTACTTCTAACTTCAATATTTATTCGTAAGTTTTCAGTGCACACGTATTATTCTGTCCAATCGAAATTCTGTGTATTTTATGAATTAACCAAAATTTAAGTTATTTTTTAGAGTTTTTAAAACCTTTTATGTTTTGCTATCACGCTGAAGTATGTTTATGTTGAAAACTAATTTATTTTTTGTACGATAATAAAAAATAGATGAAAGCCAAGCTTTTTTGATAAAAAATTTGTTCACACCTATTATGTTGTCCAGCTGTGTATATTTTGTTTTTCTTTTACACTCACACCAAGATGATCTCATTTTCTCGCATTAACATTGGACTCTTTAAATTTGCTTCTGAATCTTTGAATTCATTTTTGGGGTGTTTTCTGCTTTTGAAAACATATGGCAAATTAATTAAGAAATTATATTATAATTTTTTATTTTCAAGCAAAAGTGATTACATTTTGTTATAAGCAAGGTAAAACAAACAGATTTTGATCAAAAAAAAAAGTTAGCAACACGTATATAGAAAAAGTTCAAACATTTCTCTGTTCACTGTTAGCTCATTTTAAGGTGTGAGCTTAATAGCTCGCATTTGCTTGTTTATTTACGTTTATTTTCTTTTTTTTTATAACACTTACACAATCCGGGCAACTCCTCAAAGGAGTTGATCCCTTTCTCCACCAAATCAATTTCACGATTTTGCGTTTCACGCGCCTCGTCCAGTACTTTTTTTGCCTTCGACATTTTAGCATTGACTGGCAAGCACGATACTGTAGATTGACTCATTTTTATTTAGTTTTTTCTTATGTTTGTATGTAGGTAGTTTTTGAGTAAGAAATTTCCCTTTATGTGAATGGTAGCATGCAGTTGTTGTTGTTGCTTTCGCGTTGATTATGAGTTCTAATATGAAAATATTTTCTGTTATCTCTTCTTTTGTACATACGTTGAGTGCATATACTTTAAATACCACTTGCGCTACTGAGTATGTCTCTTTTTTTTCTACGTTGCTGTTGTTGTTGTTACTTTTTGATTATGTTAGTATTTCGTGTTGCCACCCTAATTATTAGTTCCTCACATCGACCCACACGTAAAACAAACAACTTTCAATTGGGCAATTGGGCTTATTTGTCAACATTGAAAGGAAATTCAGAAACTGACATCATTGATTTTGACGCCCTTGTGCTTTTAACCGCTTGAAATGCGTTCTTCATTAAAACTGCACTTTGGTAATTTACTCATTGTAGAATATCAACAAAAAAAAAAAGTGTTGTTTACATACGAAAAACAAATAGTAAAAGGAGAAGATAAAATCGTAGTGCAATAACAGCTGAGTTCGTGGCGCTGTCATACAGTCATGGTGATTAACTGAGTGTAGGGCGGTACCATATACTTTTTCTTTCTTTTAATGGGACAACAGCTCAATGGAGGACCTAGGCTGAGCTTTCGCATTCACTCATGTTGTGCATGTTATATTTGTACATGAATCCGAACGGCGAAGTGAAAAGGTTTTCATAGGTAATTTCTGCACTTGTAGGTTTTTCTTTGCATGCCAAGAGATGGTAGTGTGTAGAAAAATTGTTTATTCTACTTTTTGATTTTGCCTGTGCGTATATTTGAACTCCAGGCACGCAGTTGTCAAAAAACTTAACAATTTTCATCCGGTTACGTTTGACAAAGCTCTCGAAAACGGGTCAATCCCGGGGAAAATGTAGGTTGCTTTTACATTTAAGAACTCTACGGGCGACTCCTTACCCGCTGTAAGGCAATTTTCCCGATTTTAGACATTTACTCGACCGCCTACGCTTTTTTTTGGCTCACGCATTTTTTACGATCTATATAAATCTTAAGGTTCCAGCGTATCCAAATCTAATACATAGGAAGGAAGGACCTCGCGATATAAATTTTTAATGTTTGCTTTTAGTTCTCCAAAATTGCACCGTTGGCAAACTTCAACTATGTTGAGTAATTGCTTTTTCTAAAATTTAGTTCTGCTAAAGCTAAAGGCATTTTTCTCGTGTCGACAGCTTGACGATGAAATTGTGCCTTAAAAATTTCATCCGAGGTGGCAACACCATTCATTTGCTCATTTATGGTGTACGCAGATTTTCCACACCTCTCTATTTCTCCGATCATTTTACAATGAAAATAAAAATATTGTTATTGTATGCTCACTCCCTCGTCAGCATACAACAACAACAACAACAGGAACATCAACTGGTTCTTTTATGCAGCAGATGTTATTGTTCTTGTAGTTTATTAGACAAGGCACGGCTCTTTCTATTTGACATGACTCCTCTAACTGTTAACATCATTGCAGAAGAATATTTCCCATTTATGTAGATCTTTTTCATGTGAATTACAATCCACAAAAATTTAAATTATGCTTGCAATTAGCTTGCACTTTTATCTACTGTTTATTTGTATGCATGCAAGTACGAGTACTTTCAAGAAAACTAAATGGTTCGGTTATGAGGTTTATATTTTTTTTTTCCAGGAAATATCTCGTACACCAACAACAACAGCAACAGAGATGACTTTGAACTACATTTGCTATTCTGCTGGCTGCGTTCAATTTTCAAAGGCAAATGATGTCAAAGTGAATGTAACCGATGCGTTAGATACAATTTATTAAACACCTGCGTTGCGGTTTGCTCGTTTATATACTTTTTTCACTTTTATTCGCGTTGTTATTGCTTTGCGTTTGCGATTTGTTTTGTAAATTTACGTCCGATCACATCGATAAATCTGCACACACTAAACATTTTACACAAATTTTATGATTTATTCTTTGAATATAGCAGGCATGAAAAAATGGAAAACGTATGCGTGTCGTTGTGTCGTAGGTGCCTTGCGACAGGCTAGCGAAAATTTATTGTGTTTCTTTGGGTTTTCTGATTTTTGTATGGATTTCATTTTATTATTTCTACTATTTCTGTATTTCGCTAATATGTATGCGAGTATATGAAAATTGATTTTTTTAAAGTTATTTTCTTTCACAAAACTCGTTTGACTGCATTTTTCGCGTGTTAATGGTCAATGGGAGTAGCAATGGGAAGCAACATATTTGAATTAGCTTTTTTGCCCATTTAACTTTTCCCATAAAGTATTGAGAGCTAAGAGCTAAGGTTGTAGTTTGAGCAGCATTGTACTCTTTTAGTTTATCTATTTTGGAGTGGAGACAACAACCGGAGACTCTTTCGTAATAAGAATATGTTTGAGATGCATTGGTTGTATTGTATTAGATTACAGTGACTTTGCAACTGACCGAACTTAGCTGCAGCAGTTGGTGGATTTATTTTCCTCAATAGTTTGCTGTTGTTTTGAAGTAACAAATTATCCAACAATATTTGAAATAGAATCGTTTGTTTTCTGGTTTATGGAAATTAATACTTTTACTGTAAGGAGTAGGGGTAGAGCCTAATGAAAGTTAGATTTTGCAAACTTGGCTTGACTATAAATCATTTGGCCGGAGTGGGTGTGTTGCGATTAGGGATGTGCCGAAACTTTAAACTATCTATACGATTAATGGAGGTGAAGAGAACTAACTGGAGGAGTAGAAATAGACCTATGATACAGACAGGCCGGTTTTCGAAAGATATAAATAAATAAAAAAGTATTGAGTGCTGAGTATCGATACTCATTCGTAAACTGGCAAAAAAAAAAGTATGGTGAAGTATAACTGGAAAAGGAGCAATACTTAGCTCATAATAAGGAAAAGAAAAATATTACTCATAAAAAGGGAAAGGAGGTTCACATAACTGAAAAATGTTCCAGACACTTGTCCTTAAAACCCCCGAAACGAGGGGTATAGAGAGGAGACGCACGGTTGGTGTAAAGATCAAAAATGTTCAGCGTTTCGTAATGAAAAACTTTTCCTCAGACATTAAAGCTGAATAATTTTAACTGGAGTAGTAGAAACAGAACTATGATATACTTTCTTCAACCCAGTCCAGCGAATAAGGTGCTCGAAAAAGTATAGAGATTTATAGTAAACTGCCAGTCAGTGATGATGCCAGACTCGAGCCTAATCGCCCTCAAAAATCTTCAGCAATTGTGACAACTAAGAATACAAAAGTTGAGGTTTGCTCTTTCCGAGATGAAGCCTTCTAATTGTGATGATTCTTAGAGACTCTGATCAAATTCAGAAGAATAGAATTTGCAAATGGACTGGATATACTCTGGATAGACGCACAATGTCGTCACCCGATTGTAACCCATAGCCTTGATAAAGACCAGGAATACCAAAGTTGACCTGAGAAACAATTCGGGTAAATTCACTAGCTTTGGTTCAATAAATTTATATAACTAAGTAAAAGTTTGGAGATTAAACACGCTGGCGGTGATGAGGGAAGAATGGAATCAACTCGCCCTCCAAAATGTTTCTCAGTCGTGTGTCACCACAGTCACAACTTAAGACAGCTAAGAATCGAAGGTGACTGTTGAAAAGATCAAGCTCTTAAAGGTAAAGGAATTCTTCTTCTTAATTCTTATGGTGATGAGGGCGTTGTTTTCTGGTAAGTAAGTTGCACAATCGTATTTGAAGTTAAAAAGATCAAGTGTGACCCTCACATAACTCGATTTAAATTATCAAGGTCAGCCGATGGCCTATGTATGTATGATGATAATGCTGCTTTTCTTCATTCTATAATAATTTATTAAATACATTTTAATAAATAAATAAATTAGTTATCAAAAAATTCAACCAGCACGAATATTGCATAATTTTGATAGCATCTAAAACTAATTATCAAATTTTGTGGGTATGTGGCCTAAAATTTAACAACAACGACGACAACAACAACAACAACAACAACAACAACAACAACAACAACAACAACAACTGACAATCAACAACAACAACAACAACAACAACAACAACAACAACAACAACAACAACAACAACAAACAACATCAACAACAACAAATACCAAAAACAACAACAACAACAGCAGCAGCACATACTTGTCTTTAATTAGTACCAACTTTCTGAATAATTATAATAATAATAATAACAACAACAACAAAAACACTTAATGCCACAATTGGAAATTTGTTTTCTCTCGAGTTATGTTTTGTTTTTGTTTTTTGTCACACCATTCGAAATTTGTTCATAACTATGAGTATATGGTAAAATGCAACTGACTATTTGGACTCAGCAAACAACAGCACAGCACAGCAACAACAACAACAACAACAAGTACAAGTGAAATAACTAGGAGAGAGAGAGAGATAGGACAGAGTTGGTAGAGAGCCACCGTTTCGAAGGTTGTATTTGTGTGCATCAATTCTGGTGTCTGTGCGAATTTGTGTTTATGTATGAATTTTCATAAAATTTTCATTAGCATGTTTTGTAGTATAATGTTTTCAATCCAAAAAAAAAAAGAAAAAAGAAAAGGAAATTTAAAAAAAAAATTAAATTTAGTCTCCAAAATACCAAAATACCAAAACCAGAAAAACTCTAAACTAAACGAAACTAAAATGAGGACAGCAATAAAGAAAACGAGCAAGAGCGCGCTCTAGAAGAAGAAAATGATGCAGGAAACTTTTTGAACTGAAATTAGAATCCATGCTCGTATATGAATTTCACATTACGTTTCGCTCTCTTTTTGTACATACATAGGTACATACATATGTATGTATGTTTGTGTATATGTGTGTGTGTGTGTGTGTAGGTACAATTTAAAAATTTCATGAGAATGCATTTAATTATACGGAAATGCAGCAGCAGCGAAACCAATCCGCAACCAAGCAACTTCAAAATACACACATACTCGTAACCATTTTGGTGTTGCTAACACTCTTTTGGTTGGCAACACTCTTCCTCTTTACAGTTACAATTACAAAAAATTCACAGAGCTGTAGCATTTCATACATACACACACTCACGCAAGTGCATATAAGTACTTATGTATGTATGTAGAAGATTATGAATATTTTTGGGAGGTAACAGAAGTTACTGAGTATTACAAATTTATACACATATCTACGAATGAGTGTGTGTATGTGAGTTTGAGAGCGCAAAGCTTAAATTGCACAAAGACGTTTAAAATCTGAGATAGCATTAAATCTGTGAGTGTATGTGTTTGCTGCGAACAAATTGTGCCCTAGTTTTTTTTTTTTTTTTTGGTCCTTCCTAAACAATTTCTTTAAATCACCAAATATTTGAAGTAGCAGCGTGAAAGTTTTTTTTTTTTTTTTTCTAATCGTGTCAACTTTTTCTACTACTTTCTTTCTATAAAGTGGTGGAATTTTTTTTTTAGTTTTGTTTTGTTTTTTACTTTCACTCCCTTGGTAAATTATCATAATTAGTTTTATTAATTAAAACTGGTTTTTTGTTTTCTAACTTTTTTGAGAATTTTGACAATTTTCATAAGCCAATTTTATTTTATTTTAACTATCTAATTTAATTTTCGGCCACGTGTTCTCTTTCTCTTTATTGCATGGTACAATTTTAAATGGGTTTTGTTATGCTAGTTTTCAGTTGTTGGCTTGTGGGTGCAGAGAGTTCGCCCGTGAGTTTTTGCCAGTATGCTGGTAAATTTTAGCAATGAGAATATTTGTTTTGATATAATAACAAAAGTTTTGATAGCTAAATATTAATATTGAAATAAAATAGGACCAAGTTGGAAAAAGGGAGATAGACTAATTAATAATTTTGAATTGTCTATATGCCCATAGAGCTTTATTCTATTTTCTAGGTAATCTTAGTAAATCAGTTAGTTATATCGAAGACTCGAACCAATCTGACAAAACAATTGGCACCATCTTACCAAGGAAGATCAGCAGTCGCAATATCGTTTCAATTGGTTGTTTTTTTTAACATAGGAAACGGATTTATAACAAAATTCTAATATGACCTTATCAATTGGACCTCGGAATCGGATTCAGCGGAATCGGATACATAAGAATACACAGGGTCTGGTGCGACCATGGTTGCTGTGGCACATTTGGTAGTGTGCTGGTCTGGGTTCAAATCTCGGCATAGGCAAAATCGAAAAGTAGAAAAAACAATCGACCGGCAATGGCAAACCTCCAAGAGTAAAAATTGCCTAAGAAAAGCATTTCACTTCGTCGTTAGAAGTGGGCTCAAAGTGTAGCTGCCTTAAATTCATGTAAAAATATAACACACACACAACGTGAATGGATGCGAATGGAAACTCGGGCTAGGCCCTCCATGGGCTGTTGTGCAATAAAAGAAGGAAAAAGTCATGGTCTGGTCAAATTGGCATTACTTTTTTTGTTTTTGTTGGGCTGTGTTATTCATTCAGCAAAGTCTCATTTTGAAATCAGGGGAATGAATAACTTAAGACTTCTATGTAATGAGTGATTTGAAGTGACATGATGTCACTTTATAAATCACTTGATATATGTACATTAAGTTAATTTTAATTTGAAGTCATTTGAAATCAATTGGAGTCACTTGAAATCATTTCAAATTTGAAGTCCACCTCAATTAACCTCAGTTATTGGACTTCAATTACTTTCCAGTTATTATAATTGGCTCCAATTGACTTCATGTGACTTCAAGTGTACTCAAGTGATTTCAGTAGGCTCAAAGTAACTTCAATAGATTCCAAGTAACTTCAATAGATTTTCCAAGTAACTTTAATAGATTCCAAGTAAGTAATTTCAGTTGACTTGAAGTCATTGCAAGTGACTCTGAGTAATTTCAAGCGACTTTAATTGCCATTAATTGACTTCGAATCCAATTGACTCCAAGTGACTTCATGCGATTTCAAATGACTCCAAATGCCTTCAAGCGTATTCAGGTGGCCTTACTCCAACTTACTCCAACTTATTTCAAGTGACTTCAAGTAACTTCAAGTGAATCCAAGTGGCTGGTCAAATAGGTATTACCTTTTTTTCTTCAGGCTTGTGTTATTCATTTACCACAGTCTCTTTTGAAATCAGGGGAATGCAATTCTTAAAACTTCAAGATAATGGTAAAAGTGAAGTGGCTTTAATTGACTTCAAGTGATTTTAAGTGATTTCCATTGACTTCAAGTGACTTCAAATATCTTCAAAATTCAATTGAAGCCAAGTAAGTTCAATTAATTTTAAATCCAAGTGACGTCAAGTGTCTTCTTGATGCACACTCTTCCCTCAGGTCCCCCCAATCACTTCCTATAGATACGAAAGAACAAAGCCTTATGAAGAACCCAACATTCAGGGTCTTTATTTTCAATTCAATAAAGAATTTCTTTTTATTATAAATACTTTGGAGCTTACAAATAAGAACACAATTAAATTATTAACGCTCAAAATGTTCTTTTAATTGCATTTAAAACGATTCGTTCATTATTTTCGGTGTGTATTTGTAAACTTGTTGCCATACAAAAACAAAAATAAGAAAAAAGAAAAACAAATAAAACAAAAACAATAAATAAGGCAAGAGTAAACTGAGCTGCGAGCATAAAACCACAAAACTAATTTAGTAGAAAAAACAATTAAAAATGCAAAATTGCTGCAATATATGCAATTTCCACAAAAATAACAAAAAAAAAAAAAAAAAAAAAAAAAAACAATAAAAAAAAACGAGAGGCAAAAAAAAAAAATAAAAAAAACAACAAAATAGCAAACATGAAAATGAAAACTACAAAGTAAACTACTACCGACGAAAGAAAAAATACCCAACTTTCATTGCAATGAGGTTCCCTGATTTCTGTTGGCGTTGCTGTTCTCTCTTTTTCCTGTGTTTATTTGGAAATCAACAACAACAACCACAACAAAAGAAAAATAACCGAAAAACAGCCTCAAGTATGAAAATGATGCATAGAAAAAAGCAACAACAACAAACACAACAACAACAAACAAATAAAATAAATCCAAACAGAAAAATCTACGTGCACACGCGCACACACACAAATAAAGAATAACGGTACCATTTTAGGTTGTATGCAGGCGAAGAGAGTAAGTATCAGGAGAAAAAATGTTGGGTACTCCCATTGAAATATTACAACAGTGTGCCGTTACGCTCTCACTGCACTGCACACAGGCACCAGCAACAATAAAACGACGACAACTACTACAACAAATGCAGCAAACTCCGCCATGTGCATGTATAATGAGTAATCAACGGAAAAAGTTTACCATTTTTCCCAGAGTTTTCTTCTTTTCTGTGGTTTTTTTTTCCCTGATGTTTGATGGTTTAAGGAAAACAATAAACGAAATATTTTTCATATGTATGAACATTGAAAACAAAGCGTATCCACCATACGAGTGCGAGTACGTAGCTTTTGTACAACTTATGTTTGCATGTATGTGTGCATTCTTCAATGCGTCGATGATGCGCCAGCAGGTGCTGGAGATGATGGTTCCCAGTTAAAAATAATTGAAACGATATTTTTACAAATGCTATATTTTTGTAGGTTCCTTCGAGGTATTGCTTGCGACATTCTAGTTAAAGCTTTACGGCAAAGGAAGAAGCTATTAATTTACGTAAGCCAAAAATAAAATATCTAAAATAAAGGGTAAGGATTAATTATTAAGTTTTCGTATGGCATAATGTAATGTTGCCACATTTTTATCATAAAAATAAGAGAATTTTTCGTACTGTCTTCAATTCTAGAGATATTGTTGATTATCATATCATTTTCTTCTTCTTCTTCTTGTTCGTCTTCTTCTTTTTCTTCCTCTTCTCCTTCTTCTTCTTCTTCTTCTTCTTCTTCTTCTCCTTCTTCTTCTATTGGGGGTTTATAGCTTAAAAATAATGACAAGGACAAAAATATACTACTGTGGGCAAAAGTTAGTAAGACTTTTTAATTTAAATTTCGCGCGGATACCCATTCATCAAAATATTATTTTTTTAAGGTTGGTATGACTGTCGGTGGTGACATCTGTGCCAAATGTCACATCAAAATAATCATTAGTGTTTAGTATACGCTTGTCTTTCTGAACTACAAAAAGTGCATTCGGCGATTTTCACAATGAGTGAAATTGTTCAACAAAGAAGTTCCATTAAATTTTGTGTGCGGAATCAAATTTCTGGTGCCGAAACGTTCAGAATGTTGCAAAAGGCCTTCGGTGATAATTGTATGTCGCGAGCAAGTGTTTGTGATTGGTACAAATTGTTCAAAGATGATCGAGAACGCGTTGACGACGAACCACGTCCAGGACGGCCATCAACATCAACTGATGATCAACACGTCAATAAAATCAAGGAATTGGTGCTCGAGAATCGAGAATCGACGATTAACAGTCAGAGACCTTACTGGCATCGTTGGAAGGACTGGCATATCGGAAGGATCAGTGAAAACCATTTTAAAACATCATTTGGGCCTAAGAAGAGTGAATGCACGATTGGTTCCAAAATCACTGCATTGGTTTTACGAGACCATTTTGCCAAAATGACAAATCGACTGATATCGTTCCGCAACCACCCTATTTGCCCTATTCGCCTGACTTAGCACCGTGTGACTTTTGGCTATTTTCTAAACTCAAAAAACCGCTTCGTGGACACCGTTTTGAGTCAATTGAAGACATTAAACATGAATCGCATTGCGCATTGAAGGCTATTCCGGAAATTGACTATAACAACTGTTTCGAGAATTGGACAAAACGTTGGCACAAGTGTATTTGGGGCCGGGGGAGATTACTTTGAAGGGGACGAAATAGATTTGGAAGAATGAATAAAAAAAATTGCAATTATGAACAAATTCTTACTGACTTTTGCCCACAGTAGTATCTTCATTTCAATAACAAACGTATTGAAAGTAGCGCCCATCGAACACTTTTGCCATCTTTCAGGCAATTTATAGATTCCTTGGAAAAGAAAACCGTTCATCTTTTGAGGCTATAAACGAATCAATCCAATATTTGATACTTTCAACTGAAGTGAAGCGTATTCCAGTAAGAGCATTCTGCATCGATCGAAATAACATAGTCAGACGGAGCAAGGTCTGGTGAGTACAACGGGTGAGCGAAAAGTTCCCATTAACTATTTTCCAAAAATGTGTCAACCAGCCTATCATGTTGGAAAATTGCTGTCTCATGTCTGGCCGCATGTTATCGTCGTTTTTCGACGAGTGCTGTCATCAAACGAATCAATTGTATTCGATACAGCGCTCTCCCATAATAGTTTTACCAGATTTCTGATCACCCCGAATACAGAGAATTACCTTGGCACCAAAATCTACAAGATAATTGGCTATATCCCTCCCTAGCGCACAATTTTCCAAGATAAGCACTGTTTTTCTTTTTTTTTTTGACACATTCAACACACAGGGTGTAACCCTATGGATGCAGAGCATTGTGTTGAATGGAAGGAAAATTGATAGGTGCGAGGAAGAAGGAGGGAGAATGAGAAAGTGAATGTGATCACACAGGACACCGATAAAGAGATTATATTTATTAATATTTAATATTAAATACGTTTTCAATGAAAGACTATTACTGTCACTTTTACGTTTCAAAAATGAAGTTGAATGGCAACAAAAAAAAAAAAAAAACAAAAAGATGGCAACAATGTGCGATAAATGCATGGAAAAAATTTTAAGTACCACCACTACTAACAGCTTCAAAGCGTGTGCATGTGCATGTGTGTGTTTGTGTGTGAGTGTGTGTGAGCGCACACAAATGCAAATAAAGTTTTAATCAAAGTAAAAGTTTCAGCAAAAACAATTCTAAATTATTTTTTTTATGATATGTTGTTGTTGTTGTTGTTGTGTATTCGAAGGAGGATTGGACGGGGCACCGCCCTATGTGGAAGGAAAAGTAATTTTTGGTTTTAGTGATTTTGTTTTTATTTTGGAAATTGAATGTAAAAGTTCAGCAATTAATGCCTGCTTGGGTGTTGTAGTTGTTGTTGCTGCTGTTACTACTGCGGCTGATGTTGCTTGCATGCTTGCCTAAAAAACAATAACAACAACATGAAAACAAAGCATACAAAAAAAAAAAATGGGAGAAATAAAATATAAAATAACAACAACTACAAAAATGCAAGGAAAAATGTTCAACGTACGTTTTCAATTCGGTTCAGTGCAGTCAGGCGGCGGCAGCAGCAGCTACAGCAACAGCAACAGCAACAACAGCAGTGAAAGTAGATCTCGGTAAAATGGTTTTTAAACTCAATTAAAGTTTTGGCCGCAAAACTAAATGCAACCAGCAGGCAGCAAACGATGACGATGACGATGACGACGACGACGACGACGACGACGACGGGAGCAGCAGGCAACCGATGACTGCAATCTCGGGGGCTGGAATTGCTGCTTGATGGTTGCCGCCTCAGCTATTTCAATTGCTGCTGCTGCTGCTGTAACTTCTGCTGCTGTTGTTGCTGTTACTTTCCGTTTAATTTTTTTGTTGTTGCTGCTGCTATTGTTGTTGTTGTTGTTACAGCTGCCACTGCCGGTCTGGTTTAAATAAAGAAGCGATATCAAACCAAAAAAAAAAAAAAAGCAAACAAAAAAACTAAACAATTTTAAACATTTACCATCAACGCGTTTCATTCAAATGCAAATGTGAAAATTTTGCAATTCAATTGCGAATTTTCGATTGCATCAACTTTGATGAGTTTGATGTGCGATTAGAGTTTAGCTGGTGTTGTTGTTGGTGTTGTTGTTTTTGGTGTTGTTGTTTTTGGTGTTGTTGTTGTTGGTGTTGTTGCTGTTGTTGTTTTTGTTGTTTCCATTACTGTTGGTGTTCCACATTGATTGCCCTTCGTGGTCGTCGATCGATGAATGAGTGCATGCTGAAGTGTGCGCTCTCTCGCTCACTCGTTCTCTCGCTGGCTCACTGGTTGTGCTCCGAAATTGAGTATTTCCCTAATTACTGAGATTTACCGTAAAGAAGTTATGCAAATATCGAAATTAAGTGAATTTTTCTATTTTTGTTTTTTTTTTTTTTGTGGATGAAAAGTTTTTCAATGGATTTTCATTAAAATTCTACTTTTCGTGCATTTGTGAGAATGAAATGAATTTTTTGCATGTGTTTATTTGTAAACATTCGACAAAAGCAGAAATTTTCACATGTGCTATTGGATAATTGCCAGATTATTTTCAATTAGATGGTGTAGTATGAGTTAATGGGGCGGCCAAAATATTGGTGCCACTTAGGTTTGCTCAGTGGAAAGTTTTAGAACAGTGTCGGGCAAACCAATACATGCATACGTGTGTGTGTATATCTGAGAGAGTGACAAAAATTGTGCTGAGAGCTTTTGCTTACATGCTGACATGCTGAAAGTCAACTAACATGATATGGGTTTTTTTTTCGACGAATCCCAGCGGACCCTCTACCCCGCCCTATACGACCGTGGGGCGCATCCGTATCGCGCGTGCTCGACCCGATGACCGAAACAATCACAGTCCGGACTGCGTTGCTTTTCACGAATCAGGTGGGAATGTCAATAGCAGCTACAGATTTGGCTTATCAACAGCTGCGTGGAACATTAGTTAGTATTAATTTAAATGAGAGATAACAAACATTGTTTAAGGGATTGTTAAGGGGATTCAAAAATCTATTAGCACATAAAGATTATTGAAATCATTTCACAAACAACGCACAGGATCAAACAGTGCATAATTTGTTTTACAGAGACCTAACTTGATAGGTATGAGGTTTCTAGAAACGCGACTAGGAACACCAATGCACAGCTCATTTAATAGATATGGAGAGTCTGCCCATCCTTTCAACAATTTAAACACAAAACCAACATTCAACATAACTCTCCGGCTTTCAAGTGAAGGCAAATTGAGTAATTTTAAACCATCTTTTATAAGGAGGAAGCTTCGTTATAAAAGAAACTGTTTTTGAACAGACTCCACGTAATTAATGTAGCAACCGTATCGCAGACACCAAACATTCAAAGCATATTCTAAAATCGGTGGGACAAGTAAATTATACCTATATAACATTTCTGTAATATAAAGATCGTTAAATTCCTTTGACCATCTCTTAATAAAACCTAAGACACCTTTGGCTTTACTTATACATGTGTAAATTATTTATTTGTAAATCGAAGCGAAGTTTAGGGTCCATAGTCACCCCAAGATCAACACAATTGAAGACTCTAGCCGGAGGTTTTAGTTTAGCATAAAACTGTAGGTCCCGTCCACTCATGTGCAAATATAACACACACACAACATGGGCGGATGCGAAAAGCTAATAAGTTGCCACCAATGGCACCCTTCGTGAAAAAATCATAAATTTACATTTATCCTGGTTCAAACCTTTGAGAAAGGTTTTCGGTTTTAAATGGTTCTGATCTTAGATTTCTGATGGTTGAACTGAAATTTAATTTCTCGTTTGGTCTTCAATTTATGCTGAAAGTTGGTCACTCTCACTTTTGATTGTTGTTTCGGTATGAAATTGGTGCTGAGATTTGGTGCTTAGAATATCAAAATACGTAGGGAAATCATATTTTCCTTGATGGAGTGAAAAAAATTATGCAATTTTTGTTATGGTCTACGTTTTGATTTCAGTTTTGGCTTGTTTTTGGTTTGAGTTTTGGTCCAAATTTAGGTCTGAATTTTTGTTTCGATTTTGATCTTAAATTTCGTTGGCGTTTTTGTCTAAATTCTGGTCTAAATTTTTGACTGAATATTGATTAAAATTTGAGTCAAAGTTTTTGGTCGAATTTTAGGTTAAATTTTGGTTTGAATTTTAGGTTCAATTTTGGTTTGAATTTTAGGCTGAATTTCGTTCCAGTTTTTGTCTGAGATTTAGTCTGAATTTCGATGTAAATTTTGGACTATATTTTGGTTTGGGCAGAAGAGTTTGTGTTTGAATTGGGCCGAAGTTTGCTCTGAGTATCGTTAGGAATTTTTTTGTCGGAACTTTGTGGCTTTAATTTCGTTAAGACTTTTAGTCTGATTTTCGGTTTAATTTTTAGTCTAAAGTTTAGTCTAAAATTTGGCTCAGAGTTTTGGTCGGAATTTTGTTCTGAAAATTGTTCAGAGCTTTGGTCTGAAGTGTGGTCTGAATTTGGTCTGAATCGCAATTCGAATTTTGATCTGAGTTTTGGTCAGAATTGCGGTCTTTATTTTGGCCTAAATTTTGGTTCGAATTTAGATCCAAATTTTGGTTCGAATTTAGATTCAAATTTTGGTCCGAATTTAGATTTAAATTTTGGCAAGAATTTTAATGTAAATTTTGGTCCGTATTTAGATCTAAAATTTGGTCTGAATTTTGGTAAAAATTTCAAAATAAATTTTAGCCTGAGATTTGGTCTGAATTTTGGTATAAATTTCGAAATAAAATTTTGGCCTTAGATTTGGTCTGAGTTTGGTTTTGAGTTTGAGTTTGGGGCTAATTTGTGATATGAATTTTGATTCGAAATTGATATTTGAATTTTATCTGAGTTTTGATTCTAATTTAGGTCTGATGTGGTCCTAATTCTTGATTGTGGTCCCAATTTCAGTTTGAGATTAGCACACAATTCTGTGCTAGTTTGAATTCTGATTTGAATATGTGTCTGAAATTTGGAGAGTTTTTTTTTGTCTCAATGATGACTTGTTTCGCAATTTTA